>JAGQAX010000021.1:14424518-14742351 GCA_019142605.1 Cephalopholis sonnerati | reverse complement strand
CAACAACAGTCCCACTGTCTGCTGGTTTGACCAGGCCTGATCCAAAAGCATCAATATTAGTCATCCATGATGTAGTCCAGCAATAGTAAGTTTATGTGTAAACTAGTCATTAGACCAAGCAGTGCTGACGAAATGTTTGCGAACCTGTGGTCCGCCATTGTTGTAGTTTTGTAGCCTATACTTATTACACAAAGCAACAAAGGACATGCGAGATTTGAGAAGATTATGTCGTCGTTTCCTAATCGCTCTGTTTTACACATTTGCACAGAAAAACAGTAACTGGAGTTTTACAAAATCTGCATCTACATCTCCATTTTAGGGACCTAAAACTCTGTTTGCGTGTGGACAAGAGTCCAAAACGTAGAGGAAAATATGTGTTTACAGAAATATCAGGAGACAGGGCCTTGATTTGTAATTTTTTTGACAGGAAATTTGTTAAATTGAAAGATACTATCATCAGCTTTAATACAAACATGCTGGTAGATACAGCTTTTAAAAAAGTAGCTTCATTTTAATCCTACAGTATGTCGGCTCAACCATTGGTGCATTTGCAAAGACTAACCTATAATTTTAACAGAAAAGACTATGGCAATAAGTGAGCAATACAGAACAGCTTAATTGCCATTTTAGTTATGAGTCAGAGTAATGCAGAGATTAAGAGTGAATCAGATGTAAGGAAATGAAAGTGAGCAATGATTTCCTACATTCTTCATGATTATTTTTTGACAGTCTTCCAATGCTGTAATTTAGGAAATCTGTAAAGCTGTAATAAAAGATGGTTTTATGTTACTTGTTACTTCCTGTCCAGATAAATATCACGCATACTCGTGTTAAAGATTCATTCATGCAGCTTGGCTTTATATTTAGGTCAACATGCGTTATTTTTCCTGTCCTAAGATTCACCTACAGCATGAAAATAATGGAGACATTTCTGTATTTCCATTCTTTGGTCTGACGCTGATGAAATACGATTTATTCATGAAGCATTGTTAAAGTAGCTCCAACCTCACTGATCAATAATACAACAGAAAATCTTCAAGAGAGGAAGAAAGAAATGAGTCAAAAGTGGAGGGCCAGTGTAACTTTTGGTTGAGTGGGAAGAGGCTTTTTAATGGGGTATCGGCGAATGGGAGATAAGCTGGGAGAGGTAATGGAGAAGTCCCCTCGGGAGGGGCCGGCCTGGAAGCCAAACCACCTCCGCAGATTGGATTAATATTGCATGGACGCTTGTGCAGGGCCTCCTGTCTTGAAGGAACACTGATTGCCTCATTCGCTCTTTCACATCCTTCAAAAGGCAAAGTTATCAAAATACTACAATGGCGAGGCGCAGATGAAAACAAAGCTGGCTTCATCCCTTGAAAAACATCAGTGACAAAAAAGCTTTCAAATGACTCCTCTGAAGGGGACAATAACAAAGAACAAGTGACAGGGAGCATTTATCCCTTATTTATCTTGCACTAATGGCAGCACATGAAAGATGTTTTTGCTGTTCTGAGGACCCGGCGTGGTTTTAGAGGCAAGGTTGCATCACACTTTTTTAAAGACTGTATTTGTCAAGTAATTTCTGTGAATAACGGGTTTAACAAGGTCTTTGTTTTGACACAGTTCCAATGTGTCGTACAACCAGGAGCTGCAACCTTGTGATGTTTCTGGTGTTAAAGATGGCATATATCACAGAGTTCTCAGCCAGTTACTCAAGGTAATCCACAGACCTTGTTGGGCAAACATCTCTACGGCTGATATATCCCATTTAAATTGACTAATAACAATAAAGGTAAGAGAAAGAAAACATATTTTTAATTTGGGGTGAACTGTCCCTTTAAACTTATATTGCCATCTGTTAGAGAGACAGAGAATTCTCACCTGTGCAGATATTATTTGCTGCTTTTGATGGGATTTTGCAAACAAATTTAAGCTGCATGAGGTGTCACTCAGACTGAGTGTATCAGTCATTGTCTGCTGGAGTGATATTTGTCAGTCTGGAGGGAGACGATGTGTGTGGGTGAATCACTAAATGTAAGACAGGATCTAGCTCAGACACAAGGTCATGGTTCACAGACATACTGTGTATTTTCCCTCTCAGTGCTTTAAAAGACACTGACAACCTCCATGTTCTGACCTCCCTGCTTTATGACCCTCTGTGGCCCCGAAGGGATCCTCCCGAGGATGACAAGGAGCGGGTAGCATTTTCCCACCCATTTGTCATGTTTTTTTTTCTGTGTCTGTGCTGCTGCAACTTGTGATGAATGAGAGGAGCGGTTAGGACACCTTTACCCTTTCTCCGTCACGCACAGTACCCGTGCAGTTAAAACACGTGGCGGTGACCGCAGGCTGAGCTTCCTCTCTCCACACTGGATAGGCGCTTAATTACCCTGATCAGGATTGATTTTGTGAAATGAGCGCGGTGCATGATAGGACTGTCCCTAGCAAAACTAAAACGGACAAACACATGTGGACATGAGAGCATCCAGCCTGTGGAAAAGTAACTGAGTTTTACTGTTATAAACTTTGGCAGATGTTGTTTGTTTTCGAGTGGCATCAAGGTTTCTCTGGGCAGTGATTGATTATGTTCTCAGCTGTCGATAGCGAGTACAAGAGCAGCTTAGCTCACACTTCCAAAAAATCTGTTTTCATGAAGCATCTAATAACAGTTTGATGGAGTGCCTGTCTGTTGCAGGTAAACAAATCAATGAATATGAGACAATCAATAAAGCAGAGAGACTCCACTTCAGTAACAGGGGCTATGATGACTGCCATCTTCTGGCTGGCTCTGGTAACTACAGCTCCTTAACTTCATGAGCCATGTCCATATGAACAGTGTAAAGTGATAAAAATACGTATACTAAAGTACTCAAATACAGTTTTAGCATACTTGTACTTAACTTGAGTATTTTCTTTTTATTTTACTTTATACTTCTACTCCACTACATTTCAGAGGGAAATATTTTTTATTCCTCTGCCTTTATGGTTACTTTTTACATACAAAAACATGATTTGCTTATGTGAAATGAAGCAGAACTACATCAGAGTATCGCATTGATGAACTGCAGCATTCAAATGTTCATACATGTATTTAATACTGATAAAAAAACAGAAAAATATAATACTGTATAAAAATATAACGCTTTTAAGACAGCTATTTTGCATATTGAGTACTTTTACTTCTGAAAAATTTGGTAAATTTTGCTGAAAATACTTATGAACTTTTACCTCTAGTAACAGTTTAGACCGTGGTATTTTTACTTCTGCTTCAGTAAACTATCTGAGTACTTCTTTCACCACTGCCTTTATCAACCTGTTTGTTTAACTAAGCTGTCCATATGAACAGCTGTGGAAAGTAACTTGAGTATTTTTATTTATGCAGTATACTTTATTGGAGTATTTCCAATTTATGTCACTTAATACTTAAACTCCACTAGATTCTGAAGGAAAATGTTGTACTTTCTACTCCACAAATTGCAACTACATTTGTTTGATACTCAGAAAGTACAATGTATTGTTCAAGATTAAACGGGTGTTCCCGACCTGTTTGGCTTGTGGCCCTTTATTTAAAAAACTTGTTACATTTTATAAACTGTTTGAGACTGAAAGAGGACAAGCTAGCCATATTTTACAACTAAAAACAAAATATGAATTGAAATTTCTGTACCTTACCTTTTTTCTTATTTCCGACCGCACTAATAATTGACCTTTCACTAAGCCCCGCCCCTTTGAGATGGTCCGTCAAGCTGTTAGTGAATGCAGTTAGTTACAGTGTGAGCATGGAGCCCACACTGTAACTAACTGCACTCCCTGAAGAAATATTATCATATTTTTGGAAAATGAAACAGTGATTCCAGAGAGAAGCAGACAGAGGGGTCTACAGTCTGTGTTTGAAGGATGTATCCAGGATGTCAAACTGACTCAGCAGCAACAACAGGTTAAAAAGACAAAGATAGTTAGAAGCTAAAGCCCAACTATAGGCTACAGGTCACAGTGTAAAAGTGAACAACCACATCACTGCTGATCGCCACAGAAGACAATGAATATAAAGGGAAACTTTGCTGATATTGAACCAGCTGTGTGGCATCACAGTGTGTGCAGATGAACGGTGTTTCCCTGCTTCCCTTCACTGGTTCCTGTACAGCAGGGTCGGTCTTTGTTTCACTGTTATAATCATTAAAAAGCAAAAGCAGCATGTGTATACATTCAGTAGGCTATATCTTCAATAGCTAGCTAGCTAACCCTACACTTTTCAGGGTTTGATTTTGGTTTTGGAACAGGGAAGAAACGTATATCTTTTTCCAACCTCTCCAGGTAACGAGTATCATTAATACACGACGTGCCCCAGGCACAACATTTAGCTCCAAATCCACAAAACCAGCCTGAAAATGAAGGAGATCTGAAACGAGTGCATTAGAGTCAATGGAGCCGGTCTGATGCTACGTTATGACTGGCCAGTCTGTGTCCAGGGGCGGGACACAGTGAAGGGTCAATTATCTCACGTCCACTCAGATTTTATCTTTGAAGGTGGCCTGAACCCTGTGTTGGATTACATGGGTCTCAGTACTCTGTATAATGTAGTAAAAACGAGCTTCACTTTGACCAGCAACAACACTTAAATGCTTCTTATGCACTGATTAACATAAAAATGTTATATATGATAATAATATATTAGTGACAGGGGACATTTTACTGCAGAATTATCAGTGTTACCTTTGATATGATGAGGCCAGATGCTATTAGCACTCAGGTGTAATTAGCCAATTTGGCTGTTTGCACCTGGATGTATATTCCTGGATATCTTAGCAACGCTGAAATATAAAGTTAATAAGAATGGGTCTATTCAGCAATTCTGCTACAGTTTATGTACACAGTGGGCATTCAGCAGTTATATGCATCCTAAAAACAAGTCAACTAAGCCTTGAAATAATAGCTAATGTTGCCTTACACAGGACTTAAACCCCAGTCTCCTGTGCGTAACTGCTGTCCTCAACCCACTCACCCACCATAATGATGATAATTAATAATAAGTAATAATAATAATAGTAACAACAACAACAACAACAACAACAACAACAACAATAATAATAATAATAATAATAATAATAATAATAATAATAGTAATAATAATAATAATAATAATAATAATAATAATAATAGTAACAATATATTTTATATTAGAATATTATTTATACAGCACTTATCTACACAAGGTTACAACAAAACAATACAAAGGAAATAAAATCACAAATCACACAAATCACAAAAGTACCAATCAGGCGTTAAAAGGGAAAAATATGTTTTAAGCAATGATTTGAAAACAGGGAATGTGCTAGCCAGGCAGAGAATTCCAGAGCCTTGGGGCCTCGATGGCAAAAGCCCAGTCACCTTCAGTTACCAGCCTTGATCTAGGGACAACTAGTGAGGGTAGGCTTAAGGATTTGGAGCATAGTTAGTCAGAAGCTCATAACTCGGCACTAAACCATGTTGGGCTATGAAAGTTGTTAAAAGAACCTTAAAATCAATTCTGAAGTTAACTGGCAGCCAGTGGAGGGAGGTGAGAATTGGGGTGATATGTGACCTAAAATTTGTCCCAGTTAAACCCAGTTAAAATACAAGCTGCAGCATTCTGTACTAGCTGAAGCCGAGCTACTGAAGATTTACTGAGGCATGTAAACAGTGCATTGCAGTAGCTAAGGCGCGAGACTACAAAAGCATGGATAAGCCTTTATAGGTCAGGAAAAGACACAGCTGATTTGATTTTGATAATATTTCTTGGGTGGAAGTACCAGGACTTAATGAGATAATTGACGTGGTTCAAAGTTCAATTGAGAATCAAAAGTGATGCCTAAATTTCTGGCTTTGGATTTTATATAAGTGACCAGGGGACCAATAAAGGGTTGTAATTTCCTGTGAGTGATCAGAGCCAAAGATTATTACTTATCTTGTCTGAGTTTAGCTGCAGAAAATTACAAGTCATCCATTTCTTAATAGCAGTGAAGCACTCCATGAAGGTGCTCAGACAGTTAACATCATCTGGTTTAAAGGACAGGTAGTTTTGGGTATCATCAGTATAACAGCAGTAGGGGACTGATAATGTGTCCTAATGGAAGCATGTTAAGTGAAAACAAAATAGGACCAAGAATAGCTCCCTGTGGCACTCCACATGTTGGTGGGGCTGAAGATAAAACCATGTATTTTACTACCTCTGTGGACTTTGTTGCTCTTTGAGTTTTTTTCTTGTAAACTTACCACTTTAATCTCAGAGAATTTCCAAGATTGGCTAGTACTAGCCCTTAACCATGACCTCTTTGCCCTTATCCTAACTACCTCCGACTCTGACGCATCAGCATGACCAACGTGATCTATAATAATGGTCATATGGATGGGTGTAAATATACAAATAACTGCAGTGTGATTATTCTCAGCCAGGTGCATATAGACACTCTGTATTTTAAGTTCATTAACTGATGATACTTTTACTTAAGGAGGATTTTGAATGGAGGATTTTTACTTGTAATGGACTTTTTTTAACACTGCCGTTCTGGTACTTTTTCTAAAGTTAAAGACCTGAATACTTCTTCCACAAAACTGTATGAAAAGAATCCAGAGGCAAATAACATGATGTTCTGATATTATTGCATTAAACTGAGCTGAACACGATCAAGCTTCAGCTATAGAACATTAAAAAAATTATTTATTACAGACACTCAAAATAAAATGGATCACCCACTGAATTAAAAACAAGACTGCTTACTGCCCTATGACTCACCACCCTGCACTTTCCCTCCAAAGTCTCTTGCACAATATGCTCCTAAGTACCTGTTTTACCCGTAATAATTCATGTTTACACATGTCCCTGTCAAAAGGTTCATCCATGTGACTATTGAGATTTATGATTATAGAGAATTACGTAATGCTCCCATTCAGAGCATGATGGGAAAATTCTCCCCTGCTGCAATTTACTGAGGATTTGCTAAGACTGAGTGTATAGACTTACGGTAATTTAGCACACACTCATACAGGGAGGAGCCCATAATGACGTGCAAAGAGAGTTTATGTAACTGACTCCAGATGACGGGTCACGTCAGGTGTTTATCTGCGCAGGTGTTATAAAAATAAAAAATGAAATTTCCGTTCGGTAAACGGTGTGTAATGCATTAGGAAGAGAAAGCTAAATGACATCCACAGAAATTTGTGTATTCATAGACTCGTAATATTCACCTCTCAAAAAATCTACATGTGAATCGAGTCTTTATCTATACCAAGACGAGCACGGAGAAAGGCTCTATGGATCTGCCAAAAAGCTTATTAAACCAACAGTCTAACCAGACCCAGGAGATGTCAGCTTTGCTTCTGCAGCTTGCTCATCACCTCATTCATTAGTGCACAATTCTGCGACCACATGTTACAGCTGTGTTCCTGCCTCTCTCCGTGATAAAATAACAAGCAATGTCCCAGTCAATGCTACTGTAGATGCATAGCATAAAGCAGTTTATGTGTGACAACAGTAATTTCTTTGCCTCGCGGTGATGCTTCTTGACGGCCAGCCAGTGTAAATGCACCACTAAAGGAAGGCTTTCCAATTCCAATGGGATGTAGAGTTGATTAAGAAAGACAGGGATTTGCATAATTTGGTACAATGGTGTGCTTTTATATATGTAGAAATGCAGGAATACACAGAGGGGCTCTTAGATCATAATGAGCTTAGCCTAAAGACGTTTTTGAAATCTGAACAGGGATGAGTTTTGACATTAGCTAATGCTTTACTGCCCAGGAATACAAATGAAGTAATGAGTGTTTACTGCAGGTATGCATTTGAACAGAAAGTCATTTCAGTCAGGAGTTTATGGATAAAGGTTTGTACATTTAATACATAAACATATAAATAGCATCAGAAGACCGAGCAATGCCAACTGAAGAGCGAGTGGGAAGTTATTTAAGTGTAATTATCTGGATTTTAGAGGCAAAATTCTATTAAAAAATGATCATAAGTAAGGGAAAGATATATATGACAACACATACCATTCATTTTCTATTTATCAAACTTTGACACTGACCAAATTGTATAAGGAGTAATGTCTTTCACTAAGTGTGAGCAATAAGACACATTTATTAGAAGACTTCTTACAGTGAATTGTGTGCTCTAAGCGGGAAAAGCCAATAAGACACAAGAAATTACCCAATGTCTGCCATATTGTCCTTTTTCCTTAACTCTGGCATTCCACCCATGCATTGATGTGCCTTTCTGCAAATAATATGTCATCTAACATGCTTTAAAAGTAAACTTTATTTGTGCAAAAACCTTAATATGCTCAGTTGCTATTACAATGTGAACTTAACAACAGTCTAATATATGTAAAGGGATAAAATAATTGGAAATAGAAACAAAAGGAAATCAGACTGGAGAAAGAAAGTCTGCTGCTGGTAGATAGTAGTTCCGACCAATCAATCTGAATGGCTTGCAATTTAAATGGCTTGCAGCTCGTCTTTCAGAATATACTGTATGCAGCCTGCTACACAAAATTGTTTTATCAAGCAAGTTGACTTTTTTCCATTCACCTTGGAATTGCAGGACTTTTATATAGTTTGTAGACATGCACCAAGTAGGAACTCTCACATTCATCTCACAGTCACCTAACAGCAGACATGTTCTGTTAGGTAGCAGACATGGCCACAGCAAAGAAGTGTAAAGTTGAAAACGAGGGCCGCCACTTTCAGGAGGGGTGGGATGTTTAATACTTTTTCACTGTAAGAGGAAACAGCTGTTTTCGTGTCGTGTATATCCATCCATCCAGCCATCCATTTTCGTAACCGCTTGTCTTCTTGAGGGTCGCGGGGGGGCTGGAGCCTTTCCCAGCTGACATTGGGCCAGAGGCAGGGTACACCCTGGACAGGTCACCAGACTATCACAGGGCTGACACATAGAGACAGACAACCATTCACACTCACATTCACACCTATGGTCAATTTAGAGTCATCAATTAACCTATCCCCAACCTGCATGTCTTTGGACTGTGGGAGGAAGCCGGAGTACCCAGAGAAAACCTGGGGAGAACATGCAAACTCCTCACAGACTCCTCAAAGTCCTCACGATTCCTCCTGGGATTGAACCAGGAACCCTCTTGCTGTGAGGCGACACAGTGCTAACCACGACACCACCGTGCCGCCCTCATTTGTGTGTGTGTGTGTGTGTGTGTGTGTATATTAATTTATTTATTTTTGATAATCTGTTGTTGTGAGAACGTCTGCTTAGGGTGGTTGGGGAAGGGGAGGTGGATTGGTCCAACAAGCACAGGACTTTGACCCAGGAGATCAATGTTTGTATCCCATGTGAAACCAAAAGGCAATGTTGAGTTATTTTGCCGCATCAGTCGTTAGTCAAATCAGTTGTCAGTTTTGTGAGTTGACTCATGTTACTTTACTAACACAGTATTTTCCTTACCCTAACCATGTCGTTTTTTTTGCCTAAACCCAACAGCTGACCCCCTGCATCAGAGTACAACACAAAAGGCTTCTGCCAAAACATCAAATATGATGTGTAGGAATGAGATCCTGTTGCAGTGTAGAAGTGGCTTTTTAAAAATCTTTCATTAAGTCTAAAAATGGACCTTCAGCAGTTTGATAATAGCCCCTCATTAGCCATTTATAACAGATGGCTTTTGAATTGAATCCAAAAATGATGCTTGTTATATCTACTGTGAAATGAAGCAGGATAAAAACCTTTTCCTTTTCTCCTGAATATATGCATGCACAGGGTTTTCTAAAAAAGGCCTTTGAAACTAATTAAATCTTACCTTGGTGTGCAGGGGGCACAGCTGTAGGCTCCTCTGCTTTGGGCAGGAAGAGCTTGGGAGTCGCCCGAATCCATCCATCTTCATCCTTGTCAATTATGCCGTTAGCGGGCTGCACATCTTCATTTCCAATGTGGGCACTGTCTCAAAGTACTTCCCAAAGTCACCGTAATCCAATTATATTCTGGCATTCACTATGATACAGCCCATTAGAAAAGGCTTAATCAATGTGAGGTCTTCATTAAAGCAATTTATGAATATTCATCATGACACTCAATCCGATACTTTATGGGAAGTTGAAGCAGACCATTTCCCCCCATGGCGCCATAACATAACCTGGCTTTAGTTTTAATGGCACCTCTTTAAATGGAGGGGTAATATTCTGTATTAGTTAGGTAATATGAAGCTCCCACCACTTTATGCACTATTTAATCCACTCATGATATTTTACAGGCAAACACAAAAGGAAATTTTTCGTATTTGAGAGGTGTATGTAGGGCTTTTGACTCTTGGATAGTCCCACTTAAGAGTCTCCACACTTATTCTTCCAGGCACTGTGCATAAATAGCTAATTGCTCTGTAACCCTCAAATTGGTTCTCTCAACAGAGAATAACAAACAGCCAATAACTCATTCGAGGCTAAGTATCCATTACAAGCGCTTCCCCCTTTATCTCCAAGGAGACCACACACACACACAGCAGCCTACTAAACTCAGTCTCCATTTCAGAAGCCACAGCTTATTTTCTGCCTAACTGACTGATGTATTACAAAAATCCTACATATGGAAGGCCACACAGATAAATGCTAAATTATGAGGTGTGGCAGTTTTGTACAATGCATGTGATTCAGCAGGATTTGAAGAGGTTTATAATTATAGAGCTTAAAATGCTGTTATCACACACGGGCTAGCCTTTGTTCCACCAGCTTCTGTAGCTCACTCTTTGATTCAGCGTTTCTTTCATCGGTCTTTCTGAAAGAATGAATCGAGTTCCTGGGATTTTCTGTCTGTGTTTGGCATCCACTGCAGCACCTACTATTAGAAGACAAAACCTTTAAGTCCCCCTCCACTCAAAAATGTTTATGTCCTCTAAAATGTCTGATCTTGACTATAGTGACTTGTATCTGTGCAGTTTTACAATGTAGTGGTATTTCATATTTCTCTACTGAAGGCAGCGATGTCTGTGCACTTTCCCAAAATCTGAGGTCCAAACTTGGGCAAGCCAGATTAGATATGTGAGTAATAGTAAGCCAAATACTGACTAATAGGGAAAACACATATCGGCAGGGGAGCAGACTGCAACACATCAACAGAAAAGAAACCTAAAATCTCCAGCGCAGAGCCGACTTGCCAGTACAAAAAGCAGAGTTAGCATTAGCATAGTTTAAAGTTTTGACAATATCCTCCTGAGACCTGATATTTTGTTTGATAGGGATTTTTAATTTCTCCTAGTTTTTTGGACTCAGTAGGATCTGATAAGTATAAAAATGAACTATTGTCAATGATAATGAAGTCCCAATGTCCTAAAATGAGCAGTAATAAAGTCCCAATGTCCACAGCGAGACGAAAATAAATTCCTAATGTCTTCAAAGGAGAGCTTTGTAATAAACAGCATCTTAGTTTGTTACTGTTGCTAAAATCGGTCAAATTCATTGGCATATCAAACCACAAACTTTATTAATCAAAAATAAACAAGTTTTAATCATAAAATATGATCGGGTTTTGTCCACTTTTGTCTCAGGATCAGCTGCAGACTGATTGGGCAGAGATGGCTGCCATCTTGTTTTTACATGGATTAGTGTACTGTGCTCTTACTACAACTAGATGGCACATAAGTGTCCACGAAGGAGGACAACAGATCTAAGGTGAGCAGAATCAAGTATATGATGCAGGAGACCCCAAACGTGATGTGCTCATATGAAGACACAGGGTCTCAGGAGGATGAACATGGTAGAGGGTGCAGTTTTTTGATGTAAACCTACCCCAGTAACTTCTTATTATCTACGAAAAGCCCCAAGGTAATTTTTAATTAGTACAGGGGAAAAATGTTAAACAAAATAATAATATTAGTGCTTCAAAATGTGTTTGGAGGGGACCTTCAAAAAACTGTAAAGGACTTTTCTCACATGATTCCACAGCTAACAAAGAGGAGAATATTCCTAATATATGAAAATAAACAGGGTCTGCATTCAGCAGCAGGAAAACTACATCAAAACATCTGTTTACAAACATTTACACAATTTATACAGTATAATCCATGTCCAATCCAATCTCATTTACCCAATTATATGCTCAGTACTTCCCAAATACACGCATTTTTGCGAAGGCGTTACATTTAAAACATTTCAAATAGGAAGATTTTTGCGAAAACGCATGGTCATTTGGAGTGAAATAATATTCCTGTAATTAGTCAAAGAAATGTAACAGTTACTTTGTTAACAACAACAACAACAAAAAACAGCTCCTATGGGAATTTACCAAAGTGGCAACGTGGGTACTTACATCATTGTAACTTCCAATCCAAAATATTCACCACGACTCTTTTAAAGTTATTTTTCCAGCTCTTACTTGTAATCTCTTCTGTCTAAAAACAAGGTTCAGCAGGTATCAGACATGTCTGAGTTAATCACAACCTGTTGACTCGCTTGTTCTGCTAAGCTGTGACATTTAATGAATACCATTTTCTAAAAGCTCGACCCAAGAAACATTGAGTAGACAATTATATTAGTTAAAAAAAGGAGACATACAGAGTAAACAACACAAAATATTGTTTTATACTGGATTTGTAGTTATAAAAGTTATTACAAATGTCAAAGGGATTATGGATGAGGTTTGCTTACTTCTGGAACAGAACCCAAAAGTTTCTCTTCGCTTTCTTTCCAAAGGGCAGGTCGGAGATTAATCCCACTTTCATATCTGTTAAAAATGAAGCTGGAGCCAGGAGACAGTTAACTACTAGCACCTCTTTAACTCAGCCATTAAAATATGTATTTAAGAGAGATTTGAGAAGGTTATTTAAAAAAAAACAAACACCAACAACAAAATATATAATGTGTTGAATTAACCATCGCTAAGTCCCGCCCCCAGATGCAGACTGGCCGATCATCACGTAGCTTTGGGCCGGCTCAGACCAGGGTCTGACAACAACACAGCTGTGCTCCATTGACTCTAATGCAGTTGTTTCAGATTTCCTTCATTTTCAGGCTGGTTTTGTGGATTTGGAGCTAAATGTTGTGCCTGGGGCACGTCGTGTATTAATGATACTCGTTACCTGGAGAGGTTGGAAAAAGATATACGTTTCTTCCCTGTTCCAAAACCAAAATCAAACCCTGAAAAGTGTAGGGTTAGCTAGCTAGCTACTGAAGATATAGCCTACTGAAGGTATACACATGCTGCTTTTGCTTTTTAATGATTATAACAGTGAAACAAAGAGCGACCCTGCTGCACAGGAACCAGTGAAGGGAAGCAGGGAAACTTTGCTGATATTCAACCAGCTGTGTGTCATCGCATTGTTGTTTGATTTTCCTCCAGAGATCCCTGCCCATCTGACGGCAGAGATCTGGGTGCTGACGGTGGCATGGCAGTGAAGCCAAACACTATTTATCTGCACACACTGCGATGCACACACTATCTTTGTCTTTTGAACCTGTTGTTGCTGCTGAGTCAGTTTGACATCCTGGATATATCCTTCAAACACAGACTGTAGACCCCTCTGTCTGCTTCTCTCTGGAATCACTGTTTCATTTATCCAAAAACATGATAATATATCTTCAGGGAGTGCAGTTAGTTACAGTGTGGGCTCCATGCTTACTCCGACAGCTTGTTGGACCATCACAAAGGGGCGGGGCTTAGCACAAGGTCAATTAGAGGTGCAGGTAGGCAAATCTTTTACTGTTATACAGAGTCAGGTGGGCTGTTTCTCCTTGTTTCCAGTGTTTATGCTAATGTAATCTGTTGTAGCTTCATATTAAAGAGACGCATATGATACAGGATGTTGTGTACAACATACGGTATATAATTAAGTGTTGCATGAAAACAAGCAGTGAATGATTTAAAATAATTTGTGTTCACACTGTAACCAGAGACTGGGCAGCACCAAGCAGCTCTGCTGTCTGTCTGTCTCGTCTTTGCAAATGTACTTTGTGATTGGTAATGTGAAATAGTGGCATGGAAGCACTTAGTCACCTCATTTGCATTTTCAGGCAGATTTTAAATGTCAGACATAATAAGCCCAACACTGATGGTTTTAAAATATAGCTTATTATGCAAACTATGTTTGTTCGTCTCTCTCAGATCAGATCCAACATGCTGCACCCTTCCACTATGCTGACTCACTGATTAGGATTCATTCATTAAATCTCTGATCATTTACGGCAATTTATTTCGCTGGTTTCCTATAAAGCCCATTAAAATTGATGACAAGGAAATCGTTCAAAGAAGCTGAAAATAACTCGCGCTTAACTGCATTGATGTGTACATCAATAAGCTGTATAGAGACAACAGTTTTGTATTCATTTCCCCTCAAATTACTTGTATAAGCAACACTAAGCTGGCCAGTTACTTTATTTCAGCGGGAATCACACATCAGCCGTATGAACTGACAGCACATCAGCTGTTTACACACGTCTGTACAGTCTCATGATGTGTCAAATCCGACTGAAGAAAAACATCACAACAAACACGTTTAGCTTTGCAGTGACACTAATGCAGTGAAGTCAACAGAGTGATGTTTCAACTGTCAATCTGAGTGAGCTTATTAATAAATGAAACATTCTGTCAACAAGCATATTCGTAAAGAAATTAATAAAATAAGTAAACCCAAACAGATAACTTGCATAAAAAGCATTATTTAAAGGAGCCTGTACCCTTAAAGCTGTAGTTGCTAACTTTTATAAAAATAACTATTTGTCATATTTGCTGAAACTGTCCCCATATCCTGACAGTAGTCACTGATATTTAAAGAATGCTGGGACACCTTTGTCTCATTGGGTGCACTTGGCCTGACAGAACTTTTGAATACACTCAATTGGATGGTAGGAGTGTAAATCCCTGGTTTCATCACAATAAGATATCATATCTATTCTTTGGGCAACAATACGATGTTTGCCGATATTACAAAGTCTGCCTTGATACGATTTCGATACGATGTAATTGCATCGTATCGAAATCGTATGAGACGATATCATCTGCATAATGAACACAGTCAGTTACAGAAGAAGCTGCCACCCCTTTCTTTTTAACTGTTAGCCATAATTTAAATATCTGTAACTGTTTGAGTGCAGTAAAATTTACTTTGCACTGACTCCACTAACACAGTTTCTGGAAGAAATCTTTTCATTTTAACCCAAACCATCGTCTTTGTCATAAAGAGGCTATTCGGCCGAAAACCCTGGAGGCAAACTTCTCCCAGCAGCCATAAAACGTGGATTAACAACATTATTTCACAGAGGTATAAAATTAAGCTCAATAATAACTGTAAAAATTCAAAGACATGTCAATTGTTAATGCTTGTCACCTTTTATTAGCTCAAGCATGTTTACACTGCATAAATTAGCCTAGCGGCTAGCGGGCTTTTCTCCATTCATAGCTTAAGTTATTATGTGTATTATTTATACTTTTTCTTACTCACCACTAGTTTAAGGTCACTGCATCTACCGACAGAACAGCACGTTTGAATTTCAGTCTTCATACATGTTTTTCCAGCCAAACATTGTCAAAACAGAGCATGTAGCATGTAGCATGTAATGTAGCTCTAGTTAGCGGTTAGCAGAGTGAGCGTTATGTCCTGTTTTATCTTGCGACAGCATTGTTTACACACGCCATGCTCTGTCTGTTGACCCTTATTTTCTCCGAAATCCAACATATGTCCACACTGCTGGTTTATGCCTGAGTAAACAACGTTATCCTCATCGTCTTTCTTCCTGGCTGCTTGCCATCTGCCTGCTGCTGTTTGACAGTGACACAGACTTAAAGTAAAAGTATATCCTAAAGATGATGATACAGATGGATGTTTTCACTTTGCATCAATGATACTAGATTGTTGATCATTGGATCGATATATCGACCCAGATTGATGGATCGTTACACCCCTAGTGGATGGCGGCTGATATCCAATAGAACGTTTGCAAAGTGTTTGTTTATGGTCTATTATTGCAGACTTTTTAAATAATTACAGAATTGTAATTTTCACCTTTGTCTTTATTTTCATACAAAAATATTCTGACCCAAGGCTGACTGTAGATGCCTCTGTGAATCCAATCAACCATCCACATGTTGTGTGTTAGTGCGTCAGCTATTGAGCCTTTCAGCAGGTGCAGACCAGATTTCACTGGGCATGTGTTGTACCCCAGTGATGTGATGAGATATGTTGCCGTGGCTTCCACTCTTTTTAACCTTCTTGACAAGAGACAGATAATCTCCTTGTAGTACTCCCAGTGGCATCTGCAAGAATTTGTCCCGCCTGAACGAAACAACCAATCAGGTCAGAGCCCAGAAGTTTCTTATGTAGCTGTCAGTCATGTCAATCTCTGCTTGTGACCTGCAGGCAAACTGTCCAACTCACCTTAAATGGGTTCATAAACATATTTTAGTGCACTGTTTAGCTGTAAAATGGTTTCCATCATGGCAGCCTGGTTGCTACATATTTCTCACCTCAAATGTTGTGAGGAACATATTTTAGTGCACTGTTTAACTGTAAAATGAGAAAGCCAAAATGAAGCACTGCCACCAGCTGGAGCAAACTTTCTCATTTTACAGTTAAACAGTGCACTAAAATATGTTCCTCACAACATTTGAGGTGAGAAATAGACAATGCAGTAACAGAATCTTGATTCATATTTGATCAGCGCTGCCTAGTTTGATAGTTTAAGGTAATGAGAAGTGACTTACATGATTGACAGCTGACTCCTCTGCTCTGATTGGTTGGTTTCCATGATGGTAGATTCTAGCAAATGCCATCGGAGGTACTTTTAGGGGAAGGACCATGACTTTTCCCACAGACTGTCTCATGTAATTCACTGTGGATGTGGTTTCATCAAATATGACAAAAAGTTGTTATTATAAAAGTTCCCAGCTGTGTCTTTAACTCCCGATACACCCGCACACATGTGTTTTTACTTATTTACATCATTCAACTTCTCTTCAGAATTGTGTGAGCTTTTCTGTCAGTTTTGTTGAACTTTTTTGAGTGAGACAACTTCAGCTTCATCATTATTCATAATACATAGAGATCTGTGACATTGTGTAATTTACAGTGACGCTCTGCACAACTTCAGCCTGAGGTCTAATCAGCCCCAGTAATTGGAAACACCTGTGTGGGTGTGCAGGGCCTTTAATTAAGTATAATCTTACAGCAAATCAGGTCACTGTGCAGCAGGCTGAAGCAGAAACAGGAAAGGAGGGTGAGCTCTACCTAGTGGCCATAAACCTGTAATACACAAAAAATAATCTCACTGGAATGATAGTTTTAGACATCATATATATTTTGCACATACAGTAAATGCTTTAATCACTGTATGCACACATAATCACACAAACAGGAAGAGATCTAATCTACTCACACAACCAAGCATTTCTTATATACGTGATTTCTTATTCTTAAGTGCATTTTAAACTTTTATTGCGACTGTTTTTATATTTTTTAATTGGGTTCACATGGTTTGAGTCTATCCCAGCATGCATTTGGGTGGAGAAGGGCAGATAATTTGCATCCAGACTGACACCTACAGGACTGTCTGTGTAGTTTAGTCTAATTTATGGTCTTATTTTCATGTAGTATGACCAAAAAAATACTCACTCACTGCCAATTTTCTGAAGCTTTCAGTAGCATCTTCAATTATTTTTGCTATTTTCATGTGTGCTGCATCATTTTATGACATAATTAGGCCATTTTTATACAGAAAAATCTATTTTATGTAATGTTTTTGTCTGGAAAGGATGTTTAACACCTATCACATATGCAGTTAATGATTTAAGAGCTTTTGCATACAAGGTACAGTTTTTGTACTTGCGGATAACTTCCACTAGATGGCGCAGCCTTCAAATAGGTAGTGTGTGGTTGTTTTATGTGCAGCAATCTACCACTTAACATACAGCAAGTTAATGACCTTGTGCCTGCACTGTAATTTAATTACAGCAGTAATTAAATTGCAATATGCATTCACTAATCACCTCCTCCTCTCTCTATGTTATGGCAAATAATTTATACAATATATGACATAATAAAGAAGTGCTGTTTCTTTTTATATGTAACATCAGTTTGTGATGAAAGTGTAAAAAAAACTCCCGTGATATGCTCAGGAAACCTTTATGAGATAAATCAATAATTCACAATCACTTAAAGTGCTACAGTTTGTCTGCGTCTCAT
The DNA here is from genome assembly GCA_019142605.1 of Cephalopholis sonnerati. Lineage (NCBI taxonomy): Eukaryota > Metazoa > Chordata > Actinopteri > Perciformes > Serranidae > Cephalopholis > Cephalopholis sonnerati. Next base: position 14,724,211 of record JAGQAX010000021.1, on the reverse strand, counting down.
CAAAATGTACCTTAAGAGGACGAAAAAAAAAATGTCTGACTCATCTCCCGCACAGTGTGAAAGTCTTATTACAGTAGTTAAGAGCATCCATCATAGTGAAAGGTCAATACAATATGAAAAGACCCATAACAATATTCGGAGCAAATTTATCATTTGATGTGCTGGAGGAGAGGATATTGAAACTCTGGTTGCACATCATTCATCGATCTGAACAAGCTGCTGTGCAAAATTTAGTATAATATCATTATTTGAGTTAATACGGTGACCATTGTGCAGTTTCTGCAGACAAATCATTATCTAGTATTGATGCTAATGGCATTAATCAATGGACTCTCTCTGCCTCCGAGCACATATGAACACCATTTTTTTGTCAGAGTACACTGAGGGATGCAGAAAACAAGCTCCTTATGGGAGCATTTGTCTGGGATCCCATATGTGTTCTGCCTGGTGGACTCAGCCTCAGGCAGCACTGGACCATCTCCTTGAGGACGAGCAGTTGTGTAGTTGGAAGGTCAAGCCCGCCACTGAAAATCATTAAGCATCCTTTTATTTGCTTTCATACTCTGCCTGTATCGATGAGATCAAAAGTGACAAGGACAAGAACTCGCTTGTGCTGGAATCTCATTTTGAACTATTTTCACATATGTCTTTTTCGCGGGTGGGGGGTGTGGGAATTGAATTGCAGATGTCACCACAGCTTTAACCTCTGCAGCTGAAGGGGGGGGCAACATACAAGGTTAAAGCTGTATTTGTTGGTGAAAAATGAAAGGCTGCTATATAAAACAGTGTGTTTATTAACATTTTAGAGCTGGCTGTCCATCAGCTCCTTCCACAGGACCATTGAATCATGTAATTTCTGTCATGGGTGAAAGATGAGGGGCTAGCAAAGCGGGACGGCAGAGCTCACTAGTTTCACAAGCACTCAGGTAAGGACTCTGAAAATACAGCCACTACAGTCTCTCCTCGTACGATAAGTGCAGAGAAATTGCTTGCTTGAGAGTCTTTCATTTCACATTCATTAGAAAGGTTCTTAAATTAATGATGCATTGTCGACCACGCGGTGCGATAAGATGCAATAAACAAGCCAAGGATATTTATGACACTGAGGTGATGTTTATCACCTCCTGTGGAACTCGTGTCATGTGCTCAGGGCTCATATACACATTACATAGGTGTGACATGCCTGTGTTTACTGTGCTGGACTCATACAAAGCCGAGTCAATACTGTCATATATTATAAGTCAGGGACGTGTCTAGGTTTCACTCCAGAGTTAATCAACACACAGACTTGTATAATCCTTATTTAGTATATATGAAAGGGAGTTCAGGAGGCAGTATATCCAGTTCTTGGCTCTGTGTGGGCAACAACATAAACTGTCAATATGGCATTGACATTTTATCACCTTTAACAGTTGTTGTGGCAAGCGTGCTGGAAAATAGTCACCTATTTACACCTCCAACTGACACAAAGCAATGTCTGCATTAACTTGGATTTTTGTTAGCTATTTGCTAGCTCTGTTTCGCTCGTCACCAACTTCTGAGAGAAAAAAACTGGCTCTTTAGGGAATGTTTGTTATTTATGAGGTGGGAGGGGTGGTGCAAAAAGAGGTAGGCATGCCAAAAAACAAAGGGGAGGGGCAAAAAATTTAAATGGTTGTATTTTGTTTGTATTTTACTGCCGATTTTCAAAGATTTTTATCATAGACAGAAACTGTAAACACAGAAATTATCTTTGGTTTACAACAGTCCTTTGACACATCATGTGCCATGAACTCCTCCGTAAGAACCATTAGCAATAACTAACCAGCATGTATGACAAGAATGAAAAACTGGGGCTTTTTTCAGCCCGTTTTTTTCTTCAACCCCTCTTTTTTAATCATCAGAGGGTAATTTTTAAAAATATAACTAATTTATGGCGGAGGGAGGGAGATGCATTTTTCAGCGGTCACTCAGGGAGGCTCGAGGAAAAATATTCGTTGCTTTGGGGAGGGTCAAGATAAAAAGTCATACCCCGCTGCCCCTCCTCTGACAAGTAAAGAACAGTCCCTTAGCTGCTAAATGCTAACGCTAATGGGAAAACCCTGTTTACTATGAAAAACTACAGACACGTTATACTGTGTGGAAACGAGATTTTTTTTACCTGCATTTGTAACATTTTCAGACCCACATGTGTCTGCTATCAAAAACCACAAAGTTTTCTGATTGTGGAAACAAGTAGTCATTAAACTGAAAGGTGACGCTGTCAGATGGAGCAAATGGAGCGCATATAAATCCTAATAGTGACAGTGTAAATTGCGGTTGTAATGCAGCTAAAAAAAACTGTGTTAAACAGATATTTATATTATCAAAGAAACAATATTTGAGTCAAGTAACTTTCACACCGAGGATGTGATCAGATAATCTATAAAACATAATGATGTCATTAAAAACTTACTAGACTTCTTTGTTGGCAAATACATTAATCACACATACAAAGTTTGTCAGTTTGTTTGATGGTAGTTTTAAAAACACTGTACAATGTTGTCCTGATTTAGAATTTAACTGAATGACATCTGACTGAACACAGAGTTCATGCTGTGTGTAATAGCCGTGTGTAGCAACATCCCTATTCACTGAGCTTTACAGTCTGTGCTGTAGTCAGGCAGTCCATTTATATTTGCAAGTGTTATTGACAAAAGACAGACATATATGTATACATTATCATACATTTTAAGATGTTCTTTCAAATCTAGGCTATCACAAATGAGCTGCTGGACGCACCCTGGACGCTTTGGCGTTCCTTATAGACCACAACTAGCATGCATGGCCTGAAATTTATGCTAACTAATGAAAAACAGATACATGCAGTTAGCCGTGTGGAGTTAAGCTCCATAATACACAAAACAAATCTCTATTCCAAAACCACCCCTGCATCTTAATTTATTACTCAGTTTGTGTAAAACTGGTTATCCAGCTGCTGTTCCCTGCAGAGTGGATAAATCCTGATGGTGTTTCTCAGAGATGTTTACTACTGCACAGGCAGCACGCCTATATGATGACGTCATGATGAAAAAGAGAAAACGTGCATGTTACAGAGTAGATGACTCTCTCCTATAAAGCAACATGACTTACATTTTTGTTTGGGGGCCAGTCTGAGGGATGGGACACAACTTTGACATATTATCGCCTCATAAAGCTGATGTAGCTAACTTGCTAGCCATTGGTTGCCTAAATTTACATTTCCAACTGACACAGAGCAATGTTAGCATTATTTTTTATTTTTTTTTCCCAGCAATTATATTCACTCTCGCTTAAGCTCTATATTGGCTTTGAAGTGCTAAGTGCTACCTGATGTTTACCACCTAGTCACTAACTTCGTCTGTCTGCCATTTGGAAGCATAATGCGGAATAAAAACAATTAATTAATCCATAAGTTAATATACGCAAAATAATGTGCATCTATTTTGATAGGAAATGAAAGTTTTTTTTTCCAGCTAAACTGTAAAATATGTACTTGTTCCAACTTCTAAATTGTGAATTTCTGCTGCTCTCTGTGATAGTGAAATTAATATTTTTAGGTTTTGGAGGATTTGTTGTATAAAAAAAGCAATTTTATATCATCATATTGTAGTGTATAAAGCTATGATTGCAAGTTTTCTCAATTTTCTGACTTTTTATCAACTAGACACTTATTTTATTGATCAGTTAATGAAGAAAGTAAGTGACAGATCTTTTCCTTTTTGCTGAAAAAGGTAATTTTCTTTGAATTTGTCACTACAAACAGCTCCTTTTATATTACACATAAAAATCTGATCCATTGTTAACATGAACATTTTAATAAGAGCAGCTTTAAGCCGTGGAGTCCACGCACAAAACAAAAAAGCTGTTCCTTTTAACAAGCTGAAGTTTCATAAACGTAAGTGATATTTCAAGCTTTTACAAATAAAGTGCACTGGAGAAGTATTCCCCTCATACTTAAGAACATCTTAAGTCTTTTTATTCTTTCATGCTGAAACCACATCTAATCAAAGAAAATGGAAATTGACTGTAAAGCACCTTCCTCAGTTGAATAAATGGAACCTGAAATGAACAATATTTTATGTAATACAGATAGCCAGCGAGACGTGGAGTGGTAGAGAAGAACATTGTCACACATATCAAAAGTATCCTGTACATATGTAGCTTGTATAAAGGTCTGCGATATAAATAACAGTGTATAAAACACTTGTTTTATGTGACTTGATTTTGACGTTAGAATCAATATGCCTCGCTGTAGCTGTCCCCGATATACACCCGACAAACAAACCTGATTTACTCATGCCCTAAAATAATAATAATAATACATAATGCATCAGTGCATGCCACATGGATGATGCCAAGTGTACGTCCCACTTCATTAATTCATCCATAATGAGTTTTGCAGCATGTAGGAGCAACTACCTTAGAGGCAGCCCCAAGAGTCAAAGCTAATTAAATCAGAATCTTAAATCCCAATCTACACACATCTGCCTTTGTTTGTGGAGTAAAAAAAGCACAAACTAGCTGCACTCACACAAAACACACTTGGTCTTTCTTTTAGCTATAGAAGTGGACATCTGAGGACACGATTCTTTAAGTTTTCAGTGCACAGTTCTTTTTATTTCTGCACAAAAACCCCCAGAGGAGCCCTGAACCAGTAGGTGTCTCTGTGACACAAACAAATCCACTATTATTAGACAAGTGCTTCATTCAATGCCAGATCATATTGATCTCCATTTTTTCTATACACACTCTTGAGAAAGCTGAAAATACAACTTAACATGAGGTTCAATGTAATGCCCTTTGTTAATTGGCTGCTAGAAGTGTGATGCACACTCAAGATTATAGCAATTACAAAAAAACAAAAAAAAAAAGCCGGTGTTGAGCGTCTCACTGCAGGTGGCTGAGCAAGGCTGGGTTAATCTCCTGCTGTCTATAGTCACCACAAAGTCTTCAAGGACACTATCAGCAATGGAGAGACCCTGATTTGTGTGCTGGCCATATCTTGCTATTCTCTCACAAGTGATTAAGAAGCTGGAGCATCTCAGATATCGAGTGGCGATACAACCTTTTCCACTGAGGTGCATGCAGGCCTAAGTAGGGGTGAAGGCTTTGGGGTGTTTTAAAAGCTTCAGCTGAGGAGGGGGAAAAAAGGTATCAAGCACTTTTTTCTTTTGCCTCATAAATTGTACATCACTGACTCTGCCCTGCATTTCTGTTGATTCAACACATGCATATTATGTTGTATCAAAACAGACCCCATACATATGTATGCTAATGTTTCTTGAATGAGGAATCTGCGTGCTTAGAAATCCCCACAATTGTTTACCAGTAAGCAAAAAATTTAGAGCACCATGTGCCTTAAATTTGTCTTTGCCAGGTCCCAGCGCTGAGGAGAATCTACGAGCTGGATAAAGATTCTCATCTCACATGCTCTCACAGAATACTTGAGCCCGTGGTTTATCTCTGTAAGGAGAGCTGTCTCGGAGACGACAAGTCGCTGTTTGAGTAACCTAGCGCAAACGTCACAAGTCACCATTAATCATGTGAATGTGTCATGCATCACACAGAGGTGGTTTGCCGCATCTGGTCTTTAGTCATATATCCTAATCATCACCATATCAGCGTTCCAAATCTGTCCGCGAATACATTATTCAAATTTAGTTCATTAGAAAAGTCATTTCAGCCGACAGTTAAGTCCACCTAAAACTTGGAGAACGGCCCTAATGACATTATGTTTCATTGTAATTCTCTGCTCCTGCACTGGGGATATTGTATCCATTTGCTATCATTCATTATGACATATACATTCCAAAAATATCAAAGGAGGCATGTGAAGTTAACTTTTCTTTTCATTTATTTTTATCCAAGCAAAAATCACATCTAAAGAGAAGTTTTCTAATATTTTAAGAAGCACTTCTGTCGACTTTTCTGGTCATTTGCTTAATGACAAAGACATCATTAAACAAAATGAGCCAAAAACAAAAGCCTGTGATATTGTTTTCCCCTCGTACAACAAATGAATCATCATTATTGCCAATACAATCTCTTTCTCAGGTCTTCCAGGACACACTTGTGTGTACTTTATATCAGCCTCTTATATAACTGCATGACAAATCAATCATAAAATTGTTGTTTAGATTGTTTTGACCGATAGGCACCTTGAGCCCTGAAGGAGCCAAACAACCAAATAACTACAACACACTCGAAAAATAGGCGAAATAGAAAAGCAGGCATTTCCAGCTGCTGCACTTTGGCTGCAGGTATGTTTGTATTTCATTGCTGTAATGTGATCTCAAGCTTGTAATCTTACTATTTTATATTTTATAGGTTTGTACAAACATCAGTGGAGGCTCCTGTTGACCTTGAATTAATGCATACTGAATCTCTGTGTCAGTTATTTAAGTATTATAGGCGTTCTTTTACTGCAAACTGTCTATTTTCAGACAAATGCAACCAAAGCTATACATCTTGCCTTGCGGATTAGCCCGGCTTACGCTGTGGAATGCTTACCAGAGACAATGCATGATCCGTGCAGAGAAAGTCTCCCTCGCCCTTCCCTGAACTAATCTCACATCGCCATAACCACAAGTCTCAATTCACCTGTTGATGGAGGGCTGGAGGCAGATTTTACCCCTGAGTCGAGCATCGCATCTCCGCTCCATTCACCAAGGACCAACGAAGGAGATTTCATGTGGAACATGCAGCCCCTGAGGCCTAATTTCAGAAAGCCATGACTTTCTTTTTTATTACGGAGTGATATACTGTTCTGTGCATCTGTGCTCTTGTTTGGTTTGACCTCTCCTGTCCTCTAAATCCAAAAGCCTGACACACTTTAGGAAATAATTCATAAAAAGCCTTTTATATGAGCCTCTCATTTTGTGTTGACTCAACTCTTTAGTTATGACCTACTAGAGCCAAAACATTTTCAAATATAACTCTGGCCATTCAACTGCAGGCACGGGACTAATTTCCATTTTCTCTGCCTGCGGTGAAAAAAAAATATAACGGCTGATGATCCTCAAGTTGACGAAGTGGATGAAGAGGGTGCATTTGTTTCTGTCTAAACCTGACCTGGGAATAAAATGTAAAAAACAAAAAAAGATACATTACAGTAATGTTGGGCAACTTGGCTTGTGCCTGAAAACAAGACCAGCATACTAATGATAATATCTTTATTTACAAAGGCCATGCACATACATAAAACATTATATAAACTGTAAAGAGCAGTGTATATGTTGTCAGGCAATTAGAAAGGTTTAGCAACAACATAATCATACACAGCTAAATTATTAACGCTTGTTTGACATGATTAGAATGAAATCTATTGCAGTTATTTTTACAATAATACAACTTTCTCTTCATATTATAAGTCAGGCATTCATTAAGAGAGACAGTACATTGTTTGTGGTGCTATAAATCTATAAATAATGACACCAGTTCTCAGGTCTCACTGGCTCCCAGTCAGCTCTAGGATTTACTGTAAGTCACTGCTGGTTGTGTACAAATCATTTAATGTCTTGGGACCTAAATACAATTCTGACCTACTTCTTCCCTGTGAACCCTCCAGGGCTCTTAGGTCATCAGGAACAGGTCAACTAACTGTTCCAAGAGTCAAAACAAAACGTACTGAAGATGTGTTTAGTTATCATGCTGTCCACAGTAGGCTATCTGAGAGGAGACGCCATCCCCCGTGAGGCTAGAAGCCCTGTTTCCATCGAGCAGCAAGGTATGGTACAGTTCTGAGCAGTTTTCTTTTCCGTTTCCACTGTGAAAAGTTGTGGATGGTACCAGTGGAACCGTTCCGTATCGTCCCCATTTTTGGTCACCCCTCTGTTGGGGTACCTAGCACACAGATCTGGTACTAAAAGGTGGAGCTGTGAACACTGCAGTCTGTTGATTGGTCAATAGAGGAAGGTCACTCTGCTCAGGGCTGAGTTGTGGCTGGTTTTGTAAACACTGTTCATACTGTGGCTGGTTTAACATTAGTAAACTCTAACTATAAAAATAAAGGATGTTTTGCTGCCTGACCTAATTCACTGGGCCGACTGCCGGCAACTTTTAAGGTGGAACGTTAACTTGTAAAGTTACTCAATGCATGAGCTGACAATGATGAATCCATCAGCACATCTTAAATTTCACTGTGACAGCTTTAAACATTACTTTAGGTTTTTATTGTCTCTCTTGGATGACATACACTTTTAGTAATGAGTGGATTTTCAAATGTTCAAAAATGTATATATTCATGTTGACCAGATTATGGGAACTGCATTTATTGTAATCCTCACTCTCAGAACAAAAAAAGCATTGCAGAGCACCGTTCCTGTGGCCTTCAGCAAAATTAAACCCCTGAGCGAGCCTGAGATGTACTAAATGCACAAAGCCGCCATTTTTAAATATCCCAGTGAGAGAGACTCTCACTGCAGCCTGTTTTTAAAATGTCAGCGTACAGCCTCGTTCTGTGGACGATAAAGGGTGCAGACTTTCATCTGTGTGAGAAAATACAGCGAGTGCTGGACGGAGCAGTGAGTGACGGCAACCCTGCCCACACTTAAGAGTACTGTTTGCAGTGGAAACACTAGGGTCTAGGTACCCTGTTTGAAGGGTTACTTTTGGTTCCAAAGGTACCATACCAAAAGTGTTTGGTGGAAACAGGGCTAAAGTAACCCAAATATGACCCCCTTGTTAACCCACCAACACTCTCCACCCTCATGTCCGAACCCAGACACTCATATTCAGACCCAGACCTATAACCAATAAAACATTGGGAATTATTACATTTTGATGAAGCATTTCTGTTTTAAATTTAAAAGCTTTTGTAACACTCACTTTGCCAACACTGTCTCTTCGAAGTATGTTATCAAACTGCTTTCTTAATCATAGTGTTGTGGCAATGTAATTGCTGCCTTGATTGTTGTTGTGTGTTGTATGTTCAGACACAGCGTTCGTTTCAGGTAACAAAACACTACATTCATATACTGCTTAGGCTTCAGCAGGTGATGATTGGGCAGGATCAAGCTGCAACCTCCAGGGCCAAAAATGGAGGCAAAGGCAGAAGTGCCAAAAACTGCAGTTCAAAATAAAAATGCCCAGCTTTACAGCAGAAATAAACATGTTTACAGCCTGGTTCAACAAACAGTTTTGGTCTCCATCTATAACTCATCCCTTTGCATTTTAGCAAGGCTTAAAAGTTAAGCATAATTAAGGGCAGGCTGCTTTGAGTGACTGATAGTATCCTAGGGTTCAAAGTAAGATCTACCCTTCGCTCCTCCACAGCGCCAGTCTCTCACCTAAATTTGGTCACTTCTGACTCAAAGAACCTAAGAGCAAGAAAGCAACAGCTGTAATGCCGAACTCAAGGCCTCAAAAGGGAGTCCACACACCCGTGGGTGACGTCACGGTAGCTACGTGCATTATTCGTGGTCTTTGGGCAGAACTTCAGGATAACATCCAAATTCCTATCTAAGGTTTAGGCAACAAGAGAACTTGTGATTTCAGTTATGTGTTAATAAAAATAATTAATAAAAATACTAGTGTTGTAGTAACTACAAGTGGATAGTGTATTGTATGACTGCCTATTTTGTCATAAAACATCTGAAATAATTTGCCCCAATTTTGCTTGTACATTCAGTATCAATATTTTTGCACCTTGCCAGATACATTTAAAGGTTAACATCATTATGTTAACAGAAAACATAATTCACTCTGCTTTGTGTCTTTGCTATTCTAGATTAACTGTATGTTAACAGAATTTCTTGGAGACAAGGCTAGTTTAGTTGACGAGGAAACTCACAGACCAGTTACATGTATTAAATCATCTTGTATGACGCTACTTAGTGAATCATATCTGTGCATTCCAAAAAGCATTGTGACTCAAGTAAGATACACACAAGAGACGGATGAGGCGAGAGACCACAGTCAGAGAAATTAATTCACATGGCGTATTCTAAAGAGAGAAAAGTAGACAGTGAGAAACAGATCCTTTAATCAAAAATGGACAGACTCGTACATGTTCATTTCTCCCACAGGCAGTTCAAACCAGTATGGCTCATAAAACGTTCTGAGACTGTGGTGATTATTAAATGTGCCTATGTGAAGTGCCACTACCAGACTGAGCACAGAGCATCTTTTGAGAAAACATACTCAGTCAAATTAGATCTGAGGGCACAGAAAATAAAATACTTTGTATGGTACTGAATCGTAATCTGGTTTGGTCCAGTCCGTCACCCAGTTAAAAATGAACCCACCATTGTGATTTAACAGCCCCTGCCCCTCCCGTCTACACCAACACTGGGATGTGGGTTTGCGGTGGCACCAGTGGCATTAACTACATGCATATAATGACTAAGGAGAAATCTGAACCACTGCTCTAACCTGTCTTTTTAACACTTCATTCATTAGCTGCCTCTTTGAAATGTGCAGGATATATTTAACTAACCTTGCCTTGAAGAGTCTGATAATGCAGGGTTTTAGTATTTTATATTTCATATTCCTGAAAGTATTCATGTGCTCTGCATTGCTCAGCTCCTAAATAATCAAAGGTATAAAATGCTCATTGTGTGAAACATGAATGCAGTACTTTAATGTTGTAGTTGGTCGCTGCGGAGCTAATTACTGACTTCATACAGGCTACTGCCGGGTAGTTTAAACTTTAGCAGTGCTCTAATTTATAACTTGTTTTGGATGTAAAATATTGCTCTGAAAGTAATCAGTTATTATAGCTGTTACATAGCTGTAGTGGAGTACAAGTATGAAGTAGGATAAAATAAAAATGCTCAAGTACATCAAAGATGTACTCAAGGTTACATCCACAGTAGTATGTTTTTGTTTTAAAATGCCTAACTTTTGCTACATTTACATCTAGCATCTGCACGACTCCAGTGTTTTGGACCACAAAAAGGCCTTGGAGTTGCGTTTCAGTGTGGACAGGTAAAAACAGAGACTTTTTGAAACAATGATGCAGACAATTGCATTGGCTTATCAGTCACAGTTTGTCAAGTCAAAACATTATAGCATGGTCTACATACTTTTTATGATTTAATCCTTCTAGTGGGTACTCCTTTCCCATTGCTTTGGCTTCCTGTGGTGATGGATAATGCTCCTGGTACTGCTTTTTACATTGCCGTGTTTGCTTTGTACGTACGACAACCAGTCTGTTTTCTGCTGCTTTGACAGCCTTATACTCGTGTTACTTCCAGTAACAGTTCCACCTCATTGTCAGTCCAAACAAAACAGTCTGTGGTCTCACTTTTTTTTTTCATCTCTGTAGTTTTTTTTCTGTAACTGAGAAACCAACTGCAGAGTAGACAATCTTTTGACACCTGCACACATGTACCCCATGTACACGAATGGTCTTGTGATATGCATTTTCGTATGTGCTATAAAAGACAGAGATTAGTTCTGTTCTGTTGTTTTTAAAATGAAAATGTGTTAGTGAGGATGTGGCCAAGGTGTAGTATTTGGGTAATGCAGTTCATTACAGAATAATGCATCATCACAAAGCTGAAAATAGGGCTGTTTTCTTAGCTTAGTCACAGGACAATATTTAACATGACAAAGAGTATCATGGATTTGCACAAATGACAGAAATCATTTTCAGACTGCGTGTGTGGCTGTAAAACGGTGCCATATAAAAACTTACAAATGAAAACAGGCTAATTTGATTGCTCGGACTGGCAGAGTGTGATTCTGCTCAGCTGTGACCCATCATTCTTCACCAAAAATGGTCTTAGCTTGCCACCCTACAATGTAACAGATAATAGTATTATTGTTATTGCATTGTTGCTGCCTGCGTTGGCCCAGTTGGTGTTTATTTTCCTAACGCTCCATGTCCACAGACGATGGCAGTGATCCATCCTGACAGCCAGAGGCTGAGCGACAGATTCCACACAAGAGGGAACCCCAAGGTAATCATTTGCATTTGTTTTTTATTGCAATCATTAGGGCTCCCCTGCCGGGCCTCAGCACAAGTCTGTGTGACAGACCCCATGTTTTATCTGAGAGTCAGGGGAGGTATGTTGCTGGGAGCGAGCCGAAGAGTACAGTACGCTGCACTGATAAAGAAAACAGGCTGGCTACCATGCATCATAGAGACACTGACATCTGTGTGTCCCTACGTGTGCTTTGTAGAGTTGGAATAGTGGAGAATTTTCAAAACAGACAATCTGTGATTACAAATGCAGCAGATACTAATTATCATACTAACTTGTATTGCCAATTTTCCCTGACAGTGTATTAAAAGGCATAGAATTATTTTAATTTTTCATCATTAAAGGCCAGTACATAACACAGCACAGACTGCCGACAGCAAGATAGCACACCAGAGAGGAAAACTATGGGGAACAAAAGACTGAGGAATCCTTGATCAAGCTGGGCAGTGTCATGACCTCTCCTGTCCCCCAATGGAGGCCCGGAGAGATCACAAGTGGTGCTTGAATGCCGAGCTCCATGGCTGTGCATCAGGATACAAAGATAACCCCAAGCTCCTACTTCTCTTTAATTATCTAGGGGTCTTTGGGAGAATAGAACTATGTGCGAAAGACCCTCTCGTTCACCTCTATCCACAAAAAAAGAAAAAACTTGAATGGCTAGACAGGTTGCTAGAAAACCTCCTATTTTTCACAAAGTACCAAAGTGCCAAAGCCGACAAAGAGTTCCCAACAGCTGGCTGCAGTGAGAGAAGTAGGTATTGTTGTGGGACTTAACTGAGACTATTACATAAAGCACTATGGTATTATGATGGCATTTTTTTTAGTTCTGCAATGGTCCGTACTAGCCATGGTACCAGGGATATACCCGAATACATTATCTGGTAAAGCACAAATAATATGATGAAGACAGATAATAATTGTACCCATTGCTCTATGATTGACTTGTCTGTGCATCAACATTCATGTTTCTTCAAATCGAGTCATATCGTTGTGAATGACAACAAGATAAAAACACCCATTCTGTTTGCAACGTAAGAATTTCACTCAGGAGTGTTTATTGAAAAGTGCCCCCCCAACCCGGTCATGGCACAGTAGGGAGAGAGTTGACCATTCTGGTAGTGACGCGTAGGTCAGGGTTTTTAATACCACACCTAACAACTCCTTAAGAGCTAACTTTCTGCATTGTCAGGACTGAAGAGCAAGACAAGGACAGAAACAAGACTGAGTGCTGTAGCATCTCCAAGGTGTGTGTCCATTTGAGAGAGAGATCGGGGAGTGTGTGGGTGTGTTTTGGGGGGAGGGTGGCTGTGAAATTGGACTCTTGCACACAACGTTATTGTAAATTATTAATAACTCAGAACTAGGCTCGGGCAGTGTCATGATTTTGTGGTATACCAGGGTATTTAGAAATCCCTACGGTACGATTTTCAGTTTAAAAAAGCGGCACTCCTCTTTTTATTGAACTCATTTTATGTAGTGCACATCATGTTCCACTAGAGGTCAGTCTCTGATCTTTACTGGTGAAAAGGCAGCTGAGCTAGCAGACACCCTGACCCCAAGCAATGAGGATAACGTTACGGGACTGTAAACACCTGGTCAGAAATAACAGAGAGAGACCACGGGAGACAAAATGCATATTTTCACATCTAACTTGGTGAATTAAAGATTTATTTTGACTGAGCTGGAGTTGGTGATTGTTGGAACAGTGGTTTTATTTTGCTTCTGTCTAGTTTGAATGAAGTGCTTTTATGATGAGTTTATAAGGCAATGTTAGTTTTAGTTCAGTGAAAGAGTGAAAGTTGAAAAAGTTGAATTCAGAAGTCACACCACTGGATTTTTTATTTAATGGGAGGGGTTACATAATGCGGTATATCACAGTATTACTAAAACTGTAATCAATATTGCCTAAGCCTGCTCGGAACGTTGCTTTGTCACTTTCTAACCAGCCCACTCAAACCTGTGAAATTTCCTAGTAAGCAGGAGCGGCAAGAGAAAAAGCTCTCCATTAAAAAAACCCAGTTGAAATGTAGCCTTATTGTAATTTAAGAGTATTACACTTAACTAAAGGATGTATTTCCATACCGTCAATAGTTTCTCTTTACGATGTAAAACTGAATCTATCTGTGTCGGTTTAGCCGATACAGATGATGTTTCTGTCATCTCTACATGGTGCAAGCAATGTACCGTGGTACTTTCCATGGTACAAATAATGTAACTTAATGTATTTCAAAGCAGAAGTGATACTTATTATAGACCACCAAACCTCAAATTAAATACCTGTCTCTGAGACAGACAGTAGACCAATATTTGCTTTCTCTTGACTTGTAGCACACTTAGATTTACGCCACTGTCAAAATGCTTTCTAATTTATTGGCCTGTGCAGCATATTCATTATAATGATGCCACGTATGAATGCACAGTGTCACTAATATACCCCGGTGCTTGTCACAGTGCATGCAGGATCATTACGCTTTGATGAAACAATGGCAGGGCCCAAGGTGAGGTGGAAGAAGCCTCCCACGCCGTGGCCAAATTAGACTTAACCGCCACAGAATATTACACTCATTCAGCTCATTACAGAGCAAACTAGCGCTTTTCTGACTCCCTTGCTTACTTGTGTGTTCCTGCCAGCAGCCCACACACACACGCACGCACGCACGCACGCACGCACGCACGCACACACACACACACACACACACACACACACACACACACACACACACACCCACCCACACACCTCTTAATAGATGCCTGGGTCTCCCCACTCTTTTTGTCCTTATCTGTGCTCCCATGGAGGGAGTCTGCCCCTTCTCACCATCGCCGCTGCTTCTCAATCAACGTGGCTCCAACCTCCAAGACTCATTCCAATTTGGTCTCATTCCCAGGATACAAGAGCAATTACTCTGTTCTGGCCATCTACATCCCTTGCCACACTGTACGCCACCAGCTTGTCACAGAGCCACCACGTTTAAGGAGGGAAATCTTTCATGGCTGTGAATAAGTGGAAATGTGACATGTGGATCTGTCAGATCTCATGGTACAGCTTCTGTATGCACTGTGTTAATTATGTGTTTCTATGATTTGTACTGTTAATCCTACAGTGAAGTTAACTTTTAAAGAGAGTTAAGGGGCAAGTATTGTTTGGAGCCAGAAGAAAGTTTGTGGATGGCAATAATTGTGGCAAGAACAAGCTGGCGGACATCAACTGTAAACTAGTTCTTACAATGTGGCAGCTGATGACAAAAGTGCCTCTTCTTAACAACATTAATGGATGTTGTCATGGCACAAGTTGTACCAGTAAAATGATTTGTTGTTAGGTCTGGGGGATTGATTACCACTCAGCCATTTGGGTGTACCAGTTACTAACAGGCCACAACATATGCTGAATGTCAACTGTAGTTAGTCAACAAGGAAGGATGCAGGCCTCACCAGAGGTCACCTTAACCAAATGTTTTCTGTCACTGACTTTTGAATTTTTTAAAATGAAGGAAAATTTTGAAGGCCATTCTTCATTTTGACAGATTGAAACAATGAAGCCATCTACCATAACATTAACTAATTCACACCCCTGTCCAGTTGGTGGCGTATGCATATTATTTAGCTATCATCACTGATCTCATGTGCATTACGACGTTGTCTAGCTGACTTAGCCATTGCATTGGTAGATTATATCGCGGCAGCTGAGTGTCCAAAGTGTCTTTGCAGGGTCAAAATTCTCAGTTCACATAATTCAGTTGAAATCCATATGCATTTTTTAAGCCTTTCATTTAACTGTTATAGTTGACTAATGTATCTGAACTTGCCATTGTAGGAACAGTGGGCACATAACCTTTGAAATGAGCCACATCTTAACTGTGCACAAGCTAAAAACTTGTTCTGTACAATAATTATTAAAATGAAATGTCTCATCATCAATAAAAGTATTATCAAAATGACAGGAAATAATAGATTATGACTGAATTTTTACAACCCTGTCCATCAAAATAACGGACAGTGAGATTAACAAAACCTCTGGGCCTTACCTGAAACCCCATTGAGTTAATTTTACCTCCCACTGTAACTCCACTCATCGTGTCATTGAGCCAGTATGTTCTGGTCCTCTGAGCTTACAGTTGTTTTAGGTCAACAAAGAGACGCAGGCAGACACTAAACTAACCAAAATACTTCAAAGATAAAGCCTATGACTTATTGGTCTCAGTGAAAAGTTGCTCTTTGTGCCTGCCCTCTGACAGCAAGACCAGCCTCTTGAAGCTTGGTGACCAATGAAAAATGACGTGTGAAAGTGTTGTACCTGTTAGTTCACATGGAGTGATAAAAACAGTTGTGTGAAGAATTTCAAGGAGAGCTTGAGAAAGACAATCAAACCCTGGCAGCTGCCTTACCTCTGCACATCTCACAATATTGGATTGTCAGTTTCAGAAAGTTACAAACACTGTTGAATGCCCAGTGTCACAAAGGTGTGGTTGGAGGGGATTTCAGACATGAATTAAACATCTGACAAGCTCCAACAGATTTGAGCAAACAATTCCTTCAATGTCTCAACATGAGTAGATAGATGACTGATAACTGGCTGGAAATATTGTCAGAAGGCAGTTGAAACACTTTGACCAGATTCAACAGGGACACACTCTCCTAAGTATTTGTAAGAGAGTCCTTGCTCATCTCCTTGGAAGGGGTCACTATACATGTCTCCACAGTGGGAGAGTGTCACAGATGGACAAGATCTGTGCTGAAGTAATGAGGGCTCTGGATTTCAGGGTGTCATGGTTGATACATCGCTCATTGACATTGAAATTTCAGGAACAGTGACGTTGGACTGGAGGGTTGAATGGTGGTCTTTGTCTTGGGAAAGGGGCCCAGAGGGTGCATTCTAACGACAAGATCAAAAAGCCTCTTTGGAAGAAGCTGTAAAAAATTGCCAACAGTGGGGATTCATCCTGATCACTGAAAGGCTGACCAGACAGTAACCCTGTTACCAATAAGCCACGGGTCAGAATGGGATGCCAGTTTATGTATTTTATGTTCTCAAAAGAGGCCTGTGCTCCCAGTGGATCCAGTGGGAATGGTTACAGGAAGCATTGGGAATTTGGGATTGCTGCTGGTGCTGCAAATTACTCACTCTTTTAAAGAAGAATACATTCTTTAGGTAGAAGTTAGTCTCCTGCAAAGTGTCCTCCCATATGTCAAGATATCGAGATCTGAAGAGTCTTGATATCAAGGCAGCACATCTTCAGATACCCCCTTTTCCACCAAGTTACCTTTGGTTCTCTTTACCTGGTTCCTTACAGGATTCTTGGAACCTTGGTGCTCTCTAGTGAACCAACCGCATTCTTACCTGTTTTGAGTGGAACTGTTGTAATCGAGGACTTGTTATCAGTGAAGGGCGTTGCACAATGCACAACAAAAGTAAACAGTAGTAGCAAGGCGGTGGATCGCATTGATTACCTGCAAGCTTTTGGTCTATTGTTGCAGATATTTGTTTTTATCCAAAAAACAAAAAATACAAAGAAGAGTATTACATGTTCTTTCTCCAACCTGTAGAACATGACATGCCCACTGATATTTTAACGGTTTGCACTTCAGGTCAAGGAAGACCTGCTATTTTTTGGTTCCAGCTGGGAACCAACTTTTTGGGTTCCGAACCAATTTATTTTTGGTCAAAGTACTATAGACATTTCAAAATTTGGTGTACTTACCGGAACAGTACCCCTCCCATGTTGATGGAAAAGCCCCAGGAGAGGGACAGTCTTCTGCCCCACTCAATGTGGTTTGCTGGTCAATGTGATGTTATCAGGGTCAGAATATACTAGGGGATGGGGGGACAAATCGATACAACATAGTATCGCCATATTTTGCTTGGCAATATTGTATCGATACACTGACGCCAAGTATGAATTTCTGTATTATATATTAAATTGTTAAAATTACAAATACAAATTAAACTTGATGACTTATGACTCAAGTGAGATGAAAAGACCAAAAACTTTTTTTATTAGATTAGAACAAATTGTGACAAACTTTTCCTTTGGGAACATAATTGGAACTTGAAAAAAGGTAAATTGTAATTTAAGTTATTGCAAAAGTCACAATAAAAGTGTATCATAACTTAAGTATTGTGATCGAGGGGCCTCTGATGATTCCCACCCCTAGAATATACATCTATTTGCAAAAACATGACCTGCCCCACTCAGATTTGGAATGAGCAGCCACACCAGTGTATTCTTTTCATGTATCCTAGGGTCCTCTCCATCTCTGAGGGTAAATTTGTGAGATTTACTGCATCTACAATTGTTTGGAGCAGTGGCAGCAGTAATGTAATTTCAGCATGTGGTGATAAATAGAGCTGTGCAACAAAGAAGAGCTCTTGATGGACGACTGCACATCAGACACTTTTCATAACATTTCAGCTCCTCTTTGCACTTGTGGCCTAACATTTACAGAATTGATTTTTAAAAAATGCTTTAAATTATTCACAGGGTATTAAATGGATTTCACCCAAGCTGCATTAGCAATCTTTTAACTCCACTAAACATTTCGAGGCCACTCAGGTGCTTAGATGGAGTGCTCCTGTTCATCCCAACTCCAAACTAAAATCAAAGCAAGACTTTGCCTTTAACATTGGACCAGCATTTCCCTTTTTGTCACATCTACAACTTTGAACTTTTAATTAGGTTGATAAAACACTATTTGGAAAAAACACTTGTACTCTTGGTTAATCTTCATTTTAAAGAATAATAAAAATAAAGTTGATGAACCTCATGTGATCTTGCTTGAATTTATGTTTAATACAACACAAATCTGACATCAGAGAAGATCTTGATACAACATGTATACATAGACACAGCCATACTGAAAACTTAAAGTAACTGAACAATGACTCAAGCTTGTACTTTGTATTTTACACATCATACAGATCGATCTAACACTTGAGTCTAAACATATACAAGGTTTAGATCTTACAGTATCTTATCCTTCAGACACTCTGGAGCTTCCTCAGATGCCTGCTTGCAAACAGTGAAGGACTCTGAGGCCTCCGAAAATACCTAACCATGACCATGGATGAATCATACATTCGTACACGTACCACCGTTATATATAATGGCTCTCGAGTACTTTTGCATTTATTCACTGCTACTTGGAGTACTCTTTAAATATTACATAACAAATGCTCATAATGTATTTGTCACATGGAAATTGTATGTAATATAACTCCAGTGAAACCCGTCAGCTTCTTTAACTTGTGTACTGTGATTTAGTCTTTTTTGGTCTTCTTATATTATTGGCTGATGCTTAATAATTGTCCATGATTTTGCATGGTTTTGGTAATTCATGGTTTCTGGTTGTGTAATGATTTAACTGTCACATCCTAACCACAACAAGATGGCCGCAGGGTCACTTCTTCCTGAACAGGGCAACGCTGCACCCCAGTCACCTCTGCATGGTTAAATATTATAGCAGTTCTATTTCCTATGTGCTCCACTCTCTCGCTGGGAATGTGAGGTGCTTCAGGTCCAGCTGTGGATAAACAGTAGTTACCTGGATGTAACTCTAGTTCTGAGAGTTTGTATGTAGTCCTCTAACGGGCTTTGCCATTGATTTATCCCTCAGAGGTACCTAAGAACATCTTTTTTACTAACTGCCAAATCAGGAGATAGTGGGTAAAGCGCCCTCCCCCTTTATAAACCCCTCACCCCCACAGCTTGACTCCCTTTTTCATTTAAACACCTCAAAACAGATCTTCTGTGAGTTTTTGTCATCTTACGGTGTCACGTTTTTTATTTTATTTATCATAAAAATATGACAGACAACAAGCTATGCCTTACCCATACTACATCCATTCCTGTGTTGAACGCCCACAAGTTGTGCTTCCTCTGCCTGGGTAGTCGACATCTGGAAGAGGCCGATTCAACTTTGCCTGTCTCTCGCTCCCCAGGGAGTTTTGTGAACAGCGGCTGCATTTCTCCCAACCTTCCTGCCCTTGCCACAACCTGGAGTTGGTGGCAGAAGGCTAGGTGGCCCCATATAATTCCTGGGTGGACTATGATGAGGAGGACTGCCCGGTCTATAACTTGGAAGACCCAAGAGGTCTTTTGAAGGAGGAGGATCCCCAGGCAACCCATCAGTACCCAAAGGATGACATGCCAAACCTGGTACAGCAGGTTTGGTGACACGTAGGCAGTAAATTTGTGGTCACTGTTGGAGCACGCCTCTCACCTATCTATCTATCATTTAGTGATGATGGAGAGGCTTCGGAGCTTTGACCAAACCTGGCTTTAAGGCTGAAAGTCATCCCCTCCTCTTTTATGTTCTATACGTGCACTCAGATGCTTTGTGGAGTGTACAGCGGCCTTCACGAGGTCCGATCAGCTGTTCGTATGCCATGGTGGTTGGTGTCTGGGGGCATCCAGAGTCGCCGCGGTGGCTTGCTCACTGGATCTGTGATGCAATCTAAAGGAGTTATGCTGGGATGGGTTGCCTTCCCCCAAGGGGTCTGAGGGCGCACTCTATAAGGGATATCACTTCATTGATGGTACTATGCAGGGGTGTCTCAGTGGACATCTGCCTGGCTGCCTCTTGGTCCTCTACCTCAACCTTTGTGCAGTTATATCTCAGGGACATGACTGCTGGCTCAGTGTCTTGTTCAGTGCTTGGTACACAGTTTGGGGCAGACTGAGGTATTGTTTGTGTGTGGTATTACTGTTTTTAGTTCGGACCCAGGTGGGGGTAAATCTTATCCCTACTGCCTTCGCCAGAGGTTTTTAACCAATTGTGAAGTCTGTTTAAGGGCTAGCTAGCCAGAAGTCAGCAGGAAGAGCATTTATAGTCTGGTAAGTTGATTTCCTCATCCTGATGAGTGACTCACAGCCAAATACTACCATCGTACAACACCGACCACATAAGCGCCACCAAGGCTCGCTAAGCAGAACTGAAAGAGAGGTAGCTGGAGTGTCTGCGCCTACATCATAGCTAGAAAGGGATTTTGCTGCAACCACAATTCACATAAGGAAAAAGAACATTTTAAAGTGTGTGTGTGTGATGGTAATAGGTGATGGAGTGGCAGGTCGTGGGTGGATTATTCTTGCTGCAATGGAATAATAAATACAGGAAACTGAACATACTGTACTGTATACTGTGTGGCGTATGATATGTGTCCTCTTTTTAAAATATAACTTTCCATCAGTCTGTTCCACCATGGCCAAATCTTTGACCTTTTTCTGCAGACAAATCCAAACTCAACATGTCATAACTCACAAGAAAAAAATGTTAATCTTTTTTTTTTTACCCAGAAATATATCTCCTTCAATCTAAACCTACTGAGCATACGGTTTCAGTGCTTTCACACTCTCACAGGCCACAGCGAGCATCCTCAGGCTCTCCTCTGCATGTTCATCTTGAACATAATTAATCAGGAAGACAGGAAGCCAAAGATAAAAACAACATTAGTCAAAAATTACTCCTGACCTTTTCTCAGTCGCACAATAAGCCTCCCCTCTGATTTTCAGTAAATCAACTCTAAATGAGAACACAGTCTGAAAGTTTCTTTCCACACATGATGGACCTTGTTAACAAGACACCGCGTCCTCCAGTATCGCCCCCGTTTAAACCTGTTTTGCTTTTAACTTTCTATTTTTACAAGTTCAAAGGCACTGTCTCTTTGGCATTCAGAAAGTCTAGACTGGAGACTCGGAGGGTGTTTCACAAGCTGTTTGATGCAAAGTTTTGCTAGAAACAGCAGGTAAGGCCACAGTTGTATGTTAACACTTGTTAGCGCCATCTGTGCTTTACATTGTAATAATATTTCTGTTTGCTCCTTAATAAAGGCAGAATATTCCCATTGATAGTTACATCATGTTTCACCTTTTTATACACGTTTTTAATTATAAAAGTCGTACCTTGAAGATCATAAATATGGAGAATACCTTTATATTTAAAACTGTCGGTATTAGATGTTATCACACAGACTGAGGTTGATTGTTCTCTTTACATATCTCACCTCAAGTTGAGTCAAAGGCAAAGCACTTCAGTAAAGTGGAATATCAAGTCAGCCCTCTGACAGGATGGAGAGGGAGTTTAATAATACAAGATCAGACAATAAGTCTCAATAAACACGTCTGAATAATAACTAATTCCCTGGAAATGTCAGGACAATAAGGCAGCAGCTGTTTGAGAAGGCTGGCTAAATAGAAACATGTCATCCTAAGGGATTATTTCCAAGGCCTTAATATATGGTGGAGGAATTGTGACCAACAACACACTGCCTGTGTTTTAGATATGCTACGTATAATACGGACAGAGTGTATTGTAGATGTAAAGGACAAAAACAATGCTCTAAACAGTAGCAGTGCACTGACAACAGCATTTTGCAGAGAAACTCAACTTGTCAAATGTCTCGCAGACATCTTCATAATATATATAGCTTCAAATCCTGAGTGAACATTTCGCTTCTGTCTCCTTATACCGGAAACAAGAAAGAAAATTTTGTCCTGTGCCATAATGTGGGATGTCAGTCTGACTTCGCACTGAGCAGATCCATTGAAAATGAATTGTAAATGATAGAAAATGTGACTTTGACAGTAATCCGGGATGATTTCCTGAGGATCAGGATGCATTTATGGCTTGGAATTTGCAGCGCCGCCCGGATATAAAACTCAATCAAATGGAAAAGTTTAGACAGGCATTGTAGAAACTGTTTTTAGTGCACAAAATCTAATAATTATAGCTGGTGCAGCTGAAAGGTGTTCATCATGATTTATAATGCTGTTTTCTAGCTGTTCACAAATTCTGACTGACAGAATTTATTATCATTACCAACAATTAGTGTTCATTTTGTCAGCTGTTTCTTTTATTCCTTTCCCTTAGTTGTGTGTCAAATGTCCCTTTTAGTTTTTATCATATTCAGTCAACCTCATTCTGTTTTAGCTGACTAAAAGCCTTGGCACTTAAGTCTCATCTCAGTCAAAGAAAACCATTTTAGTTTAGTTCTAGTCAATGGAAACTGTTGACATTTTTGTCATTAGATTGATTGAACATTTCAGTCAATCTAGTCCAGTGGTTCTCAGCCTTTTTCACATCAAGGACCTTCCAAATTGATAACAACTAGATCATGGACCCACATTTGATTACATTTGATCCACTTGACAAAATACCCATTAACATCTAGCTTTTGTGTTTAATGGGAATGGAAAGGTTACGATCAGCATTCGCTTCCACGTCGAATGATTCTGCAGTAGTCTCAGGTATTAATCGATTCCAGTTCTGTCAGCTCTGATCGGCAGTGTTGGAAATACAGTACCCAAATAGAAGCCCTAATTTGCGGCATGATGCAATTATGCACCGCTACAAAATACCGCCTGTCCCTGTCGAAGCAGCGCCTGAAGATCATTGACAATTGGTTGGCATGGTGTTTGAGAGAGAGACCGTAAGAGATATAAAAAGAAGATGTAACCACTGTGACATTTTCACAGGCCTCTCTGCTGCTTTCTACTGTTTACTAACCTGTTTTCCAGCCTGTTTGTGACATTGAACGTGACACACCAGAAAAAAAGCAAAACAAAACACAATGCCACTGCAGAGCCATGGTTTGCTGGCAGAGGGGAAAGGAGTCTATATTCAGTGCTTTTTCTGCCATTAAATAAACTTGCATACATATGCTAATTTTGGAAAGAAAAGGGAAGATGTTGGGGCTAAATAAAGGTGTTATCTTGGAAAATATGCTTATTAGCTTTGTGGCAGAGAGTAACTTTTCACACCAACCTTAAAGTGATACCACTTTCATGTCTGTATGGAGACAGATATGCAGCTGCTAGCAAGCAGTTAATGTAGCTTAGCATAAAGGCAGGAAACAAGGGGGAAACCGTTAGCCTTTCTCTGTCCACGGGTAATAAACAAATCCATCTTGCCACATGTCACTAGTTAACATGTTATATCTTGTTTACAAGCTATACAAGTGTGAAAACAATTTGTAGGTTTTGTGCCACACTATTTTCTCAGCTGAGCGCAACAACTTCACGGAGTTTCCACTGGTTGCCTGGCAACTGGTCCCGGCACATAACACTCACATAAAAGTGCGAATTTTACACTTCAGTTTTTGTGCAGAATAAACTAGGTTAAACAAGTTCATTTGTGAGCTTAAACACAGTGTAAGTGGATCTTATTACCTTCAGAAAAAGCCAGGCTAGTTATTTCTTTCTGTTTACAGTTGCTTCATATTCAACAAATACTTTCAACTAATGCTTCAATGTTTTTCAAGACAAAAAATATATGGGAAAATAATAATAATAAAAAAAGATAATACTAAAATATATAGAGTAAATGCACACTGTCAGAAATCTACTCCCATCTCTTCAGTAATGATAAATGCGCATTGTGTGTCTGTGTCTCCAATCTGCGATGGAGTTTACCCACCGATGCCATGATTCATCGGGGGAAATCAATCAGGAAAGCTTAATCGCCCCTTTGAAGAGTACAAGTCACACGCATTGATGCGCTGTGTTGCTATCGCCACTATTTTAATGTTTTACCTCAGAGGTGTCTTCATCAACATATTGAATAACAGGTGTTGTTTGCAATGGATTAATTACAATTCTCTGTGGAGAGGGGGGAAAATTGCAAGGCGAAAACTGAATTATCATAATTAAGTCATCATTTTTCAATCGATATGAAAAGAGCAAATTGCATGGTGCTGACTACTGTATGCAAGTGTAATGAAAGCTGTAAACACCCGCTTCTGCTGTCATGCAAATCAGCAGCTCATGACAAGATTGCAGCTGATATCACACAGAGACAAATACTCTGATTAAAATACAGGTTTGCTTTTTTTTTTTTTCCTCAGGGCTCTCTTAAAGCAATGCTTACATGCCACCTCAGCTCATCCTGTGACTTTTCACACCGACCTTAGCTCTGCTGCTTGTTACACACAATTTAAAATACACACTGCTCTGTACATTGCACTGCATCTGTGAATTTTGCATCATTCGGTTATGTAGGTCTATTTTTGCTCATTCCACTCCCTTTACAAGACCCCTATGCTCACCACTGCCTCAAGTACACGTACTGTACATATTGTACATATTGTTTGTTTTTGAATAATGTATTATGTACACTCCATTGCCACTTTATTAGGCACATTTGTACAATCTTATTAAATCCAATACAACTCTTCTGCCATAAAGTCAACTTTTATGATGCCTATAATGTTCATAGAAGTGTCCATTAAAGATATACTACGTGGGATTTTCCTAAAAAGAAAAACCCAACGATGTATAGAATCTTTCTCAATCATCACTTATGACCCATTAGAAGTGTGTGGCTGTGTATTTCTGCAGAGCCTTCTGTCTGTATTTTCTCATTTTCTTTTTATTTTCTTTGTTCAGGATGTTAATGGGCGTGTACCTTCATAGCACCTAAAAAGGTAGCAGCCAGGTGCCAGACTAAGCAGCAGGTATCCAAGAGACAGTGCTGAGCAAGGCAAAACGCCAAACTAGAGACAATCTGGGGTTGACTTTACTTTAAATTTTGCTGGCAAATGTGAGCACACACAGTGACTGAGAATCCTGCATAGAATTCCTTTAAATTATGTTTTAGCATTGAGGTCATAGTTATTGATGGTGTTGTAAGGCATTGTGTTCAGAGGTGAGAGAATGTTCTGCACCCTCATATATGTAAATAGAAAAAGAAATGCAATGTAGAAACACTTTTCACTATAATGTTCCCTTCAATGGTCAACAACATTTATATACATGGTTTAATGAGTCATTATTTTTTGATAGATATGTAAAGAGAAGAAGAGAATTTGTTTAAATACCTGGGCGCACTGCCAGACCTATGAAACCCAAGCATGTGTCCAGATGCACAGTTCAGTTTTGGCTCATTTCGAAGGTTATGTAACCAGTGTTCCTATGGTGGAAAGTTTACATCAGTCACACAACTATAGAGTGCTGCAGAAATGAGTCCTAAAACCCATAAATTAGTTTGCATTTTTGCACCCCTGGTTCCCTTGTCTCAAAGTCATTGGGTTTTTTTAAATGGATTTTTGACTAGATGAACCCCGAGCTAAAGACACTTTCACGTTCTGTTCTATAATATAAAATACATTAGTTAATACCCCACTCATGACTTTTGAAGCCTTTATGTTTGTGGATTGAATTTACGCTTCAAAAATTATAGAAAGATTATCTTGTAGGACAAAATCTATAAATATCATAAACTTTTGTTTGCCACAAGGCTCATTTTCTGCAATAATCCAAAATCCAATGTGAAAATCCCAATGGCTTTCTGGAACCAAGGTGATGTTAACTTCCATGTCAGCCCTACAAACACAGACAAAGTCATCTCTGCAGCACTCTATAACCAACAACAGGATTAAGTGTTAGACAGACTTAATGAACTGTGTCATTATTTTGAAAATTTTAGTGGCAGTCAGCCAAACATCTAGTTATGTAGTATTAGGCAATACCATAGTAGATGTATAGTAGGTTGTAAGTAGCATAGCATTAAGCAATACAGGCAAATGATTTGATGTTTTGAATTATTTGATGTACTTACTTGTGCCCAGCAAACGAAGCCGCCTTCGAAACATTCATTGTGAGGAAAAGTTAAGGTGCAGACAAAGGTCAGGCTAATCCAATAGACTTAACTAGTTTGCTAGCTTTAATTTCCTGCACGGCTTGTGGAAACAGCACAAGCTGACCAAGTTTAACAGGCTGGGTTTGTAATGTTTCTTTGCAAATGCCTGAGTGTTACATAATTCATACAGTTGGCTAGCTATAAAACTGAGTAAAAATAATTTAATTCACTGTGCTGCTCAGACGCTACTGTCAACAGCTACCTGTAACTTTTTAAGGGGAATGTTTGCTTGCATGTTACTTAATGCATGAGTTGATGTTGTAAAGCAGTCAACACACCTTGGATTTCAATATGATAACTTTGACCATTCGTTTTTTTTTTTTACTGGCTCTTCTACATTACACTTTAGTTATGATTGGATATTTAGGCACTTAAAAAATGTATAAGAATTTCAACCTAATCATACAATCTGGGAATATTTTATTTTCTCATTTGGAAACATACAATGCCAACACTTTGTTTGGGCGACTGGACTGTATATTTCTGTTTTGTTATATTTTATTTTATTGTTTAATTGTGTTCAGCAGGAGGAAAAGTTACAACAACTGATAATACTCTCAACATACATTCAAAGTATTCAACAGACGTGAGTATTGTATTAATAAACGTGAACCTTTCCATTAATTTTCTATTGCAATTTATAAAAAAAAAAACCATCAAGCCTAAATAAGCCTGTATAATAAATCTAAACAAAATAAGTCTGACAGCCAACCAGCCAACCACAAACATACTGTATGCATCCTGTGGGAACTCTCTGCACAGTAGGTGCTTTAGCAGCAATCACCCAGTTTTTGAAACAGCTCTGAACGCAACTCTGAGCTGTTTAACACACTTCAAACATCTTCAGTTTCTGAAATCACTTTGTCTTTGTCTCTCTCTACAGTTCCTCACACACACACTCACACACTCATTCACACTCACACACTACAAACTCCAGGCATCCAAATCTTTCCGTCACTCGAGTGAAATCTAATACTCCATCTCCACGAGAGTCTGCAGCAGCTAATCAGAGCAGCATCACACAACCAGAGCTGAGCATGTCATTAGTACTATAGCTGTGTTTACATGCAATAATCTCATTATTGTCCTCACCCTGATTATGTACATAAACCCATTATGTTGTTTACAAGCATTGTGTGGAAAGTAGCATGTTATAATTCCGTCTTAATCCAATCTGGCATCTTGTAATTGATTAAATATAATAATTGCAAATCTAATACAGGACACAAGTGATGTCAGTCTTCTCCTTCTTGTTCTTACCTTCACTCTTACTGATTGCAGGTTCTGCATATCATCTTGTGCTTTGATTTGAGAAATCTTTAACTGTAAACTCATCCAAATAACAAGAAGGAAAAATGTATTTTCTGATAAAGTCCTAGGGAATATTTTAGTTTTATCTGCTGAGGGTTTGTCTACCAGTTTGATACAGTGCATGTGCCAGAGTCTGTGTTTGTGCTGCTCAAAAAGAACAAGAATTACATTACTATGTACGCACAAATGTCCTTTCAGTGCCCCCTGTTTGAGGCCTGCAGGGAACATTTGCTGCATGTCTAATTTACTTCCACCTCTTTACTTTCTGCTTTCAAATAAAGATTAAACACTGAAAACTCTATTATCATTTGAAAAATTCAACAGCAATTAGTCTTTCTCGAAATAATGCTGTGATAAACAAATCTGGGTGGAAAATTGTACATTATTTTTTTATTCCTCAAATAGTCCCAGTGAAAACAGTCAAACGTCAAGTAGTTCATTATTATTTGGGTGAACTGACCCTTTAAAGCAACATGCATAGATAACAGCTGCAACATCACCAGGCCAGCAACACCCTTGTTCATATCCTTGATATTAATATCTGTGTTTTTAATACAGTCCTTAATCGATTAACTTTATTTATTTGACACCTTTCATGCAGGACAGTGCAGAGCAAAGCACTTTACAGATGACAATAAGCTGATAATAAAATGATGACCAGTAAAACAATTTGAGACTAATGCGCACAAGAAAAATAATTGTTAAAAGTGAATTAAAACCAATAAAATAGATTAAATAAACAATTAAATGGATAAAATACTAATAAATAAATCAGATAAGAGGCACTTAAAACATTTGAATACATGAATAAGATAAAATACATAATCAGAATAAATTTTAAATAATGGGAAATGGAATATTCTAATCAAAAGTTTAACTACGTTTATCAACACTTTGAGTTGCTTTTAATTTAGAATCGGGATATTTAAAGGGGAATTCTGCGGATTTACACCTGAAGATATTTGTCACAGTCTCTACAGTCTGAGATATGAGCCCTAATAGTACCATCAGTTTGGGCTGGAGATTTTTAAT
This sequence comes from Cephalopholis sonnerati, assembly GCA_019142605.1. Lineage (NCBI taxonomy): Eukaryota > Metazoa > Chordata > Actinopteri > Perciformes > Serranidae > Cephalopholis > Cephalopholis sonnerati. The sequence continues at coordinate 14,695,316 of JAGQAX010000021.1, read as the reverse complement.
TATGTTACAGAGATCTTGGTTCAAAGAGGAGCTAATGCAGATCACTGAGAAGTTGCATGATGGGAGGTGTAGGATCCAGACTATTTAGAGTTTGACCACCAGGCTGTCTCAGCCCCTGCTTCCATTTTGACTTTTCTTGCTTCTTTTTCAATCTGTCTCTCACAATGATCTCGCCTTGAGTGCTGAGCTGCACTAAATCAGCAGAATACCCCTTTCCCTTTGGATGACCCTAGATTTGGTTGTTAAAGTCACTTAAAGTTAGTTGTCCAAGAAAATAATGAAAATCTCAGAGTTGACTCAAGATTTTTGAGGTAAAGGTTTAATGAAAGGCACTGTCAAGTTGCATTGTCGGTGTGTGACCTTGTTTTTGGAAACTGACGAGGACATCTTAGCCATCGGTTTTAAGTCTGTCTCTTACTATTCCCCCAGCTTTTGTGCCATGCTTTACTACATACCCCTTAGAATGACCCTGGTCTTGGTTGTTATCGTCACACACATCTAGAGTCCTTTTTATTGAACCCAAAAAAGGTGGCACCTTGTGCAGTAGCTTCGGCCACCAGTGTGTGAATGGGTGAATGTGACTTGATGTGAAAAAGTGATTTGAGTGGTTGGAAGACTAGAATGGCATTATACAAGTGCAGGTCCATCCATCCATCCAGCTTCACAAATTTTGCAAACTGTCTCACATTAAAGGAACAGCGTGCTAGATTTAAGGAGATTTAGTGGCTTCTTGCAGTGAGGATTGCAGATTGCAACCAGCTGGAACTTCTCCTGGTTAGAATTCCTCAAGTGTTCATTGTTCATGAGGTTTTTACCAGGAGCTGAAATATGTGCAGAGGTCTGTTCCTCTCCAAAACAAACTGACTCAGTGATCAAAACTGGTAAAAATAAAGCAGTTTCATGTTAAAAAAGAAAGAAAGAAATAGGCGTATTTCCGAGCCTGCTTGTAGTACCATGGTGGTGTAAAAAAGAGATCTCTGGAAACAAGGACCTGCACTCTATGTAAATCTAAATAGGTCATTCTAGGGTAACGACGACACAATAATTCATATTTTCAGCTGATTATACACTAAAGAAAACATACTTATTATTTTATATCCCATTTCTTCCAACAAATCCCACTAAACCCTACAAACTATACCTTCAAACAAACACAATGTAAGTCTCCCTCAGACGACCGCAATCTGATAATAAATAAAACATGAAATTAGCAGTGGATATTTCTCACACGCACACACACACACACACACACACACTCGCACACACACGGACCTAAAACATAAAAGTTACATAACAGCAAATGAATGCATTATAAAACTGTGAGGCGAAAACTCTCCAGAGTGAGCCAGAGATTTGTCTGATATAATGTATCAGGAGACATATTACCTCAGGGACTGTCGCCCTACCAGGCCAGCCATGATAAATAATGCAACAAAAATACATCATCATGATGTTTCTCTTTATCCAACATGTGTAGCTGTCAACTTTGATCAATAAGAACGCACTAAAGGCGATGGTATATAAACACAGTCCTTTTTATGTTTATGCATGCTGTTGAAACCAGAAACACTGCAAATAAGACATTTAGATGCAAAACATTTCAGCCCTTAGGCCCACAAAATCTTTAAGGTTAACCCGGGGAGTGTTGCACAGGCGGGAATATTGTTATCAAGATAGAAATATCGAGTTGGAGAGGGGCTGAGCGCTCGTCATTGCACAATGATGTTCTCTGAGGATCGAGGCTTTCAAAATACCAATTTATAGAGTGCACTCCACATTCACTGTATGTCCACTCTCAGCGCTGCCGTATATAACACACAGACACACGTAATAGGATGGATCATTTGAAATTCAAATTTCTTTTCTCTCATCTCTCATCACACCGGTGTAGTGATCTAAGGACCCACCCATCAATTTTGACTGTCAGATCAAAAAGGTCTTCATTTGCATCGGCCTGTATGAATTTTCATCTCACATATAGAGTTCTCATTGTCTGCGAGACGTTTGAATAATTAAAACAATTTGGTGTTGCTGTAGAGCATTCTTATACTTCTTACTCTAAAGCTTGTATCTCAGCTTTCAAAAGCTACAGGTTTAACCATAATGTTGATGTTTTAATAGCTGAAAAATCACTTAACATTGATTTATCACTGCCCTTCTTAATGAGTCATTCTCAGTTTATTAGCATTACTTATAAACATGATTTTGAGCCGATGACGTGTTTCAGGAGTTCGCTGCAGAACAGTTTGAGGTCTCTGCTCTGCATCTGTTATGGTGTTGACAGAACTTTTTACGCAGCAGTCCTAAATAAACCTATTGGGATTTAAACCTCTCTGGGGTCTAAATGAAACCAAACATAATGTCACTATAAAGGACAGTGGTTCCTGACTGGTTCGTCGCGATCCAAAAGTGGGTCTCAGGTCCATTCTGAATGGACCGCAAGTGACTCACAAATGTTTATAAAAACACACTTTATTTTTACAGTGAATTTCCAGCACAGAGCTTTTATTTTAAAGTGTAGTTTCCTGCTGTAGAGTGAGTGCTGTCTCTGTCAAGTAGATGTCCAATAGTCAAACTAGCTGTACGACATGGAAAAACACACGTATGATGCTGAATATTTCAAACTGTATGGACCTTGAACTAATGACTACGGGAGAAATCTGGACCTGTGACTGGACCAGTTGGGAGCCACTGAAACAGGATAACATACTATATTTACTTTCACTTTTGGGCAGACAGAAGGAATATGTATTTTTCCTGTATGGTTATTGATGTATTTTGTCACCTTCCTCAGCTAGGGTTCTGCAACTTCTACTATCGAAAGAGCCATTTTTGGCCAAAACAAAAATAAAAATAAAATGCCTGGAGCTGCAAAAAACATATTTGAGCTTTGTAATAAACATAACACAGCCTATTAAGTCTAAATGAGCCAAGAGGTCTAAATGAGCATTCATTAACATGTTTTAACACAACATGGCCACTCTGAAGTGGACTTTTTATGATTATTTGGTTCTTAGCGTTGGTGGTGAAAGTAAATGAATGAATGAATGCGTCCACGCATTGCTACATTTTCTTTTTTCTTTTCCCATTTCTGGATTTAGAATTCATAGCTAGCTAAGCTAGGGAGACTCAAGGCCAGCCATTGCTATTGAGGTTTGGCAAACTTTAGAAGAAAAGGTACCAGGTCGTAGAATGAAGGAGCACGTTAGTTGACGAAATGTTGAAACATTTTATTCAATGTATAGGCTACACACTTTTACAAATGGAGAATTTGAGAATCACTTTCAGCCACAACGGTGATGAAAAATAACATTATTCAATTCCATATAAATGAGCCACATGTGGCTGCAGAGCCACAGGTTGCCTATTACTGAGCTAGGTTCATTTTGCAGCTATCTTTTCTTATTGTTTATGAAAACAGCACTGTAGTCTGTGAGACCTCAAACAATTAGTGTATTTTGATCTACCAGTTTTTGCAATCTCTATTTGTGCATTGAAGACCTGAGTGGAAACAGTGAAAATTAAAAACACATAAATATTACACAATTATTATCGATTGAAACACACTTTCTACTGTACGTGAAGCGTGATGTGATTTTAACGTCCGCTTGCAGACTCAAGAAATAGCAGCACACAAAACATCAGATCTGTGTGGAGCGATGAGGAGACTAACATCTTTAACATAACAATAAACGTAAATGCCATATTTCCATTGTATTGTTTGAGGTTTGACTGGTGCTTTTTCATTACATCATCCCATTGTGCTGTCTCCTGCTGCTGTGTAATGGCACCCGACTGGAGAATCAGAGCCACCAACTGTCCTAATCCTAGTGTTCAAGGAATGATTCACCCCTAAATGATCATTTGTATATCAATTACTCAGCCTGTTTTACTTTTGATTTGTAAGGGACATTTTGTCTTAAGTTGAAGGGATCCCTGTTGAACAACAGCAAAACTACATTAACTCATCTGTTTACAAACTGTCACACAGCTCATGCAATATAATCCAAGTCTCATTTATCCAGTCGTATGCTCAGTACTTCCCAAACAGACAGACCTTTTCAGCAGGTAACTGAAGTAACAGTTAAACCTATTGATGGTTTCTTTAAAGCCAGACTCCTATGACACAACAGTAATTTTACCTCTCTGAGCGGCTGGTTTATTGCAGCCTCAATCAGTTTATTGTTTGTTATTGTGATTCTTTGGTGTTCACCAAAGTCACAAAATAATAACACTAATTACTGATTGAGGTAGTGGTGGAGCAGCAGCTCCTGTGTTCAGTGAGGTACAATTACTATTTTTGTCAGTGGAGTTTGGCTTTAAAAAGTGTGTGTGTTTGGGAAGTACTGAGAATACAACTGGATAAATGAGACTTAGATTATACTGCATGGGTGGTGTGAGAGTTTCCAAAAAGATATTTTAATATACACTCTCTGGCCACTTTATTAGGTACACCTTGCTGCACACCTTGGTTGTAATGAGTGGTTATTTGAGTTGCTGTTGCCTTTTTATCATCTTGAACCAGTCTGGCCATTCTTCTCTGACCTCTGGCACGAACAAGGCATTTTCCCACACAGAACTGCTGCTTACTGGATATTTTCTCTGTTTCGGACCATCCTCTGTAAACCCTAGAGATGGTTGTGCGTGAAAATCCCAGTAAATCAGCAGTTTCTGAAATACTCAGACCAGCCCGTCTGGCACCAACGACTATGTCACGTTCAAAGTCACTTAAATTCTTCCCCATTCTGATGCTCAGTTTGAACTTCAGCAGGTTGTCTTGACCATGTCTACATACCTAAATGCTTTGAGGTGCTGCCACATGATTGGCTGATAAGCTATTTGCGTTAACAAGCAGTTGAACAGGTGTACCTAATATAGTGGCTGTTTGGTGTAATTTTGCTGTTGTTTAATATGGACCCCTTCAGTTCATCAGAATTTGCTCACCAGAGTTTTCGTCACAAATTCAATGTAACATGAGATGAGTAATTGATATACAACTCATCATTTGAGGGGTGAAGTATTCCTTTAACAGTGATGGATGGATATGCACATTTATCTGTGTGTATCTTTCTCAGATTTTCAAAAGAAAAAAGTTTAAAATTTGCACCAAATTTGAATGGAAGTACAGCCCATGAGGAAGCAGTGCCAGTGTCAACAAACCCCAAGGGTAGGGGGAACTTCACCTATCAATGTCTTCTGATATCAATAATTCTCTCAGTTATAATAAGGTTTTTTGACCCAGCATTAGCTTCTCAAACTGCCGCAGCCTTTCTTTCACAGTGCTCATTTTCTCACTCACCATGAGCTCCCTCAGTCTGAAACAGGCACGTGTGATTAGCATCAGTGAACTCAGCACAACTCTGTGAATTAGAATCCTGCCGCCATTAATAAAGACCAGAGAGAAAGATGAAACCAAAGACTCGACTGTACTCCTCATGTGGTGCGGCCCCAGAGATCCACGGTGCCCAGGGCTCCGAGGACTTTCTCTGAGGCATCTTTTTGATGTAAAAGTCAAGGAGTGCTCTCTGTATTCCACAGGCAGCCTAGCCCCTGCCTGACCAGGCTGTAATAGCCTATGATCAGAGATCTATTACGCACTTCTTAGAAATGGGCTCAGGGAGCACAGTCATTTGCCATTTTAAATTGATCTGTACTTTTGGTTTCTGGTCCGATGAGACAAAATCTCTCAGTTTCAATTTCCACTAGCGATATATTACTATCAATACATTATTAGAGTAATATCATAGGTTATTCTGTAGCCTCTGATTTGCATAAGTATATGCATTTCATTGCAGTACACGGGGATGGGCCAAGGTTTTAAATGCAGAATACAGATTGTGCAATGTGTCAGAGAGGACCGTGGGATAGTGTTGAACTTCCTCTGGGCGAGCACTCTCCCAGTTGTGTCCCTTCCTGCCCAAACATTTTAACATCATCCACCACGAGCTGGGACAGCCAGGCACAGAGGAGGATTTGGAATATATTTGGCTGAGGTAACAAATTAGATTAGTCTATTTATCTACTAGCCACCCTCTCCTCCTGCTTTACCTCCTCTCTTTTCTCAGCAGGAGGCCACGGTTGTGTCACTCCTGTCTCCTCTCCTGTTTCCCCTCAGACAAAACTGTCCGTGCTGATCAGCCTCAGAGCTGCAACACACAGAGGATATACGGAATCAGGGAGGGAGAGCTTAGCATCTTGTGGCCGGATCATGAATATATTCAACGTGCTGCGAAAAGACTGCGACCCAGCTGTTGTAGGGATATTTCATATTACCATCCTCCACGTGTGAGGCAATAATTGTGTGAATGAAAGCAATGCATATTATATTTTCATTTCCCCTCCTCTCTTTCTACACAGACAGCTGCCGACTTTTATTTGACTGCGCTGGGAAAAAAAAGCTGTAATAATCCAACATTTTGCTGCATAAAAGTAATGTTCTCATTCTAGCTGAGCTCTGTCAATATTCTCTCACGACTGTTGTTATAATGTACAATAACTGAGTAGCAGGTGTGTACTACAAAGAAGAAACACACATTCCAGTTTTATTTTGCATCAAACAGGAGAAATTGAACCCAGAAACATCTTGAAGTCATGGAAACTGCATTAATGTTTTAGTTAGGCAGTCGGGGTTATGTTACAGTAACGTGACTGACTGTGTGTTCAGCACAGGGAAATAAACTTTTTCATTTGTGTTATAGTGTGCTTTACAACACCAGTTGAGAAATCTCAGCTCCATAAAAACATAAAAGTCCATATTTTTGTACCTGTGTCTCGCATGGTGATTACAGTAAAGCATGTAGAATGCTGTAAACAAGTTGTGACACTGCTATAAGTAAAAGGTAAAACCTGGAGCCCAGCCAGACATCTTATGTTTTCCCTAAGTGCATCACAGTCTGGACAGTATTTTTCCCTTCATTTTGTACCCCGCTCACGGCCGTCTCCATTGCACTTAAAAGGTCCTGTGGCTATGCATCAACAAAACGGCTTAATTCGAGTAAACAAGTGACTTCAAAGCCACAAAGGTGTCGCGCTAAATCCAAATTAATTAATTTTGTTATCTGTTAATTACATTGTGTGTCATTAGAGATGGTTAAAGTGAATTATGGCCCGCCCTGCCATTTAGTCGCTAACTTTCTAGGTGGCATTTTAGTCATGCAAAGTGTTAGATTAATATCTAAGTCTTTGACATGGAAGAGGAGCTCATTTAACACCGCTCACGCATGTGTGCACTACTGATTCACATGCACTGTAATGGAAAATACATTGTTTATTACAGCACTACTGATAGGCAGATTTAGAAACTTCACATGTATAGCTCAGAGTCATGGCAGTCATAAACTGTAGATTATTAACAATTGCATTGTTTATTCAGTGCAATGTATGAATGCCAAATCATTTCATCCAGTACTTCCTATACCCTACAGACATGGACTGACTACGAGACAACTAGTCACTGGCCCTACACCCATCTAACATAGAAGCAAGACATGCAGATTGCTTCACTTGTAGTTGTTTTGTCCCTTTTTGGTCTTTTTGCACCTCTTGCTGTCAATTATGCCTCTCTTTGCGGCCGTTTTGTGTCTCTTTGTGGTGGTTTTGCACCTGTTGTTCTTGTTTTACACCTATTATGGTCACTTTGAGTCTGTTTGTGGTATTTCACATCTCTTGAAGTTGTCTTGCCTCTCTTTGTGGTCGTTTTGTGTCTCTTTGTGGTCATTTTGTGTCTCTTTTTGGTCATTTTGTGTCTCTTTGGGGTAGTTTCACATCTCTTGGAGTTGTCTTGCCTCTCTTTGTGGTGGTTTTGTGTCTCTTTGTGGTGGTTTTGTGTCTCTTTTTGGTCATTTTGTGTCTCTTTGGGGTAGTTTCACATCTCTTGAAGGTGCTCTTTGTGGTCGTTTTGTGTCTCTTTGTGGTCGTTTTGTGTCTCATTGGGGAAGTTTCACATCTCTTGAAGTTGTCTTGCCACTCTTTGTGGTCATTTTGTGTCTCTTTGTGGTTGTTTTGTGTCTCATTTTGATCATTTTGTGTCTTTCTAGTAGTTTTGCCCCTCTTGTTCTTGTCTTACACCTCATATGGTTGTTTTGAGTCTCTTTGTTGTCATATTGTGTCTCATTGCGGTTTTGGACCTTCTTTGGCTGTTTTCTTAGACCTCCAGCCTGTTCTCATTCCCATATTATACCACTACTTTGTCAGGGATTTTGGCCTCAGATACTGGTGCATACTGGTCAGTTTGAAACGCCATCAGGAACAACATATCAGGAGCTGGACAGTCTCTATAGGAGGGAAAAGGGATTGGTCCCACAAACACTGGACTTTCACCTGGGAGCCCCTCTGTTCCCTTCCTGTGTGAAAGTTGCCAGTAAGCCAAACCATACCGTGTTTCTTCTAAACCTAACCACGTGCTTTTGTTGCTTAAGGAATTAAACATAACTACGAGGTGTTTTAGCAACATAAGTTTCTTTTGAAAACGACTGTACGTTTCTAACAAGCAGAAACTGTACAAGTCCTTTGAAAATTAAGTGTGTTTTGAAAATACACAGAACAAGAAACAAGCATAAATTGACATGGCAAATGTGAACAACAGACACAGGAGGATACCTAGTGCATAATATGCAGACTTGAAAGTTCACAGACAATACAGCAATATTTAACAAGTTGAAATGAAACGGTGTTGACCCCTCATGAGTGTCTTTGTGGCAGTTTTGGACCTCATGTTGTGGTTTTACACCTCTTGTGGTTGTTTTGTGGGCACTTTGTGTGTATTTGTGGTTATTTTGCATATCTGTGTCATCTAGGGTCTCATTTTGGTCATTTTATGTTTCATATCTATTTCTGTTTCAATTGTGTCTAATTTTGTGACCCATTTTTTATTTTGTTTTGCACCTCTTATTGTCATTTTTTTCTCTTTGTGGTCCTTTTGCATCTCTCTTTGGTTGTTTAATATCTCTTTCATTTCACGTATAATTCCGTGTCCCTTTTGCACCTCTTGCTGTCATTTTTTGTCTCGCTGTGGTCATTGAATTCATTTCCCAACATCAAATGTTCTCACATAGAGAGGCTGTGGTCCATGGGCTCTGGGCCTGTGATCAGTAGACCTGTTCAGTAATCCATCCATGATACTAACAAGCCAGCTACCTCTCACCTCCTGACTCTGGCGGAGGGGGGCACTAGAGATGGCCAATCGGATTCTGGAGGGGGCATATGACCCCTGGCCACCCCTCTGGCCCCTGTCATGATGTCAGTACATGATGTCAGTTCATCATGACAGTTCACCGACCATCCATGCCACTTCCCCCGAGGATACCACCACACAGCGAGAGAGGGAGACTCGAGAGATAAGGTCTTATCTCGTTTTATACAACTAGACAACTTGTACAAAACCTTATCAGTGCTATAGTGCGTGTATCACAATAGGTTGAGCCACATTTTCAGGGTGTGTTAAGTCCAAATGAAATATGGCGACAATTATCTAGTCGCCTGATATTAGAATTGGCAGCAAGATACTTAATGGGGCCAGTGCGGCAGAATGATGTTGTAGTTGTAAAGCCTTTGTGTGACATCCAATGACTGTCACTGCCTCTGTTGACCTAATTCAATTTTCTTTTCAATTACCTGTAGTATATTACCATCACAGCCATTGGTATTGTGGTATAAATCACCCAACCGGACCCTGTGGCTACAGCAGACAGGCACCCCACTGGGTGATGTAGAGCTGTGTCCTGTCTGGCCCCTGACTCCCTTAAATATATTTTAGATTAAAGAAAAGAACACAAAACACTCACGACCCACATTTCAGCAGCCAGACTACGCCGCTGGGCCACTTCATAGGAACGTAATGTATAATTACAGTGACTCAAGGTTAGACACAGACAAAACTGATAGCTGAGAACAAAGCTCAATGAGTTCTGGGATCTGAAGATTATTATTTGGGGATGTGTAATTAAAAAGGCCTGGGTGTAATGAACTCCCAGTCTTGCGTCTTTGTTTCAATCTTCACATCTTTCTTTACACCTAAGAGCTTCTGGCAGGTGCAATGAGGTGAATTGCGGTCAACGACCGGGGGGCCATTGACTGGGTAGTGTTACCAGTGTCACCTCACTGTCCTGCTGAGGTGAGAGCATTGATTTATTCAAGAGGGAAGAATTGGGAGCAACCAGGTTTGAAAACACCCTTTAATCGATAGGGGCGGTTTATCCAGTGTGTTTAATGTGTGAGAAGAATTAGCCATGCTGGCATATGATGTGGGTACAGACCAAAACTAATACAGTGTGTAGATGCTAAATGAAATGTCACACAGAGGAACGGGCTTTTCAAAGGTCATGTGCATCAGTGGTGAGGGTGTTTGTAGGTTTTATTGGCAGGCCAAGTCAAGGTTAACTGGCTGTGCTGCTGCGTTTGGAGCAATGGAACCAGTATCTCAGCCACATGCCTACTCCCAGTTTATGAGTTCAATTAAACATTAATACATTTTAACCATTTGTTTGTCTGTTGGTTGGTCCACTATTTGTGATTGAGGCTGGGTTAAAAATAAGTGACTCATCCAATTCAAATCAATCGTCTTTTGAAAGACCTGATATTGATTTATAAAATCTGACATCGATCTTTTAATATAAGCGTTTCCCAAAGATGTGTGAAGCTTTAACCCCGTCACTCTCACCGGTAGTAAACAGGGCCCAGCCCTGAATTATTAATGACTGTAGTATTGACCAGCTCCAGTTTAACCAGTTCTTTTATCTGTAACTTAGCATACTGTTATTGTCATGCTGCAGCAGCCTTTCCTCTTGCTATCTGTGTGTCAGGGCTGCCACATTTACACGCTCATTTGCTCATTTTGAACTACTTTTGCTTGCTAACACACGAGATAAGTAACACAATATTGCTAGCATCACAACTGAGTGCCAGAAATGTTTAGCTCACACTGATTCTCTGGCCCGTGACATGTGCACCAATTGTTGTCATCCAAATGTATTAGTGACTGCACACAGCCAAAAAATGCATCTCAGGCACATTGAAGAGTAAAAAGAACCCAAACACATGATCCTCTGATTTTGTCACAATTTTATTTTCAAGATAGGATGATGAATTATTGAAAAAATGTATGCACAGTGCGGACGGGATTACAGCTGCTGGCGTCACTGGTAAAAACCACGGAAGTGTAAACAAACTTGTGACCAATGGCTCCGCCACTGTTGCTGATAGAAAAATAAAATCCAATATTAACATTAATGCAAATGATTCAGCCAATTTAAAAGAAGCTGTTTGTCATTTCATTTGTCAACTCCAAAATAGGCAACACAGACAAGTAATTTAGCCCACAGTAAATGATGTGGCTGTATGGCTAGCAGAGTCAGAATAATGAAAGGTTTTGCTGTTTTGCTGCCGACAGTCTTGTGATCAGATATGTGTGAGTTCACAGTTATTAACTTTATAAACATCAAGGTCTGCCGCACCTTATCTTTACATTTACTAGCCAAATGTCCAAAACTGAAAGAGAGTTGATCCACAGCACAGAAAAACACTAACAAATAATGGTGATGGTGTGTGTGTGTAACCTTGAGATAAAGCAAAGGATCCGACACAGCGGTGCTTTTCTGTGTGTGTGTGTGTGTGTGTGTGTGTGTGTGTGTGTGTGTGTGTGTGTGTGTGTGTTTATGTACATGGAAAGGGAGAAAAGCAGGGAAAAATACCTGGATTCACTTTTCGGGGTGCTAAGCGGCTTTGTAAAGGCTAGTTAATTAAATGAGATGCCTGAGTTGACTTGTCTAAATTCGCGGCATTAATGAGGTTGATAACTGTGTTCTTTTTAATTAAGCTCTATTGTCTCTGACAACCTGTAAATAGAGCTATAGCCAATGGAAAAACATTGCAAATTGCCTGTGCTGTCCCTAAGACCTTTTGTTGCGAGAGTTTCACACCAAAGGAGAAAGGTACAGAGTCTGTCACACCTTGATAATAAGCTGGGAGTTTGAGGCTAGACAAATATCATGCAACGCTAATGATTTACTAATAAATGAGAGCTACGTCAGGTTAATAAGATCGCTGTATATCTAACATCTATTTTCCTTAGAAGTGTCTGTTCAATGAAATGAGCGCACTAAGAAAATGAGGCTGTGTCTTGTTTTCCAATTCTATGAGATATTCTTTAAGCAGAGCACTTGAAGCATAACGCTGCATGTCAAACTTTATTTTTCCAATTTTCAGTAAATTAATCTTTCACTCATTATTTTGTAGGGCTTTTCTAACATTATGTACAGTGACTTTAACATATGCTGCTGTCTCTGTGTTCAACAGACTGTAGCCTAGTAAGAATTAATCACTGACTCAGTGTGTGTCTTTTTCTCATTGGTGCTGTTATTATGTACAACACACCCCAACAAGTTAATGTGATTGTCATTCATTCAAGCAAATAAGGGTGTAGGTTTTGATTTAACACTGGGGGAGCCACATATGACACTGTGGTTTGGGGGTCCTCTGCAAGAATATTTTGAACATCAGACACTTAATTTCCTGCATTCTGGTGAGTTTTATGCACCAATTTTAGCATTTCTGCATCAGTTTATGCTAAAAATGTCTTAAATAATCAAAATAAAAGTGCTCTGCTGCCTCCATGTTTTATTGGGTGGGACAAATGCACATATTCTTATTATTAAGGGGGACGTGCCCCCTGTGTTCCCTCAGAAATCTGTGTAACCAGTGGACTCTAGTGATGTCTGCATTGTGTTGATATAAAGAGGCCCAGACTGAGCTCCGTTTATTCTTTACAACTCTGACAGCAAGAGGTTTAAACAAAGTCGTCAATCAATTACAACCATATTAACTCGAGCCCCTCTCCCATGAAGTACAACAGCAAAAAGGGGAGATAAGGCGGGAGACACCCTTTATAGGTGGGGTACCCCCAAAGGTGAATGTAGGAGTACAGACACTGAGTGTCAAACGTTCCACAGATTGACTATGGCCTAAGCATGTCAGGTAATAACAACTGAAACATTTTTTATACTTAATATTACAAATGTACATTTGACTTTGTTACACATATTACTGCTGTATAACTGACCCTGTTCCATCTACACCTATGCAAAGATGTATCTCCTCTTAAAGTATGTGTCCCTCTACAGATTAAGGCCCTCGAGTACTTTGTAACCATATATTTTATTATTTTCACAATCTTTAAAGCCCTCCCTCCAGAGTCATTTCCTGACCGTGTTGATCAGCCGCACTGTTAGCCAAATGTTTATTTGACAAATAACTTAATTTTGTGCTGGAAGTTAAGAAAGGACGGTTGTTGCTAAAACAGTTAGATGATGTACTTGGAAGCTCCAGGTCATACATCACCCTCCAAGACTGCACAGATTCAATTCAGTTTAATTCAGTTTTATTTATAAAGCCCAATATCACAAATCACAATTTGCCTCGCAAGGCTTCACAGCATACGACATCCCTTTATCCTTGGACCCTCACAGTAGATAAAGAAAAACTCCCCAAAAAACCCTTAATGGGAAAGAAAATGGTAGAAACCTGAGGAAGAATAACAGAGAAGGGATCAATCTTCCAGGACGGACAGACGTGCAATAGATGTCGTACAGAACAGATCAACATAGTAAATGTACAGTGATCCATATGACAAAATGATACATAAAGAGAGACAGAGACAGAGACAGATGCAGGGCAGACAGTAATGACAATAGCTATAATAACAATAACATAAATTTTAGTAACAGTATTGTAATAATAATAGTATTTTGATAGTATATATGTTATAAGTATTTATTAATAGTATATGTATGTGACAATAATAATCATACGTGTACAATATGAAACAAACAGTACAAGTATGACTAATAGTAACAGCAGCAGTGGGAGGCATCAGGCAGGACCATGGCAGCAGCACAACCACGACACATGATCCAGGTGTAGCCGTGATTCAAGGGAACCTGTGAGACAGTGGAGCACAAAGGCTCCGGAGAATAAGCCGAGTTTGCGACATGCGCTGCCATTAACATCCGAAACATGAGTGTGAGCTAGCTGGTTAACTTGTATTTTACCGTATTTGAAGCGTTATACCCTCACTGCTGTGTAGCTGTGTCTGTAACTCTGCCTGTCAGTCAGCCTGTTTCTAGCTGGCTGTTAGCTGGCGTAACGTATCGCTAACTGAGGTTCTTCATTTTGTTTTTTAGTTTCCTCCACTGTTTAGTTTGTTGTTTATTTTCATAGTGGCATATGTATGTGTGATGAACAGGTCAATGCAATGGATTGCCTAAAATCTCACCTGATTTTTTGGTCCCTAACATAGGATTTAAGTTAATATGCTTAATATGTTACCAAGCATTTTTTACAGAACAACATTATCGTGTATTTTCTTGCTTTTGCCCACCTGATGGATGTTTATATTTACTATGCTCACTCTCTGTAATGTTCACCATATATTTACTAACCTTTTCAAATCAAACCACATTAATTTGTCACAAATACAATCAGTGCCTCAAGGTAGATACAGTGGACTCCACTGACGCTATTATGACAGGCCCTTGTGCACACAAGTTACTACTTCTGAAGCACACAAACACACATATAAAGAAAAAAAGAGAACATGACAGAGGTGGGTTTGCCTTTGAGGGCATACATGGCAAATGCCATGATTTTAAATTTAACCTGAGTTCTTCTTTGATCACAAGCCCATTTCTGATGTAACAATTTGTGTCACTCGCAAAGACACTTTGTTGCACAGTATCATACACATTACAAAGTGCAGCATAATTCTTTTGTGCCTTCTTCTAGGAAGCAACTAACAAATACAAAAATAGAACAGAATACTATAGAATAAAATATTTCGATAAAGAAACAATATAACAGAATGTTTCAGAGAAATGATAAAGTGAAACTATGACGCAGTTTAATTGAGTTTGAGAAAATTAAAATAATATAACCAATACATACACCAATCAGCCAGAGCATTAAAACACTGACAGATGAAGTGAATAACATTGGTCGTTTTGTTACAGTGCAATGATCTGCTGGGTAACATGGGTCCTGGCATTAATGTGGATGGCAGCGTTCCACCCAAGCAGGACAGTGCTCGATGCCACACTGCAAAAACTGCTCAGGCATGGTCTGAGGAAGGTGACAAAGAGCTTAAAGTGTTGACCTGGCCTCCAATTGAGCATCCATAGGATGTGCAGGTACCCCAGTAGGTACCCCCAATCCACAGTGGGGCCACCTTGGAATGGATTTGGAACTGACCTGTTGAGGCATGGACACAGGACCTGTGGAGGTGTCCTGTGGTGTCTAGCATCAGGGAGTGCCGTTGCCATGACAGGGCACAGTTGGTCTGCAATGTTGTTAGGGTGGGTGGAGTGAAATCAAGTGGTACCCACATGAATGCTTGAACTCAAGGTTTCCCAACAGAACATTGCTTTGTAACAAGATGATCAGTGTTAGTCACATTATCTGTCAGTGGTTTTAATGCTGTGGCTGATTGCTGTATATCATGCAGTGCATGGCAGATGGATGAATTGTGTGTAATGAGTTATGGATGAGTGTCAGTCACCGGTTACTCCTCCCTATCCTCTGTGTTTTGGCCTTGAGGCAGCTGGAGCGCCTCCTTGACCGCAGCAGAGAGAAGAGTTTGTTGTCAGGGTGACTGAGGTCTTGTAAGATCCACTCAGCCGTCATCCTGCACCTCCTGGTTTAAATGTCTTGTAGGGCTGAGAGTTGAGAGTCTGTCTGCTGTTTGGTCTGAGACGCGTAGTGTACAGTGGGTTTTTCAAAGCAGTTTCTCAAGAATAAAAAAAAGAAGAAAAAGCTGCCTGCTGGAGCTGCAAACTCCACTGATGAGAGCCAGAGAGTGAACCAAAACATTAAAGTTTCGGGCCAAAAAAATCAAAACAATGAGCTGAAAGTTCGCTAATTAGCTCCGTAGAGCTGAGGGGGACTGCAGAGTTCGGTTACAGTTGTCTGTGGGTTTGTTGACTGCTCACGCACATGTTCATTTAATGTAGTGTTTACATAGAAATATTGATTACAGCAGCTTTAAGTTGAATCAAACGTCAGTGGGATTTAAGTACAGTTCATCATTCATCCATCTTCAGGGTGTGGCAGCAGTACCCTACAACAAATGTCCAAAACTTTAGACATTAACAGTGATTAGTAACATGGGAAATATATTTTGAGTATTAATTTCAGCTGCATGGTTGTTAACTTTCTCTCTTCATAGCATTTCTAACCTGTATTGATTTGCATGATCAAGTGGCAGGGGAGCAGGGAGAGAAATCAAGTTTGGTTGGGAAGAGGACAGAGCTGAGGGGAGGCCTAAAGAGACAAAGAACTGCGCTTTATTTGCATTAAGCAAATTGGAGTTTTAGTTATATAAGCATTTCTCAGAGGCCCAGCTGCTCCAGAGGCACAAGTAATCTTATTAGTTTAGTTAAACCTGGCAGAGCTAAATGACCAAAGTTTGTCTCTGCCCCAGTTAGGCCAAGTTTCTTATAAAAGATTTCCTTCTAAGGCCATCTACTATTTGCCGGAAATAATTTATACTGAGGACGGCCTCCTCTTCTGCACAGTT
This sequence comes from Cephalopholis sonnerati, assembly GCA_019142605.1. Lineage (NCBI taxonomy): Eukaryota > Metazoa > Chordata > Actinopteri > Perciformes > Serranidae > Cephalopholis > Cephalopholis sonnerati. The sequence goes on along the minus strand of JAGQAX010000021.1, from coordinate 14,678,755 downwards.
AGAGATGCTGTTTAATTGCTAGTACATAGAAGTCTATTGAAACTCAGTGTAGTCTGTGTATATTAAGGTGTATACAGTATCAAACAGTGGCGGCTGCTGGTCTTTCAAACAGGGGAAGCTCACTTAAAGTGTACATCATAAAATTTGTCATATTGTAGCGAGGCAGTAACTTATAAAAGGAACATTTAATTGAAGCCGTTTTTCAACCACACTCATGCCATAGAACCACAGTAAAACACACCTAAGAGATTTTCAGATGGGTTTAAACACCTGAACAGCACTCTGTCAGAAGACTCCACTCACAAATATCTGCATGGGACTGAGCTCGAAATGTGATGATGCCAGTGTGTATTTACAAAAGCACTGTCAATCACAAAGGGGTTCAGCCTTTTAGACAATTCCTCCAATCATCATGCAGACACTGAGTGTCCTCTCCAGCCTACCGCACCATTAGGTCCCACGGAAGCCTCCCTGGAAGTGACGATTTTGTTGCATTTATCCAATGACCGTCTCGCTTTGCTGCATGAAAAAAACCTGCTCAGCGCTGTCTCATAGGAATGCTTGGAGGCTCTGCGTCCACCGTGCTGACACGAGAATGTATGACAGGGAGGTCGCATTTGAAAACTGGTGATAAACAGCTGACGTTTGAACATCATAGTCATGATGTTAAACGCATCCTAGCGCACATTTAATGCAATGAAAATTCTTATTTTAATGTAAATTCAATAGTGCATATTTGACCATTTCTTCTATGAAGTTTTAGGAGAAGTTCAGCCTCCCTTGTTGTCTCAGAGCAATCGCCCCTGGTATCAAAGTGTCAAGTATCAGCAGTCAGTGTAGGTTGCTTGAGGCATCTACTTCGCAAGGTAACTTCAGGGTTAACTCTGGGTTTTCAGTACAGTGAGGCTGGTTCTCTTTTTGACCGTGGTAACTTATGCTGAACGGCTAACTCCAGAGTATTGGATCACAGCCTGTAAACATCCCAACCTCTGACCAGTCACATCACTGAAGAAAAAAGTATTCATGGACAAAAGTCTGGAGTCTCAGGTAGAAAAGAGGAGCCTAAGTGTTGTTACAGGTCGGTATAATAGTAAGTGATTTCATTGATACAGGGCTCTATTTCCACTGGTTTTAAAACAGAGATTCAGAGATTGTTTAAAACACTTAACACGTATTTTAACTTATGCAAAGATTATTTTAGTCCTCCGTCATAGTGTTGCTATTTTACACTGCAGCTCAAAATAACATGAAACACCTGTGTCGTGAGAACTGGGAAAAAGATAACATTTTACTAGTAAAATAATCCAAACACTTAATTGGCTCCCATCATTATGAATGCAACATTTGGGTCAGATAGACCTCATAAGTCATTACTTGGACTACTTTTCCACCCTTTACCTAAGTAGCAGGAACAGTCTGACATTACGTTAAAGTGTTGCATGTGACAAATTCATCATCATCCAACTTAACAGCAAAAAAATACTCTACACTAATGTCACATATAGCCTAGTGATACCTACACGTAATTCCAGCCTCGGCTAGTGGTGAATTCTTGGATAGTATTTACAATAGTTCTACAGTTTCCATTAAAGGATTAGAGTATCGTTTACATCCTGTGTTATTGGCATTGTACTGTCTCGCAGTCCCAGATATTTTCGGTACCATTTCATCTCATAGGATGTAAAGCAGCCTACTTCATTCATGGCTCTGATGATGTCGCTCGTATTTAACACCCCCGCCTCTTTCACATGAACTCATACTAGATGGACAGGAAAACCCAGAGTTGAGTGAACTTGTTTATAACCAGCCTTGTACTACCGGTTACCCAGATGGCCAGTGTTAGTGTTAGTCAAGCCAGATAACGAAAAGATATCCTGGGTAAGTTGAACTGGCTTTATAGTACAGGCCTTTGGTCAGATTCAAATATTAAATAACTTTCCTAACACAAGACTTATTTTAGTTAGACTGAACTTCTTATTAAACAGCTTTGAGCAGTTATAATTTATTATATTCAATAAAGGGCCAAAAACATGTTTATTTCCCCCCCAAAGTAATTCATCATAGAGGCACTAATACTGATACTCAACAGGGATATACTGATACTTCTGTGTGCCTAAATAATGATTAAATATGCACCTGACAAATTGAAATAAAAATCGTATATAGCACTTTTTAACAAGGTGATCCCCATACTGGAGGTCCTGCTGAGAAATCATTGGGTTTTTATGCATTAATTACTGATATGATATGAATGTAATATTAACTGGGAGAATGTGTTGACTGAATTTGATCTGTAAGAGAGAAGATGCATCACTCTGCTAGATTTGGTAAATCTAAGGTAACACAGATGCATTGGTGTCACAGAGTGAAGTTCCTGCCCTCACACATGATTTCTGGCTTAGAGAAGACTTCAATCAGCCAACACAAGTTTAATTTCAGCCTGTTATCAAGTTACTCACGCAATTAACCTTAATTAACGACAGCTGGCGTGACCCACCGCTGGTGCAGATTGTCATTTTAACCTCTGAAAACGACAGTTCGTGGCAGCTAAAAATAAGAAGCTACATCCTGAAAGTTGTGGGCGGTGCACAGTGGTGCAAGAGGATTCAAACCTGCTGACCAGCTTGATCTCCGGCTTCCTCCCACAGTCCAAAGACATGCAGGTTAGGTTAATTTATGACTCTAATGTGAGTTTAATTGGTTGTCTGTCTCTATATGTCAGCCCTGGCGACCTGTCCTGGGCAGACCCCGCCTCTCACTCAGTGCTCCCCACCTCTCCTACCCCAGGGACCCTAAATAGGACAAGGGGTTACAGAGAATGGATGAAACCTGAATGTTTTGTCACGACTCTTTGCACATAATAAGAAGCGTTGTAGCTCTGTGAACCTGTGCATTTTGCCAACCCCAGTGTCTGAGTCACTCATATGATACGCCCATATAATTTTTCACATTCACACTCTAATTTTCTCTTATGCAGTGAGATGATGAACTGAGCCCAGCTGGGGCAAAGGAGAGCAGCGCTGCAACACTAGCAGGCTGAGGTGGACAAAACACAGTGGAGATCAGTAAAGAAACACGTGGATTTTGCTTAGCACTTATTTTAGTTGTTATTCATTCATTCATTTTTTTGCAACCACTGATCCTGTTCAGGGGCTGGAGCCTATTCCAGCTGACACTGGGCGACAGGCAGGGTACACCCTGGACAGGTCACCAGACTATCACAGGGCTGACACATAGAGACAGACAACTTGTCTAACTTGTCAAATATGGCAGTTTGGTCAGTGGCCGCACACGTCAAATTTGATGCTCTAGGTAACGCTCCAGTGTCAGTTTTGGTAGTCAGGGACAGCATGTCAATTTAGGCTTCTTACATGCATTGTCTCTTTTCAAAATAAAATTCTGTTTTTACAGGAAATGAACAGTTTCTGCTCGTTAATTGCATACAGTCTCTTTTCAAAATAAAGTCAGAACATAGGTAAAAAAAAGTTCAATTTTAGGTTTACTTCCTTAGTTTTAGGCAAGAAAAGCACATGGTTAGGTTTAAAAAGGTATCATGGTTTTGCTTAGAATAAGTGTGCGGTTGCATTGTTCAGCATTGTCGCCTCACAGCAAGAGCGTTCCTGGTTTGAACGGGGACTGGGGGAGCCCTTCTGTGGAGTTTGCATGTTCTTCCCATGTCAGCGTTGGTTTTCTCCGTGTGCTCCGGTTTCCTCCCACTGTCCACAGACATGCAGGTTAATGATGACTCTAAATTGCCCGTAGGTGTGAATGTGAGTGTGAATGGTTGTCTGTCTCTATGTGTCAGCCCTGTGATAGTCTGGTGACCTGCCTCTCGTCCAATGTCAGCCCCCCTGGTCCCCTTACAGTACACCACGTTCCAAATTATTATGCAAATTGTATTTAAGTGTCATAAAGATTACATTTTTTGTTTTTCAATTAAACTCATGGATGATATTGTGTCTCAGGGCTCTTTGGATCACTGAAATCAGTCTCAGACACCTGTGGAAATTAGTTTTCCAGGTGAGCCAAATTAAAGGAAAAACTACTGAAGAAGGACGTTTCACATTATAAAGCAGACCACCATTTTCAAGCAATATGGGAAAGAAAAAGGATCTCTCTCTGCTGCCGAAAAGTGTGAAATAGTTGAATGCCTTGGACAAGGTATGAAAACCTTAGATATTTCACGAAAACTTAAACATGATCATCGTACTGTTAAGAGATTTGTGGCTGCTTCAGAGCACACATGGGTTTGTACAGATAAAGGCACAATGAGGAAGGTTTCTGCCAAACAAATACATCGGATTAAGAGAGCAGCTGCTAAAATGCCATTACAAAGCAGCAAACAGGTATTTGAAGCTGCTGGTGCCTCTGGAATCCCGCAAACATCAAGGTGTAGGATCCTCCAGATGCTTGCAGTTATGCATAAACCTTCTATTCGGCCACCCCTAACCAATGCTCACAAGCAGAAACGGCTGCGATGGGCCCAGAAATACATGAAGACTAATTTTCAAAAAGTCTTGTTCACTGATGAGTGCTGTGCAACCCTGGGTGGTCCAGATGGATGGAGTAGTGGATGGTTGGTGGATGGCCACCATGTCCCAACAAGGCTGCGACGTCAGCAAGGAGGTGGTGGAGTCATGTTTTGGGCCGGAATCATGGGGAGAGAGCTGGTCGGCCCCTTAAGGGTCCCTGAAGGTGTGAAAATGACCTCTGAAAAGTATGTGGAGTTTCTGACTGACCACTTTCTTCCATGGTACAAAAAGAAGAACCGTGCTTTCCGTAACAAAATCATCTTCATGCATGACAATGCACCATCTCATGCTGCAAGGAATACCTCTGCATCATTGGCTGCTACGGGCATAAAAGGAGAGAAACTCATGGTGTGGCTCCCATCCTCCCCTGACCTCAACCCTATTGAGAACCTTTGGAGCATCCTCAAGCAAAAGATCTATGAGGGTGGGAGGCAGTTCACATCCAAACAGCAGCTCTGGGAAGCTATTCTGACATCATGCAAAGAAATTCAAGCAGAAACTGCTTGCAAGAATGCAAGAATTGTGAAGCTGCTATCAAATACGGGGTCCTATGTTAAAATGTAACTTATGACCTCCTAATGCTGCAAATTCAACAGATGACTATTTTCAGTTCTTTACAACCTATAAAATGTTTTGAAACTCTGTTGTGCGTAATAATTTGGAACAGTGCATTTTAAGTTTTTTATTTTTGAAAAAAAAAAACTTATCATTGGAGGTTTGTTCAATAACATTTGAATTATACTCTAACAGTTGATGACTTGAAAATTATGCTGACTGTCATTTGCATCGACTATTTAGGAAAATCAGAGAAAAATATTATTTGCATAATAATTTGGAATGCGGTGCATAAGCAGTATGTTTTTCACTAACCTTACGTAACATCACATGACATACATTACTAGTATAGTATGCTACACATACTAGCACGCTACATATTGAAAATAACTCGATTGACTTTTGGTTTCACACAGGACACAAACAGCAGTCTTGCGCCTGGAAGTCCTGAGTTTGTTTGACCTATCCCAAACCTTTCTTGCTGACCCAACTTTCTCGCTCTGGGAGTCTCAAAAAATGCTGCCCCCCTGGTGCCTCTCAATATGCCCACAAAAGGGTGCCTCATGCATGCAGTATCTGAAGCAGTGAGGTTGGTAAATCTTTAATACTCAGATCTAGACCATTATTTGTTTATATATCGTTGGCCTGAAAGTCATCATACGTAGGCATGTTGAGTGTAATCTTACTGGAATCAGCCTATGAAATACTCAACATGTGTGTAACCTTAGAGTGCTTTCAGACCTAGAGTTGTCTTGCTTTGGTCTGAATCAGAGACTAATTTTGTTACAAAGCTGTATAATTGCTTAGAGTTGGTTCGTGTTCTCACAGCAGCATTTACAAGCGGACCAGATCAAATGCCTGCGTGACAAAGCTGCTCTTGATTGGACAGAATTTCCGTGCAGGAAAATCCAGGAAGTAAACACAACCCTGAAGAAGAGTACAGTTGCAAGATAAATGCAACACTTTCTAATGTCACAATGGAGGGACAACTACGCAGGTTGATTTTAGCGCTGCTCATCGTGGACTATATTGCTGTCATTGTTCATTTGAGTCAAAGCATACAGTTTGAAAACGAGGCGCGGCTCCAACTAGAAAACAATGTTTTGATGCATGTGATGTGCTGAATGTGCATATTAAGGCAGTACAGGAGGAGGAGCACATTAATAATCCTCCAGGACTGTAACATGCTCATGTTTAACCCAAACAATGTGTCATGTGACTGCAGTTGGTTCATATTGAGGTCAGAACACTTTCTCACCACAAACGAACCGCACCAGAGTTCATTTGTAACTGGACCGAAACCACCTCTTCAAGAAGATCTCGGTCTGAATGTTTTTGTGCGCCTGCTGTGTTTTCACCTGCCTAAACAAACCATTCTTAGGGGGCAGGTGTGAAAGATCCCTGAGTCTGTGTAAAGCCATCCATGTTGGGCAAATGACCTCAACATCCCCCATGTTAGCTACAGTTCTGAGGTTAGCTGCCTTTGTGCATTTTCTTTACTTACTTCAGGGTGGCTGTTACTTTTCTGGTCACATGGAAGACAGAAACCAGTCAGAGAAAGCTTTCTGTATAAGAGCAGTGTTTATTGAAACAAATTTAAGAAGCTCATGATATATAACAGACAGAATGAGAAAATCAGCAGCAGCTGTTATCTTGCTGACACTGTGTTCTTATTGTAGAAAAAATATAAGCAGGCTATAAAGTCACAATAAAACCTCTTGAAGAAGCGTGGGTGTAAAAATGAATTTAGGCCTGATTATTCATGTTTAAGTGTTTGTTTGTGGTGTTGTTCTAAGACGAAAAAGAGCAGGCTTTTGGTCATTGTACCCAAAAGAAATTTTAGGAAAAGTGAGAAACAGGAGGTATAAATATTTAATAGAATTGGCTTGTTCGTTTGTGAATTGTGTTTACCCTTCCGGTTGTTGTTTGTTTTTCAGCCATGCAGCTTGTTGTGGTATGAGCCGAAATTTCAGAGTGGGAAGGTTGAGAGGCTGCCAGTGAGAGAGTCCATTTAATATTGAACTCCAGCCAGCCTGCATGTCGTTGACTGACGATTAACGAGCCCATCCTGTAGGTGGTTTGCTGTCAATCGTCCAATCAGAGTCCTGCTGCAGAGATAATGCCTGGCCTATTTTTGAGTGTCCCCCGTCTTCAGTCATCCTAGTTCCAGCACACATTTTGTCTTTATATACATTAATTAATTGATGAATACGCAGGATCTAAGTGTCAGACATGCAGGGACAATGTAACTTACCAAAAGTGAGAGGTGTGTGTGTGTGTGTGTGTGTGTGTGTGTGTGTGTGTGTGTGTGTGTGTGTGTGTGTGTGTGTGTGTGTGTGTGTGTGAGATAGCGGTTGGAAAAAAAGCCCTGACACCACAAAAACACAAAACAAGGAATAAAGAAAAAATAAACAAGACACCACAAAAAAAGCTTGAGGGTGTAGCTTTGTCAGCACCATCCACATCAGAGCTCTTTCAACAACTGTTTTTTTTTGTTAAGAATCTTTTCTGGCTTTGCAAAACCTCATGTTTGAAACACCATCAAAATAAATGAAATGAATATAACCATTACTTCCAGGTCATCTTTAACAGCAGACCTTACTGTTTAAAAGCACCCTGTGGAGTTTTTGACCATTAGTGGTGCTACGGAGCAATGTTTTCATTAGTGGGCCCCCAGTTTAGTGTATTCACACAGGTGATGTGTTAAACTTTACTGCAGGCGGTTTCAGGTTATTCCTCTGATCGCTGAGCTTGTTAACATGGATGTAAAAAATGTAGTCTTTCAAATGTTTATAATGATCATATAACATTTTTGGGGAAGATAGAGGATTGTTAGATCTCAAGGATCTACCCACTCAACAATGTCACATTTGTATGCCGATATGTTGAAACTACATTTTTTTATGTTTCAACAATGCTGTGGTTAGTAGCATTATTTTTTGCCTTCGTTTCGGCGCAAAAACTCAGGAAAAGATCATGATTTGGCTTAACCTTTTGGTGGCAAAATCTCAGCCATCTCACACCTCCACATCCCCACCACCTCCTGATGCAACCCATTCTCCTTCAGACGTCATCAAATACCGTTGCTTGGTCATTGATTTCCACGTCGGACGTTGATGAAAAACAGGCATCCTTTTCGGGACAGTATGTTATGCTGTCAGGTGGTGTCAGTTGTTAATACTAACATGCAGCGCCAGTTTGAAACGCCACAGGACAACAACGTAATTAAAGGACCTGGAAAAGACCTATAGGGTGGCTAGTAGGGGTGGCGGATGTGTCCAACAACACCGGACTTTCACCCAAGAGTCCAGTGTTCATTTCCCGTATGAATGTAGAGCATGATGTTTTTTTCTAAGACTAACCACCTGCTACTGTCGCCTAAACCTATCCATGTGTGTTTGTTGCACAATGAGATAAATGTAAATACGATGTGTATTACCAGTGGAGTAACTTTATTTTGAAAGCAGACACTGTACATTCCCTGTGACAATGGAAGACTTAATGCATGTTAGAGGCGTAATTCGACAACAGACGCATCCAGGATACTTAGCACGTAATATGTAGACGTGAAAGTCCACTGACCAAGCAGTGTTATGTGACAAGTTGGGAGTGAGAATGTGTTGCCCAATGACAAAGTCAGCTCATACACATGTAATCAGAGCTACATCACTTGAGAAACATTTATATAATACGTCTGAAATATACATATGTCACATATCTGTGGTTTGCAGAGACATACAACAGTGACATTTTCTTCTGACGACTTGGCTGCAGGGATACACACGATGTATTCTGGACAGTAACACTAAATGTAAACATGACCGGTTTGTTTACAACAAAGCTCCACAGAGCACCTTTAGGTTTTACATTAATGTTCTTGTGATCAACTCAGCTTTGTAGCAGTTGAGATTCAAGCAAGGCTTCAGTGTGAGTGTCAGCTCAGCCCATAATGTACAGAAGGTGAAAAATTTTAATTTTTAAATGAACATCTAATACCAGCATGATCTCTTTGAAAAGTTGTCGAATTCTGTCACTTTGTCAGTGATTTCGGCATCAGACACATGATGCCAAAGGTCACCTTTGGCAACAGTATGATAATAATGGCATCAGTATGTAATGCAGCCAAATATAACCTTTCCGCAGTGTTATGATATGATTAGCCTCTGCTCAGCTGGACAGCACCTGTCACAGTGGGATGATACACAGGTTGAAATACTGCTGGTAAAGACGTATTATAAGAAGCAGGAAAGTTCGTAAAGGGCAGGAGGTAGAGTTGGTGAATGGGTCCAACAAACCCCGGACTTTGACCTGGAGCCCAGTGTCCACTTCCTATTTGAATGTAGAGCCAAACCATGATGATTTTTTCTAAATCTAACCATGTGCCTTTGGTGGAGCAGAGGAGGCGCCTCACAACACCACTTATCACCCTCCTACAACGCCGTCTTGCATTATCTCCCCAGACAACTTCACACACACTCACACCTGGACCCATCTAATCCTAATGACACACATGATGGCAGGGTGGGTCAACGACTCTCGTGACCTCAACAGCTTTGATACTCAGAGCTCACATGTGACCTTGACGACTTTAAAGACTGCGGCTCCACACCAGTTACAACTGAACGAGCCTCTTGGATGAGAGGGGAAACGTCTTCAAGAGACTCAGGCAAGTCCAGTTGCCTATGATGTAGCACTTATGATTACCATGACCTGGATGACTTAGAATCTTCACCGACAGATGCAAAAGGAAACCTAGCGCGTAATATGTAGACGTGAAAGGCCGCTAACACAGCAGCGATATGTGATGACTTGGCATGAGAACGTGTGGTTGATATGTAATGAAACTCACACTGCTTTTGCCACACATGATAATGGATCCATTCACACACTAAATGGTTTCCAATTAACAAAAACAAGATAATACAAATAATGTGTTATATTATGTGTATACTCATGTTTTGAGCATTCCATTTAGCTCAGCTAAGCTTTACTTTTCCTGTACAACACTTAAAACACAATTGATCCAAACTGCTTTAAAGGTAGAACAAAGGAAGGAGAAAAGTACAAGATAAAACACATATGAATAAAGAAGACAAACACCTACCGAGGTAGGTTCAGATGAAATACGAGAGCATGTTAGGTTAGGCACAGTAAAAGGCCGATCAGTGAAACTGTGTTTTAAGTACATTTAAAGGAGAAATAAAAGGCAGGAGAGAGGGAGTTTCATTGTTTTGTGGCAGCTGCTGCCACAACACTTAGTCCTGGATCTCACAACAGACAGGAGTCAACGGAGGTAGACTGGATATTAAAAACACCTGTCAGTGTAACACAATACAATTGAACAGCACCACAGCGCCACTACAGCCTTCAGAATGACTATAAAGTTGAATCAGCATCTCTCTAAAACAAAAACTGAACATTATGAAGGCAGAATTTATTGCAGGTCTGTTGTATTAGACCGCATTAGTGTCTGATTGGTGTACATAATAATCTCATGCTACTACTGTACATGATTTAGCCTAACATAGTGGATGTGTATACTTCATCTGCTTGTAGCGCAGATTGACCTGAGATATGACTCTGAGTTCAGAGTGCTGCAGTTATGTAAGCTAATGGAACTACTGACCATTGCTGCTATTAACTGTGGTCTTGAAAAGGCAGAGGGATCGTGGTTCGTTACAGCTGAACTGCAATTAGCAATAAAAAGTTCTCTAGTTAAACTCTGCCCGCCGCTGTGAGCTTCCTGTTTGTGCACTTTTTCTCCCGAAGAACTTCAACAACAATTATGTAAATTTCCTTAATTATTTTGATCTCTTTAATTAGTTTCTTCCCCAAGTAATTGTGTCTCCAGGTGATTTCCATTATGTGTCCTTTTATGTTGTATGTTTATCTAACAGGCAGTATTAATAATATCTGAGAATTGTTTTGTAAAAGCGTGTCAGTTTAGTGTATTGATGTCAGTTTGTTTTCCTCCTCAGCCCACAGACGCTCACTTTGTGGTAACAGAAATATACTTGACACTAACAGAGAAGACTACAGTAAGCACAGGCTGAACTCTGGGGTTGTTTACAGAGGGATGACCAAATGGTCTGAGTCTACTGTACAGCCTGTTCCATCATTTCTGTTTGCCACTGGGACATGTAACAGAGCACCCAAGCTGCACTCAGTGTAACCACCACAGCCTGTATACATCAACACTGACTGTTACTGTACGTGTTCAGGCCTGTCTGTGTGTATGTTCTGAGTATTAAGTGTGTTTGTAAGAAAGCGCCACCTCTGCAGTTCCACTATATTAGTTTGTCCTCACCAGGGCAGGAGGCGACAAAGACGGCATTGCCATGTATCTGCTGACAGATCAGTCTCTCAGCAGTGGGAGAAACCCTTATGTCAACTTGGTGAGACTGCACGGCTCACCCTCCCCTCTGAACAAATAAGATCAGAGTCAAAATGAAAAGCATTATTACTGCTGACATCTTTATCTCCGGTCTACCTTATTTAATAACCAATTTCTTTCAAGGCTTCCTGGAGGAGTTTGTCCTTTGGGCAAGCCTCTCTCTGCAGCTGAGAATGTGCTGTTTAGTTATGTACACTTTGTTGCCAGAGGGAAGGAAGATGTTTCATAGCTGTTAGCCTTAAAGTTGCACATTGCCTGTCGCCCTGTCTCATATTATGATTACTCCAATAAAGCTCTGGGGTGTTTTACTGGGCGAAGGTGTTTAGAATACACATGCACATGTAGCTCTGGGAAAAAGATTAGTTTCTTGAGATATGTTTGCATAATGTGGCAAATAATTTGTCTTTGAAAGCAAGAAAATGAGTCATATGATTAATCATTTATTCAAATTGTGTGCCATTACTCTCATTTTACTCACTGCACATGACCATACATAAAATAAATACAGTGTTTCTATACCTAATGGCTGAGGATTGGCCTATTCTTTAGTGACCAGCAGACATGGCTAAGGCATTTTCATACCAGGTATGACTGATTCCTACCGTGCTGGAGCGTGAGTGCCCCCCATTCTCCGCTCCCTCGCCATTCAGTTTTTACATTAAGAAATGTAGCTCCGAGTACACTTGTGTTATCGTCTACATGACATTTGTTTCTGTGTTAATTTCGTTGATGAAAATTATGATGAGAATTTTTTTTTATCAACAACATTTTTTCCATAATGAAAACAAGACAACAAGCTAAAAATAGACCTCGATTACAAAAAGTAAGACAAAATCTATGTTTCATTTTCGTTGATGGGACGTGATAAAAATGTTCACGGTGGACTGTCGGACATTGAAAGCCAAGATCTGCAGTGCTTGTAATTATCTTCAAATGCCGCCTGAGCGTCAGGCTGGCAAACTCCAGTAAATAGTCTGCGCCAGAATGTTTTGCTAGTCAGCAAAAGCACTCACACCAGAGCAGTGTCAGCTGTTGGTACGAGTTGTGAGCAGTAATTCAGCAGTAAATCAGCCGTGTGTGTGTCTGACTGTGGATGGTGGAGCTGTTGAATGGATTTGTGGAGTTTGTTAGTTGCAGTGTGGTGGCTGTTTGCAGTTAGCTCCGCTTGTTAGCCGCTGAATGGCAGCGGAGCAAGCAGCCACTGGCCAGCGGACTTGATAGCTGATCCCCGCAGGACTCCACTCAGTCTGGACTTGAGAAGGTTTATGGTTTGATGCTGTTTGACAGGCAGGTAGGAGGCTCAGTTATCTCTGAGTGTAGTAAACAGTCTGAACTCAGTGGAGTTTTCTCTGACAGCTGAAAGTTTAGTTTTAATCACCAACTCTGTAAGAGGACACAAGTGCAAACCTCCCGACTAATATGTTGCAGATTGAGGAAGAATTCAGGCTTCAATTAAATTATTTCTCTGCTTCTTGACAGTGAGATGAATAAGTCAGAGTTTATAATGACCCTGGGTACAAATCCTAGTTGTCTCATTAATTATTTGTAGTGTCAAAGTTTTTGAGAACATAAATAGAGAGATGCTTAGCTTTTCAGACGATGATCAGTGAGTGTGTGCTCGTTAATCACCTCTTGCACCTGTCAAACACTGCTGGAGAAATTAAGTTTGTAAGTGTGCAGTAATCATTTGTAGTTGTAGAAAAAAACGCATCTAAATGACATTTCTATACAACCTGCCACCTTGATTCTAATTTCTGAAACATGAATAAGCCTCCCTGGATTAGTTTAAAGATATGAAAATATATAGAAAACATAATGACTAAAAGTTGACTAAAACGTTTAGAATTTTTGTCCACGAAAACTGCGAAGAATAAAAATGACTCAAAGTTAACTAAAACTAATAAGTATTACTATTTCAAGATTGAGACAAGGACTTAATTTAAAATGGAGTTGACCTTCGCATTGTGTCTTCTATGGTTTATATTTAAGGATGATGCTCTTGCCTGCCCTCCTTCTCTATTACCCATGACTGTGTAGTTCAGAGGATGAGATCGGTGCTTGCTGTGTGCATATGCAGATTTGGGTCCAGTTGGTTTTTACACCTGATGCAAACACATGAATCGTATTCAGTACCACCTTTTCAAATGGACTCGGCTGCGGATTGAGGTACCTTGCCATGTACAGTACACAGTGTTCACACTAGTCAAACAAACTAAGCTTTGTGGTCAAGTCGCTCAGATCCAAGCCAGGCCCCTGATTTTAAAGCATCTTAAGAGTCTACAGCCACGATAGCAGCTCTATGATAAGGGACAGTGGTGCTTTGAGCCAAATACTATTGTCAGCAACAGTATTAACACTTTAGCAGATATGGTGTTCATTATCTTAGTTCAGGGTGTTAGCATGCTAATTGCTAATTAAGTCCTGATGGGAATGTCATTAGTTCTGCAGGTAATAGACAAATTAAAACTGGTCCAACAGAAATTTGAGGTGATGATAGTGCTTGATGGAAAGTCAAATTCATCCTTTGGGGAATGTCTGCCCAAAATTTAATGGCAATCCATCCTGTCGAGACGTTTAACTTAAAACTACAAGTGTCAAGCTCATGGTGGTACTAGAGGTAAAGTAGGGGAGTGTCCAGAGTCAGTAGGATTTATCCTCTGGTCTGTACAAGATTTCATCGCAATCCATCAAATATTTGTTGAGATATTTCTGTCTGGACTAACATGGTTGACCAACTGACTGTGGCTAAAAATAGAATGAAAGCATCAGTTATTTTATGATATTTGCTTTTCTTAATAGTGTTTTGACACCAGGAGTCTGTGTGTTGACATCTTGATGAGAGCACTCAGCTGTTAGCCTTCTAACTTGACCTTTAAAATATTCAGGCGCCTGCATACAGCAGAGTGAAGCTCAACCCTCTGAGCGAGACGGTGTGTCTCTAAGCTCTTGTACTGTCTCCCTCAGCACTCCTATATTGAAAACCAATGTCCACTGATGAATGAAGTTTTAGTTTTAGAGTACAACATGTGTAGTGTGGAGTTTGTGATTGAGACAGGATTTACAATTAATGGTACAGCAAAGGGGATCAATTGCAATTAGGTGTCTGTAACACACTGTGGCTGATAAGCATCCCCGCCATCGATCAACGTGCCAACACCACGGTGTTGTGAACCTGAGGCGCTCGCCGCGTCTTCTCGCAGCAAACGTAATTGACCCCACAGGGTCAATGAACAAAGCTCAGGATTTGTCATGGCTGCGGGATGATCCCTCATGTGAGGGGAAAATAGCAGGCTTTGCATTTGCAGTCATTTTTATTTTTATGCAAATGTTCAGTAATCTATGAAAACAGTGACACAGTTGGGGCAATATGGTGGCATCATGCTGTATGCTAATGCTAAGCATGAAGACTGTTGGGTGTTTTGAATTCTTCTGCATCCTCAGCAATCCAAAGATTAGCTCATAGAAGATTCGCAAAAAACAGAGCTGAAAATGTCAAGTCTGGTCTTTTGACATCTTGAACTTTTTTTTTACTTCTCAGTGCTTTGACCACAGCTGGATATTCAATAATATAACTTGATGATTGCATAAACGTATAATAGGTCATGTTTCCTGTCTTTGCTTTATTTTCTCTGCAACACTGCAAATAATTCAACGGATTTCAGCCCTGAACCTGTGTATACACAGAGCCTAATACCTCTGTGCTTTGATCTGTATGTTACTGTGCATTGATGATCTGAATGTTCTGAAGTACTGCTGTGAGTGGATTTGCACATAAATCTACATGCTTTTTTATCTTTTACAAAAACTCCAGCAAAGTGCTGTTGAGCTTAAAGGGATACTTTGCTGATTTCAGCCAGCTTTGTATCATAATAATGTGGGTGGTATGTGTAAATCAACTGTGGTAAACTTCACTCCTTTTTACCAGCGCCTTGCTCATCTCTCAGTTCAAATCTGCTGGACACATTCGTTGGCTTCAGGGCTGTTGCCCCCTTCTCCACGTTTCTTCTCAAACTCAGACCAAACAGTAAAACTAAGCAGTGCTGATCAAATATGAACCAAGATTCTGTTACAGCGTTGTCTATTTCTCACCTCAAATGTTTTCAGAAACATACTTTAGCTTACTGTTTAACTGCAGTTTGCGATAGTTTGTTACCCACAGGCCACAATAGCCCCGTTTCCACCAAACACTTTTGGTTTGGTACCTTTGGAACCCAAAGTAACCCCTCAGACATGGTACCTAGACCCTAGCGTTTCCACTGCAAACAGTATTCTTAAATGTGGGCGGGGTTGTTGTCACTCACTGCTCCGTCCAGCACTCACTGTATTTCCTCATTACCAGTGACACAGAGGGAAGTCTGCACCTCGTCTTTTGTCCACAGAACAGGGTTGCACCCTGATATTTTCAGAACAAAATAAAACAGGCTGCAGTGAGAGTCTTTCTCCATGGGATATTTAAAAATAGCTGGTTTGTGCATTTAGTCCTTCTAAGGCAAGCTCGGGGGTTTAGTGTTACTGGAGCCCACAGGAATGATGCTCCGTCCAGTTGAAATTAATATATATAAACGCTTGAAAATCCACTCATTACTAAGAGTGTATGTCATAGAAAAACTTGAGTAATGCTCAAAGTTGTCACAGTAAAATTTAAGGGGTGTTGATGGATTCATGTCATCAACTCATGCATTGAGTAACATTACAAGTCCACCTTAAAAGTCGCCGGCACTCAGCCCAGTGAATGAAGTTATTTTTTTCTCAGACTACAGCTGCTGCAAGAGGCAGCAAAATATCCTTTCAATTCAACGTTACAGTTCACTAATAAAACTCTCCATGGTATGAATAATGGTTACATAATCTTAAAAACCAGCCACAACTCAGCCCTGAGCAGAGTGACCTTTCTCTATTGACCAATCAACAGACTGCAGTGTTCACAGCTCCACTTTTTAGTACCAGATCTGTGTGCTAGGTACCCCAACAGAGGGGGGACCAAAAATGGGGACACTATGGAACGGCTCCATTGGTACCATCCACAACTTTTTACAGTGGAAACGGAAAAAAAAGCGTACCAAACTGAACTGTACTGTACTGCTTGATGGAAAAGGGGCGAATATTGTTTGCATTCTGGTTGTTGTATTTTTGTACCTCTTAAGCAAAAGATAATGCCAAGGCCCTTTTTTCTGTTTTCTTTGGTCATATGGCACCAATTTCAAAAGTACTGGCATCTTTCTACTGCATAGACAGCCCAGTTTTATGAAGAGACCATTTTTCCAGCAGTGGAATACTTGCTTAATAACCTGGATTTGCCCAACACTTTCTATCAAAGAAACTAAATGCTGAAAGTACAACATTTTGCATAAATTAATACACTGGAGAAATTAAAAACTTTAATATGTGTCCCCAAATCCCCAAAGATTGAAAAGTAAAGAAAATGTGACTTCAGATTTGAAATTCCTGATGTTGTGAAAGCAAAATCATACCATACAGAGAACGACTCTCCTTACATATATTTCAGTATCTAATGCACATACCTGTCACCCCTGTTGTTCTCAAACTGTGTAGAAAAAATGTATAAAAAATGTTATAGAGGAATGTGTGCCTGAAAAGGTTTTGCTGTTTTCAACATATTTTTTATGATAATCAATCCTTGTCACTGGTCCACTGCAGAGTAGCCTTTACTCAAACATAATGATAGTTTTTAAAATTTAATCAAGAAGATGGTCTCGAAATGTGTTTGATTCAAATGACTGGCTGTAATTTCCAGCCATACAGTTTACAATGGCTCCAATCACAGCAGTAGCAGCAGAGAGGCAGAGAAGCAGAGAGTGCTGTGCCCGCAGGGATGTTGACCCTGTCATAAGACTGCAGTATTTAGAGAAAGAGAGAGAGAAGAAATGGAGGCAGGACAGATTAAGTGGGAAAAAAAGTGCATTCAAGAATTGAGTGAAAGAGAGCAGAGGCTAAAGTGAAGGAGATAGAGAGCAGCTCGGCAGAAGTGTAGGCTGAAGCCAAATGTCAATAGGTGCACTCTGCTGTTGGTTGCATCAGAGAGGCAGTGATGATGCAACCAACAGTATAGTGCACCTATTGATTAAAAACCTTGAGAAACCTAGTGCTGTTTGTAGATTTCAGTTCAGCTTTTAAAGGGACAGTTCACCCCAAAATCAAAAATACATTTTTTTCCTCTTACCTGTAGTGTTATCTACCAGTTGAGATTGTTTTAGTGTGAGCTGCCGAGTGTTGGAGATATCGTCCATAGAGATAATTGCCTTCTCTCCAGTATGATAGAACTAGATGGCACTCAGCTTGTGGTGCTCAAAGTGCCAAAGAAATACGTTTGAAAAACTCAACAGCAATGTCTCTTTACAGCAATCATGACCTGGTCACTCAAGATAAATTACAGACCTTGCAGTTTTATGTAGGAACTATTTTCTTTCTACTGAACTACACCCACCAGAAGAAAACTACATCTACTGCTAGCTCACCTTGCACCACTGAGCTAGCTAACGTTACAGCTCAGCCAAAGAGGATCCCATTAGTATTTACATCTTGTGCTGCACGAGCCTCTTGTCCATGAGTAGATGCACACTTCCCTCTGCACAGTGAAACATTTGGTGGGTTTAGTTCAGTAGAATGAAAATAGTTTTTACATGAACATACTCAAAATAAGGTCTTTGGGTTATTTTAAGTAACCGGGTCAGGATTTCTGCAAAGACACATCACTGTTGAATTTTTCAAATGTATATTCTTGGCATTTTGAGCACCCCAAGCCGAGTGCCATCTACTGTAATTCCATTATATATGGATGACATATCATTGCAACAGCTGGTATTGTTTTCACCTTGTGAGTCTGTGTGTGTGTGTGTGTGTGTGTGTGTGTGTGTGTGTGTGTGTGTGTGTGTGTAATGGCAAAATGTGGTCCTGGTAGTATCTGTTGTAGTGAGATCTACCACAGACGCTGTTTTGAATACTTTGCCATGTGTTCATTTGTCTGTCTGTGTGTGTTAGTGTCATGCAGTCATGAAACTTTAGAGATGTGTAGTTGAGATCAAAATCAAGGCTGCATTTGAAGATGGGTTCAGTCCGAGCAAGGGGGCTGTAAGTAGGAAGGTAGAAAGTAGAGAAGGGGCCTTTGCTCACTTTATACCCATGGTCTGCATTTGTCTTCAGTTGTGGATTACAGGGCTGCCCCTGACTAACAATATTCCTAGTTGACCAGTAGTAGTCTTTCAGGGCCATTAGTCGATGTTTACGATTTTAATTTGATTATTAGATAATATGTTTTGGGCGGGGCAGCACAATGGTTTGAGTTGAAGGTGTGAGAAAGAATAGTATCAGTAACATTGTTAACACTGTGCTACATTACAGAGAAATACAAAACTGTACTAATGAACCTTCATTAATATAGGCCTATATTTTATCTACAAGTGCACGTCACACACTGAGCGAGCCGCCTGTTAATGACGCTGTCAGCAAAGCAGTAATGACTGTGCTAAGTGGCTAATGGGCATGTAGCTACTTACATGTTTCAGTTGATACGTCACGTTTGAGGTTGACGAATGAAGATGAGTTTACATATCACCTTGGGTTGGTCCTTCACCTTCTCAAAATGATCCCACACTTTGGATTTCCTGCCCGACATGTTATTAACTAGCCTGTGTAATAACCGCAGGTACCATCCCTGTGAATTAGGAGCCATACACATGCCGCATCTTTAACCACCTGGGAAAGGAGAAGTCGGGCACTGGGTGTTACTCTTGTGCCTTTTCTGTGCCAGCTTTCAAGAGCACGGCGGCAGGTTGCGTCTGAGGTTGCTAAGCAACCTTAACAAGCATGGTATAGCCTATTTACCTGAAATCCTGAGTGCAGAGCTGATCTTCTTCCAGGAGCTGTTTATAAGTGTGTAGGCCTGTGGGACTGATATAAGGCTCTGGGTAGCCCTGAGACTATGCGAGCAGTGAAATCTTGCCGACTAACGATTGGTAGACTGTTGGGAGGCAGCCCCAGTGGATTGCTGTATTGCGGCTGGGGTGATCCCGTTGCAAAATGTTAGTTGTGACTTCGTTGTCATCTTCTTCACACCATGCCTTGACTAAACAAGATCTGTTGTTGCTGGACTACAGCCTCACAATTCACAACACAGAAAAAGATTCATGTATTGCAAAGCTCAGACTCAATAAACTCCTTTCTGTGGACACTGGACAGGTTTGATACATTTGTGCAGGAACCGTTCTGGCTCAGCTACACAACTGTGAGATCACTGACCTTGACCTTGCATCGCTCTCGTGGATTAATATGGGCAACTCTTCCCTCGAGCATTCGCACTGCTGATTTATGATTTTGAGATGTTTGTCTGCAGCTGTGCACCTTAAAATATTTCTTATATGCTCAAAATGTTTGTGTGCATAACATGCTCCTCATCCAAGCATTAACAAGTAAGATGTCGTGTAATAATATGATTTTATTATTAAAGCAATAATAAAAGTTTGAATGATGCCTCAACAAACCATGAAAAAAATCAAACACCTGCTTTCAGTGAAGGTCAGCGCTGCAAAGAAAAGAATGCAATGAAACAATAAAACTAAACAGACATAAAAGCCAGGGCCTTGACACCATTACGTGCATTATCATATTGAATAATTTCTTTCCTACATTATAACACCAAATGTTTGTGTCTAATAAATCAGCATGCACATATTGTTAAGTAAGAAAGCCTAATTGATTGTGTATGTTACACAACAACTCACAATATACAACTAATTATCGTTCTGTGCAGAAATGCAAAACATTACGCTTGCATTTCTTCTCATCCTCCCTCATTATATTTGTATTATTCAAACAAATATGCCTTAAATTCCAGTTTGTAATGCAGTATGTCATACACGCAATAAACATGCATAATTACAGAGCTTAAAACCTGAGACTAAACAGCTCCCAAAATGCATGGCAGTGTCCTGTGACTGGTATTTGCTTAGAGGTCAAACTGAAGCATGGAATGATAACAGTGAAATGTTTGGGTTTTAATATCACCATATATTAAAATTCATTAGATCCATTTGATCTGATATCTGATCCCGTGCAAATTGAATATTTGTTCATTCTCAAACTGACAAATAAATAGCAGTCGGAGAACATCTAATCTAAATCCGTGTTTTCTCCTGGTTACAAAGCTCTTAATACCCCTCTAATGCAATATGCATACTGTAGCAATGCACAGCTTAAAACCTGCTTCTCTGGGAACTAAAACTCCAGCATCGAACAGTATGGAGCGCCTGGGCAGAATGCTGAATTACATTCACTTTTTCCTGGAGCTAAAACACAGAGAAGCAAAGCTGAACAAAAATCTTACAAGCCAGCCATCAACGTACTTTTAGTTTTAGAAGGAAAACTCTCACTCTGTCTGCCCCTGTATGTTTGTCTCGGTGCCAAGAGGATTACTCAGCTAACACTGGAATCATCATTTCCTTTCTGGCGTATTAAAAGTAACAGTATGACTCAGGCTAAGAGGGTTAATACCTTGAGTGTTAGCAGGAACAGCTCTGTGTATGTAAACATTATTCAAATTCAGGTTCAACAGATTGCTGTGCAACGCTTACATGGTTTACTTGGATGGGTTGGAGTCTGTTAAAGGGGAGCTACGCCAGTTTTTGAAATTCATGTTACTGCTATGGTTCAAGACAGTCCAAATATTCTAGCAAACATAAACAACTCTCTCCCCAAACCCATAAACTAGAGTGCTAAAATTCAAATTTGTAATGTCATCAAGTGTGGAGCTGCTCCATATACAATGATTTGGGAATGATGTTTTGATGACACTGAGAGCTCCCAGAGAAATGTTCTCAGTTTATGAGTACATCAAGTGTTTCATAACTGAGAACGTTACAATATGATAAGCTTATTTGGGTATAAAGCCCTGACACACCAACAGTCAGCCGCCAGTCAATGTCGCGCTGTCGGTGAACATCTGTCGCCCTAGTTTTTGAGGTGTGTCCTGCACTGTTTGCAGCGGTCAGACCTTGTCGGCTGTTATTAAACTGATTCAGCATGTTGAATCAGCAGCTATGCCAGTCAGTGAGTGACATTACTCTGATTGGCAGTTCAGCTCAACGCACGAGAAAAGAATCAGAAATGAGGAAAGCAAACAAATGACTTAATTCATGAGGGCTTAAGAACAAAACAAACTCGTTATACTGTATTAGGTACAAATTTTCTAGCTATTGAGCTCTTTAGTAAAAATGTTTCGTAAATGTTCGTGTTATTGTTATCTAGTGTACGATAAATATCCTTTGATCTTTTAGCATTGGGTTGTATTGTTAATGTGCTAACTGGCTAACTAGCATCTTGAGTCAGTCCTGTCGGTCTTCCAGTTTCCCTTTTTGAGTGACGAATACTATGAAGGTAGATTTGTGTCTTTATTATTCAATCAAAAAAAAAGTTGCTTTAATCCCAAAAAATATTTTCAATCAAAAAAAAAGTTGCTTTAATCCCCAAAAATATTTTCAATCAAAAAAAACTTCACTTCAATGGAAAAAAAAAAATTCAATCAAAGAAAAACAGTGTTTGAATGCAAAAAAAAAATTGAGACCCAAAAAATTGCATTTGAACACTTTTTTTCTTTAATTGAAATAGCCATTTTTGATTGAAGTGAGTTATTATTTGATTAAAAATAATGTTTTTGATTGAAGTCATATTTTTTGTATTTGGGCCATATTATGGGTAGGATATTTGTGTCTTTATTATTCAATCCCAAAAAATACCATTTCAATAAAAAAAAATATTTTCAATTAAAACAAACTTTGCTTCAATAAAAAAAAAAAAAATCAATCAAAGAAAAAAGGTGTTTGAATGCAAAAAAATATTTGAGACCCAAAAAATTGCATTTGAACACTTTTTTCTTTTGATTGAAGTGCAAAAAGTTTTGAAGTCGTTTTTTTTTTTGATTGAATCATTTTGACACAAATATTCCGCTGTGGGCGGATGCTTCCCCATTGGTCAGACATGTTTGAGTGACAAGTGTCTACACCAATGACGTTTGACATAGGGATCTCTTTGTAGAACAAGCAAGTCGCCATTTGCAATGTACAGCTATGCGGTGAAAATCCCTTCTATCCATCTTTTCAAACGACAGCATTTCTTCTCCACAGACAACATTAGATGCCTTTTGAAATGTACACCGAGGGGTTTGTTTACTTCAACGATGTGGACATGTTTGTAAAAGGAGTAATAAAAGTCAGCTGCAGCAAGGACTAGCTCGAATCGTGGCAGCGGCAGCAAGCAGTGGGTCTTCCCGTGGCAGCATGGACCTGTCGCGGCTAATGCCGCTGTTTGAGGCCGTTGTCACGGATCTGCCGGTCCGGGGCAGCTGTCACAGACTTGCTGCGGCCAATGCCGGTGTCTGAGGTAACAGCCTCGGTCGCGAGTGTTTTTTCCCCTATACATTTAGTGATGTGATGTGCTGCCACAGACACGCACACACACGTATGTGACTGCGGTCAAGCCGGCTGTCTCTCGTTTATATGAAGTCAAGCTAGCCGCTCCAACATTTCAAGTGCTCCTGTATTGCACACTCTATGGCAAATAGACGGAGACGGTTGACAAAGACAGCGCTAGGATGCTACAGCGAGGACCAGCTTCCGGTTTTCAAAATAAAATGTGGGCTGTTAAAGGCAATAAAAAGACGTGACAGTGTGAATCTGCACTGGTTTTGAGGCTACTGACAAAAATGATGATATTTGTTATCATATATATATATACATAAACAAGGATTAAACAATTGTGATCTGTAACATACAAGACAATATTTGACCACACGAGTCCTGCCCAAACCGGAGAGAGAAGGGTATGTGTGCCATTACCAGAGCTGGTTGGCTGTGTCCATTGTGCGCACTTCAAACTCTTTTTGATTATTTCGTAGCGGGACAGAGGAGGAGGGTGGGAGGAGGAGATGAGGATTAGGTGGGAGCTGGAAGGTAATGATTAATTATAAAATACAACACAATTTCAAGGCGCTTCAGTGTAAAACATAACCAGTTACATATCTGCATGGCATTTGCGGTTCATTTCTTGTATTGATTTTTGCAGATGTTCATGTAAAATAAACTACATCAGAAGCTGCTTTGGATGCGTCCTGCGGTCTCCATATAGGCTATTTTTGCGAGATCTCGCAAAAGTTATTGCGCGGAAGTTTTTCTTTTAAATTGAAAGCGCAGGAGCGCGCAATAGCCTATATGGAGACCGCAGGACGCATCCAAAGCAGCTTCTGATGTAGTTTATTTTACATGAACATCTGCAAAAATCAATACAAGAAATGAACCGCAAATGCCATGCAGATATGTAACTGGTTATGTTTTACACTGAAGCGCCTTGAAATTGTGTTGTATTTTATAATTAATCATTACCTTCCAGCTCCCACCTAATCCTCATCTCCTCCTCCCACCCTCCTCCTCTGTCCCGCTACGAAATAATCAAAAAGAGTTTGAAGTGCGCACAATGGACACAGCCAACCAGCTCTGGTAATGGCACACATACCCTTCTCTCTCCGGTTTGGGCAGGACTCGTGTGGTCAAATATTGTCTTGTATGTTACAGATCACAATTGTTTAATCCTTGTTTATGTATATATATATATGATAACAAATATCATCATTTTTGTCAGTAGCCTCAAAACCAGTGCAGATTCACACTGTCACGTCTTTTTATTGCCTTTAACAGCCCACATTTTATTTTGAAAACCGGAAGCTGGTCCTCGCTGTAGCATCCTAGCGCTGTCTTTGTCAACCGTCTCCGTCTATTTGCCATAGAGTGTGCAATACAGGAGCACTTGAAATGTTGGAGCGGCTAGCTTGACTTCATATAAACGAGAGACAGCCGGCTTGACCGCAGTCACATACGTGTGTGTGCGTGTCTGTGGCAGCACATCACATCACTAAATGTATGGGGGAAAAAACACTCGCGACCGAGGCTGTTACCTCAGACACCGGCATTGGCCGCAGCAAGTCTGTGACAGCTGCCCCGGACCGGCAGATCCGTGACAACGGCCTCAAACAGCGGCATTAGCCGCGACAGGTCCATGCTGCCACGGGAAGACCCACTGCTTGCTGCCGCTGCCACGATTCGAGCTAGTCCTTGCTGCAGCTGACTTTTATTACTCCTTTTACAAACATGTCCACATCGTTGAAGTAAACAAACCCCTCGGTGTACATTTCAAAAGGCATCTAATGTTGTCTGTGGAGAAGAAATGCTGTCGTTTGAAAAGATGGATAGAAGGGATTTTCACCGCATAGCTGTACATTGCAAATGGCGACTTGCTTGTTCTACAAAGAGATCCCTATGTCAAACGTCATTGGTGTAGACACTTGTCACTCAAACATGTCTGACCAATGGGGAAGCATCCGCCCACAGCGGAATATTTGTGTCAAAATGATTCAATCAAAAAAAAAAACGACTTCAAAACTTTTTGCACTTCAATCAA
This sequence comes from Cephalopholis sonnerati, assembly GCA_019142605.1. Taxonomy (NCBI): domain Eukaryota; kingdom Metazoa; phylum Chordata; class Actinopteri; order Perciformes; family Serranidae; genus Cephalopholis; species Cephalopholis sonnerati. Next base: position 14,653,813 of record JAGQAX010000021.1, on the reverse strand, counting down.
AAGAAAAAAGTGTTCAAATGCAATTTTTTGGGTCTCAAATATTTTTTTGCATTCAAACACCTTTTTTCTTTGATTGATTTTTTTTTTTTTTTATTGAAGCAAAGTTTGTTTTAATTGAAAATATTTTTTTTATTGAAATGGTATTTTTTGGGATTGAATAATAAAGACACAAATATCCTACCCATAATATGGCCCAAATACAAAAAATATGACTTCAATCAAAAACATTATTTTTAATCAAATAATAACTCACTTCAATCAAAAATGGCTATTTCAATTAAAGAAAAAAAGTGTTCAAATGCAATTTTTTGGGTCTCAATTTTTTTTTTGCATTCAAACACTGTTTTTCTTTGATTGAATTTTTTTTTTTTCCATTGAAGTGAAGTTTTTTTTGATTGAAAATATTTTTGGGGATTAAAGCAACTTTTTTTTTGATTGAAAATATTTTTTGGGATTAAAGCAACTTTTTTTTTGATTGAATAATAAAGACACAAATCTACCTTCATAGAATACAGACTACTGTCGCCAACTTGTATAGAGAGCTATGTCCTCTCACATAGGCGCAGAACGTATGAGCTAGCTGGCCATTGGCTGTAGTCTTTGTGGTGTGTTCAAGTGCAATTTTTTGGCCGAGACACAGGCAACTTGAGGCGCCGCAACAGTTGGCCTTCGGAAAGAAATCTAAGAGAAATAATCTGTATGTTTACAAAAGCAGGCTGTCATTTACAGTGCTCAGCATAAATGAGAACACTCCAACAGATTTGTCAGAAAACCTTTAGTTTCCTTTCAGAAACAACATTTTCTTTGGGATACTCTACTACAAAATACTCCCACAGATGTGGGCCATTGATGGCAAACAAGGTTTGTTAATTTGCACAGTAAGTAATTTTCCTACAAATTCTTAGGAAAATTTCTAATCTAAGTTATATTATTAATATTATGAGTTAAACAAATGTTCTATAAAACTCAGTTTTGTCAAAAATTTTGGAAATTATTCTTGTGTTCAGTGAGATATTGATTGAAATCTTACATTTCAAAGGGGTTGTACTCATTTAAGCTGAGCACTGTTTGCTCTAACTTAAAATGTATTAATGTATATTCTCCCACTGTAAACAATTGTAGCCAAGACAATTTTACACTGTGTTTCAAATTTCAGTCAACTGGTCAATAAGCCCTGACCCCTTAGTCATTATTGCTATGTCTATTTTAGCATGACACAAACAAAGTTTACATTAATAACAGTGGAAGATTTACTACTCAAAATTTATATTAATGTTTTGCACAATGTTTCTCCAATTTCGCCCAGAAGTAAACAAAAGCCTTTCATTAACAGACACCAATTTTAGTTGGCTAATATGACCACTGTGGCTAGCAGACATTATTAGCTGCAGCTAGCTAGCATAAGCTAATGTAGACAGTAAATTGTTGATTAAAAACTCTGTTTCAAAGTTCTTTTAAGTGGTTCCAGATAATCCATTTTAAAACAATAACACTATGATGCAGAACAACCAGCGCTCCACCCATCTTGGTCTTGGCAAGGTGCTGGAAACATCAGTAAGTTCAAACTGGCAGAAAAACATTTCCACACACTTACATCTAAGCAGTGTTTCACTGAAGTGAAAAACAATAGCACCATAACACTTTAAAACAATAACACTATGAAAGGCTCTTAAATATGCATTTGATGGCTGCATTCAGGAAAAAAGCATTCGGAAAAAAGGTAGCAGCCTCCAGCTGATGATTCATGTGAAAGACATGGAAATGAAGAAAAAGCTTTGCTCATGTATTCCCCCAAATGTTTTAATAAATTGTATAATAAAGATGTAACTAAAAAGCAAATTGTTCTAACAAAACTTTTAGATATGCTTAAGAAATTGAAGAAAAACACACTTGCAAAATGCTTTTGCTCATACTTTCAATGCTTATCGCCTTTACAAGAGAAAAGGATTTAAAAATGTGGTATAGCTGATGAGTTTGGCAATTGCAACGCTATCTAATGTAAGTTTGGCTGGAGTTGCTGTAATTGTATCTTCCTCGAACCAAATAAAGTGCAGCTATTTGCAGTCAACCTAAGTGAGAGCAACTTAGCACACAGTCTAATTGATTCTTAACAAATTTGCAGTTTTGATTTTTGTTTTGTGAAAGCTGAAATAGACACTTCCTGCACACCTGTGAAACACTGACTGCTGCTCTTTTTCAGGCCCATGCACACTGCTTCAACATGTAGAGACAGACCTTGATAGACCTCACAGAGCTAACTGTCTTTAAATTGAACATTTGCATTCATTTATATGACTGGTATTTATACTGACAACTTTAAAATACAGTTCTGTTACTTTAAGATGTTTTGCAAAGCTAGATGGTTAATAACTTCAAGCTTACTGCTGCCCATTACATATACATAAAGTTAGCAGTTAGCACATCAACATTGCTTATTGCTTCAGTGAGTCTTCCATTAAAGGATGGTAGTCCTGTATTCAATAGGAACTGCCTGTATTTGTTATCGCCCCGTGTCATCTTTGAATTGCTGTGAGGAAGTGAGACATGGCGTATGCTTCTGTCTCTTGTCATCATGAAATAACCAGAGGCAGTGCAACTATTGCAATTATTCAATTTATTCTGATGATACTGATGTTCGCTGCACTTTTATTCTTTGTAATCTATGATGCAATAGTTATACAAGGTGCATCAATAAAACATTACACAAACGTAAAAGCCAACAAGCTGTGTGACATATGAATATGCTGATGGGTTGATTTAAATTTTTTAAATGGTTTGAAACTTAACTAAAGACGCTCTCTTTCTGCAATCAGACACATCATCAGACTGACAGAATTAGGTGAAATAAATTTAAGGTGGCACTTGGCAACCCCAAAGAGACTGGCTCTAGTCTAAACTTGTAGAGAGAGACTGAGACATAGATAAGTTCAACTCAGCTGGTTATGAAACGCAGACCAAAGAGGCCATGCACAGATCAAAAGGAAAGTTAGAAGAGGTAGAGATTTGCAAAGCCAATCCCCACCACCCTGTTAGCTTCAGATACACTGCTTGATAAGGTCTCTGGATCGATACGCTGATGGACACGGTGACAGAGGCAGTGTGGTTATGTGCTCCCAACCACCGGGATCTTTTCATGTGTTGTGTTACGACAGGATTGGCTCATCACATTAGACCTTGACTGACCTGTGAACATCTCAGGGGAACGGTGTTTCCTGGAAGTAGTGTGTACTTCTTAAAATCAGGATATCACAGTGGAGGAAGATAACTAGGTACATTAACTGATGTACTATTTTCAGGCATTTTTAAATTTCAATTTCATGTTAACCCAACTGCCAGAATAAATGTTGGCATTGTACGTTTCTGCAAACCAGTGATATGTTACATTTGTACTCTGTTGAGGGCACAAAAACATTTGGTCATGGATGTTAAAAGATCATGTTTTGGCTTAAAATTCCTGCTTTTGCTACCAACCTGGACTGGAAAATAAAAAATGGGCATGGAATAACATTTCCACCAAACATCAGATGACTGTTAAATTCTCCAAATATGTAGAAATCGTAATGTCAGTGACCTCCATTGCCTTGCGACAGTATGCAGCCACAAGTTGCTTGTTCTTCTGCCAGTGTTCAACAGCATGTGGCTTGCATCTAAGGCGTGCACTGTAGTGACAGCAGCTACTTTAAAAAACGCTTTGTTTGGGGGGAACATTCTTGCAGGTAAGTGATAATCAGGGCTGTTGCCATGTGACGGTGTGAAAGCAGCTTAAAAAATACCTGCTATTGTTGCCACAATCTCAGCTAGGTTTGGGCACAAAAACCTCTTAGTTGTGGTTATGCAGAGATCATGTTTTGGCTTGTAGTATCCGCTTTTGTAGCCACAATCTTGGCCTGGTCTAGGCACAAAAACGACATAGTAATTATAAGGAAAAGTTCATGTTTTGGCTTTAAAGTCCTGCTTTTGCTACCAATCTCAGCTGGAAAAGAAAAACTGGGCCCAGGATAACATTTTCACTAAATTTCAGATGACTGTTAAATTGTCCAAGTATGTAGAAATCTTTGCTAATTTCAGTGCCTTCCGTTGTCTTGCTTCAGTATGCAGCCACAAGCTAGCTTGCACAGTGTTCAACAAAGCATCTGCCTGGCATGCCTGGCACAAACGCCTTTGGTTGTGGTAAGGCAGAGATCATGTTTTGACTCATAATATCAGTCTTTGTTGCCACAATCTCAGCTCAACTGGAAATGACCAAATGTATAACTAAAAAATGCCCACTTTTATTGCTACAGTCTTAGCTTGATTTGGACTCAAAATCCACTTGGTTATGTTTGGGAAAAGATTATTGGCTACCTGCTTTTGCTGCCAATCTCAGCTGGAAGTGTTCTGAGTTATCCTTGGGCAATATCCACTTGGTTATGGTTAGGAAAAGATCAAATTTTGCCTCATAGCACCTTTGTCACCTCCTCAAAAATACCCGCATTTGATGTTTGTCGATCTCAAAGAGTCGTCTACTGCTTGGCTCATATGCATGTAATGTGAACACCATCACTTTGTATGAAATATACAAATGAAATATCCATGATTTACAGAAACATACAATGCCAATGGGGACTAGGCTGTTTATGCTGTTCATACTTTATGAATACTTGTGTTCTTTTGTTCGGGCTAGACAGGTTAGTTGCAATGAGAAACCTGAATGCTCCAGTATACAATGATATTTTAGACAATCAGACAGTTTGGGAAGGCCCTTGTTTCAACATGAATAGTTTGGCATGGAAGAACTTTACTGGCCTGAACAGAGCCCTGTCCTCAGACCTGGCCAGCACCTTTGGGATGAGCTATAACACATTGCAAGCTGGGCCTTATCACTCACATCAGTGGCCGACCTCACTAAATCCCTACAGCCAGCTTCCAAAATCTTGTGGAAAGCCTCCCTGGAGGAGTGCAGGGTGTCATGCCAGCATATCACACAAGGGTGTAATGGGCAGTGTTTGCTGTATGTAAGAAAGGGACCAATTCTGCAAATTGAGTTCTTTAACTTTTAATACTTGAATACATTTTATTGATTATCTGTATTTAAGTAAGTTTTTAAGTGCAGGACTTATGCTTGTGTTTTTAGGTTGTGGTATTTTTACTTTTAACTTGAGTCGGCCAAAATATACTGACTTTAGTGTGTACCCAGGTCTCCTGATATAAATGTGTAGTCTCCAAGCCCAAGCTAGGATGCTGGGGTGATTTGTAGATTGATGTTTTACATGCAAAACTGGTGGAGTGCTCCTTTAATTTGCATACATTTATCCACACAGAGATTTTAAAGTACATTACACTGATGAGTGGAGAGTTCTCTTATCCTAAGAACCTATCTACTGTATTTTGTGAGCACCTTTTGAACTGCATACATCACATCATGCAGTCTTTACAAAATCACAGTAAATGAAAAAGGTTTCCTCTTCTCACCTTCCTCTAAAAAGTGAAACTATATTGCTGTGGAAAATGTATTGAGCCGAACTGCAGGAGATGCACTCCCAAATGTTGTTTTCCTCGGCAGTCTAATGGAGATTCTGCTGTTACTGACACCGTCAAGAAAAGAAAGTCCCCCTCCTTCTTCCCCCTCACGGACTCCCTCTGTTCTTATCAGCGGGAGGGAGATTGAAAGTTTCAATTGGGTTTATCGTATCAATTGTCCAGACTGACATTCAGGGGTTAGGACTGGCAGCGTTGTCATGGTCAAGGAAAAATTCACTCTAAACAAAGTTGTAGAGAGCTCTTTACGGAGATGCAGTGTCAAAGTGTTAGATGTGATGAGACCATAACATGTCAGTCTATAATGCAATAATGTGAGGGAAGTTATTTATTATGATCTAATTACCTCATATTACAGAATCTATCTCTGAAGAGTGTACTTATTACAAGTAGGCCTAATTAAGTGAGTACGACCTTAAGAAGTCAGTCCATTTAGCCAATTCATCTGTCCGTCTTATTGCTAATCCTCTTGAGGGTTGCAGGGGGGCCGGTGTCTCTCCCAGCATGCATTGTGCAAGAGGCAGGATACACCATGGACAGGGTGCCAGTCTATCAAAGGGAGAACACACAGACAACTCAGGTTTGAACAGAGAGCCTTCTTGCTGTGAGGCAAACACTGAGCCACTGTTTTATCCCTTAAGGCATTATATCCCTTTGTGTCTTTTACCTTTTCATTTTGTTGTTCTAGGGAAAACTGCATGTTGTTTCATTCATTTCCATGAAAATATGAACACATGCTGGTTTCTAAACTCTCAGATAAATCACTGTGGCTTTACATGTGTGTATATGGCACAAGTTAGAGTCTATAGCTATGGTATAGCAGCTCTGTGAGGCTTTACAGAGGTACAATGGTGCTTTGAGTCAAATAAAATTGCGAGCATACCAACACGCACATAACCGTAGTGTTAACATGCTGATGTTTAGCTGATTTTCCTTGTTCATGTCCATCTTAGTTTGGCATGTTAGTGATGCTGACATTTGCTAATTAGCACTAAAAACAACGTACAGTTAAAGCTAATGGAAATGTCTTTTTTTTTTGTTGGTATTTGGTAACGAATCAAAATGTTAACCTTATGATGATGCTAGATTTTAAGAAAGGGGATCACTGAAGTTATTAAAATCCATCCAGAAGGGAACATAAATGCCTGTACCAAATGTTGTGCCAATCAGTTTCTAAGGTCCGTGAATATCTGTACCAAATTTTTGGCAATCCATCCAGTAGTTCTTAAGACATTTCACTAAAAGCTAAAGATGTCAACCAATTTGAAAAGTGAGGAGATCACCAAAGGCAGTAGGATTCATCCTTCAGGCATTACAGATATTTGTACCAAATTTTATGGCAATCCATCCAATAGTTGTTGAGATATTTTACTAAATTACATTACTAAATTAATTACATTACTACATTGTGGCACATTAGCTAAAGTCAGGTGATCACCAGAGTTATTCAGATTTATCCCATGAATGTCTGTACCAAATTTTATTCAAAGGTTTTCTAGAAAATGACAAATGTTAACCAAAGTGGCAAAATAATAATGGTATCGTTATTATAACATTTGGTATAGATAATGGATATCTGTACCAAATGTTATGCCAATCCATCTTGTTGATGTTGAAATATTATATATTTTGCGGGGTAAGTGAAAAAAATAACCAGCAGGTAGTTACAAGATGAAAAATCAGATGCTCATCAGAGTTATTAAAACTCATCCTCTGGGAACCATGAATGTCTACAAAATTTCACGGCCATCAATTCCAATAGTTATGGATATATTCAACTAAAAGCTAAATATGTCAACGTGCTACTGGCACAAGATGAAAAGTGAAGGGATCACCAAAGTCAGTAGGATTCATCTTCTAGGGATCATGGATATCTGTACCAAATTATATGGCAATCCATCCAATAGTTGTTGAGATATTTCAGTTTGGGCCAAAGTGATGGACCGACCAACAGACTAAAGGCTTTAAAGATTATAGATGTTATTGCCTTTCAGAGACAAATCCTGGAGCTGCCTCCTTTAGCAATTAACTATAATTCACTGGAGACTGAGTCTGTGCTGAACATTTGTTTGAGCTATCACACCCAAATTAGCTTCTGCAATAACAGTCCTGATAGATCTGAACCAGGAGGTTTAATCTGTCTGTTTTATCCTCAGAGTCAAAAAGATCTGCTTTTGGATCAGATAATTCTGTCATATCATTTTTTTTAGTTTGTTGTAGGACATCTGCAGAGTCACAGAAGGGAGTGTAGGCAGGTCTGCAATCGGGGCGGGGTCAAAGGGTATGGATGACCCTGATCCATGGCCAAAGGGGGGGTCCATGAAAAGGTCAATGGTTGACTCTTAAATGGAATCAAGTACAGCAATGTACTTGCTGTCTTCAGTCTCTGACAATACAAGTTATATGTATTTACATGATAAATAAATGTAATTTTGTAATTGAAACACATTTCCACATGCCATCTGATACTCCCACTCCCTGCAGGTACTGTGAAATGGTGCAGTCAATCTGACATGGGCCAGGTGTGCGATGCACAGAACTCACAAGTGCCGCTAATATAAACAGGTGAGGCAGACTGCTGCCTGATTAGCTGAGTCAGTGTGTCTCACCAAACATCAGGGGCTCCTAAAGGAAAAGTCAGGGTACAGAGAGAACAAGGAAATGAAAGGAGCAGAGAGGCAACGGCCAAGTATCTGACAAAAACTTGTTAAGAAGCACCAGGTGTGACAGGCAGAGCTGAAGGTGAGAAGTGACGCATCGTTAGAGTATTTTTTAGCAAATAAAACCTGCTGTATTGGGTTCAGTTTTAAAGCTACACTGAAGACACGGGAATCATAATAAACTAGAGGACCTACGGCATTCAGTGGCAGTAACCATGTTATACTATCTTGTCGGACCGAATAATGCCAAATAGTGCTCCAAAGTTACACTTCATTTTGGCGTGGGAAAAAGCAATATTGCCATTATTTACAGTGGTGTATTTAAATATTTCTGCATACGTTCGTCCCTGAACAGTGTTTGAAGTGCATGAATTGGGCATGACTGTAAAACTGAGAGTTGATAACCATGTATTCTTTACACTGTTTCAGTTCTGCACACCATTTGACCAATATTTGATTAAAGTAACCTCCAGATTGAATGGATAAGTGAAGAAAAAATCATTTGTTCACTCTTGATTTGATGATTTAATACCTTGCAGTTATTTCCTTAACCAGTGTTTGGTTTTAGTTTTCTCTGGTCATTTATTGAAGGGCAGGACACAGATGTGACTACTTCTGCTTTTCAGAATGCAAAAACAAGATCTTAGAGTAGATACAAAATACATCTGGAAATATGATTAATTGGGTTATATTTGCAGGAAGTATAGCCCCAGTTGGGTGTGGATGAGGGGCCCACTTTTGAAAAGGCTGTCCCCCTTGCCTGTATTTCCTAACGGCTGGCCTGGGTCAGGTTACCAAGGTCTCACTTCAAATCAGCCAATGATAAAAAAAAAAATCATTGCTAAACATTAGGCAATCTCTGTATTTTTCTAATGTTCATGTTGGTTTTCTCAAGTTCTTGTTGACTTTTGTAAGATGTCGCAAAGCTACATTTTGCAAAAAAAACCTTTAAGTCCTCCACTCTGGTAATTACATCTGGACTCCACTTCACATTCATCCACATTCCAACTGCTCACAGAAGAGAAATACAATAACACTTGTGCTCCCACCTCCCCTCCACTTGTTTCCGTGTTTCAAGATGTCTTTTGTCAGTGACTTTATGAACTACATTCATAGAGCTGCTGGTAATCATGTAGAAGTTTATTATTCTCGTCAACTTGCGAGGTAAAGAACATCAGTGAAGTTATTCCAAGGGCACAAAGATGACTTTCCATTATGTGTCAGAGAAGATTATTCAAATTCAGTCCACCACCTACTGTATTATATATTACTTATATTTTCAGCCGGTTGTTCTGACAGAGACTGTGCTGCTTGTACTGTATTTGTGTTTCAAGTAAAAGACATCTCAATGAAAATTGGTTTAAAAATAGCTCCTAGTGTTAATTGAATTTGTATAAGGCTTCCTGACAGTTTGATGAAGGTTTAAATATATATCTATATATATAATAATGATAATAATGATCTTCTATAAAATGATATATATAAAATTGTTACAAGTACTACTTTCTGTTTTTTTCTTTTCAGATTGCACCACTTTAAAAGCCAATCGATTTCACACCAAAATGTTTCCTCGCTATTTATTTAGTAAACAATTTACAACATTTGTCAAAATGGAAGCAACAGCTGATCTGTGGGTGTTAGAGGTGTAAATATTTGACAACAGTGTTTCGATTCAATTTCCTGTTCCCCTCAGAAGAGATGCGGTGCATCATAAAATCTGACATGCAGCCCATGATTCAATTTGAAATGATTTATTCCGATGCTTACGAAGTACAACAGCTCTAAAAATGTAAAAAGCAACAAATGCCCGAGGGAAAAGAGGTTTGTGATGGAAAGATTAGTGGGGCTTCAAACAGAGAAACAAATACAAGTGTTTCACTAATGATAACATTTAAACGTGCAAATTAGCAGCTCACATAAAGTCACATCTCCCATGATTTACATCTATATACAGCAAAATACCTTTAAAGGATTAGACGTGTGGATTGATGTTGTGTTTTCCCTTTTGATCTCCTGCTTTAAGGTTCACCTTAAATTATCTCCAAATTGCTCAATGCCAGTATAGGTGTTTTTTTCTTGCTGCACTTTAGTCAGGTGTCTGCCACTAAAACCAGGTGCTGCTGTTTTTATCTGCAAAATCAGGAGAAAATGATACTGTGGACCAATCCTGCTGTTTGAACAGAAAAGAAGCATACCAAAAATAGGTGCAAGCCTAAAATAGATAGGACATGAGACAGCAAAATGCAGCCCTGTGACACCAGGCCGCACAATGGCTTTTATAAGACTTTCTTGCACCTCTGTGAGTGTTCCCAGCACTCTGTCATCAGTCATTTGTAAATTAAAACGTGGGCAATTTTGCATAATCTCCTGTTAGTTTCAGAGCATAAAACACAGACAACAGTTCTGCAGGCTTCACTATTTTCCTTCAAAAAACACCAGGATGGAGTGACAGTGCAGCCTTCCAGCCAGAGAGAAACACACAAGTGTCCAATAAATCCCCCCAAACTATTATAAAATATTAGCTAATCTTTTTACAATTCAGAATGACATGGATGGGGATTTTTTAACAGGTGCATTACTGCTGAAGTGCCTTGGGGGCAGAGATTAGCTACTGCGCCAACGCATGACTGCAGGACTGAATGAATAATGCCACGAGCTGAGTATTACTGTGACTGGCTACTGTGAGGACTGATTCTGCTGCAATCTGAATGTCAATATTTAAGCTTATACTGTATATCCCCACGACTGACATTTGTTCACCCCGCAGATATTTTTCCAGCTTATAAAAATAATGCCAGAGTCTGTAGTAATTTGTAAACTCATCTATTATTTATCATAGACCAGCCAGGGCGACAAACTTCCCCGGTGCACCAACATATCGACACATTAACTGCAAGCACATTTGGTGCTAATATTGTTTTTTAATGCTCAGTGTGTGATGAAATGCTGTCTTTTCATGGCAGGATTGGTTGGAAAAGCAACTCCAATATATCACCTACTCAACCTCCAAGATTAGGTGCAAAAATCAGGGTGGCAAAAGTTAACAAGACATGCTGTTCTCGCCACTTGTCAGCTTGTGTCAAGATGCCCCTTGGCAAGCACTTTAATATCCTCAGATGAGCTGCTTGTGGCTGTTTATAGTTTGCAGACGTCCTTCCCTCTGCACCTGGCTCTGGCTCAGTAATGTTCTTTGCTCATGTAGTCAAATAAAAACAATTTCTTAAAGTCAAACTGAAAGTTTAATTTGTTCTTACTAAAACATATTACCATTATTGGTGTCTGTTTTGGTTGTAATTACCAAAGACAAGATATTTGAGTTTTGTTTTTCTGCTGTGTTAGTGCCACCTGCATTTGTGCTCTCCAGGCTGGTATTTGATAGGTGCAATATGTGGCGCTAAAATACTTTGTCACTTCAGTTCCAGTGGCCAGATAATCAGTTAATCATCAGGAAGCTTAATATCTTCTTAATATGAAACATTCAGGAGGCATTTCAAAGGGTGTTACCATGTCCTTAGCAATATTTCCTTGATCAATGTTCAATTTAAAAGAAGAAAAAAGAAAAAAGAAAAACTGTCTGGAGCTGCAAAACATATTTGAGCCTTATAATAATGGTAACACAGCATTTCAAGTCAAATTCAGCGTATCAGCGTTACTAATAGATCTAAATGAGCATTCATTAATTTGTTTTAGCACAGATTGGGCTTTTTATGATTATTTGGTACTTTAACTTTGCAGTGTTGCTGATGAAAGCAAACAAATTTATCCATGCACAATTAAATTCTCTATTTTCCCCTGAGACCTTCTCCTTGTTGAATTTGAAATCCACAGGTAGCCCAGCTAGAGTCTCAAGACTACTGTAGCCATGGCTAGTGATGTTTTAGCCAGGCTGTAGACGTAAGGCAAACATTTTACTTGTTGAAATGTTAAAAATATATATATATCGCTATAGGCTAAGCATTTTTACAGTTGAAGAATGTAAGGGTCACCTTAGGCCTACAATAGTAAATGAATATTAAAGTGTTAAAAAAAAAGGTCCTTCATTTCCATATAATTTTCTGTCAAGCCACAGGGAGCCACTGGTGAGGGGCTAGAGTTGCATGTTGTGGCTCTGGAGCTGCAGGCTGCCTGCTCCTGCCTTGGGTCAATATGTTGAAATCACTGACTAAAGTTAATAGCCTAATGATGTTCTACTCAAATTAGGCATTGATATCTCCACAGTGATTTTTCCCACTCAAACTGCATTTGAAACATCCAGCTCCCTTCATTCTTTTGCAATTTGAATTGCACAGATGGCCTCTGCCAGTCTCTTTAAGTGTGCTTAGACCAAACAAGAGGCGAAATTCGCCTAGTGTTGTTTGCGCAAATATGGCTGCTGTAGTTTATTGCAACTCGCAAATATTCACCCTTAATAGCTGTGCTAATAGTCTAACTAACTAACCAGGGAAGTCAGCTTTCACTGGCGTTAGTACTACCTTGGTTTATCGTAAAGAAGGTACAACTGCTAGCTGGAACCAAATGTAAGCTATTTCTTTGCAGAACACGGAGGCTCCTTAGTCTGAATTGTGGATTTGTTAAGGCCAATGTAATATTAATAGTTTGAAACAGGACTGAGCCGATAGCCGGTTAATTGGCTTAAAAACAGGGAGTAGCAGGATACACTCAGTGACGACGGACAGACTGTTGCTCTATTGCTAATAGCACTACAGCCAAAAACTTCATGTAAATTCATGTTAAAACGAAGAACAGAACAGTACCCTTGGAGACAGTCATACAGTGGAGGGGACCTTCTTTCTCTAGATCTTTACCCACTTGCTCATTCTGACACAACTTTTCCCTCTTAAGTTACGGTTACGAATGTCAGTCCGCACCTGACAGGAATGAGTGAAATCTAAACTTGCGAGCCTGATGCATCCTCCTGAATGTCAAATGTTGGAACTTTGTATGTGCAGCTGTCAAAGACAGGGATGAAAGTCTGGTAATAACTTTAGCAACCTGGTCTGATTCCAAAGTCATCGAAATCTGGCGCTTGGGCAATGACTTGTGGTGTAAGACACAGATGAGAAAAGCCGTCTTTCAACATCGTCGTAATACACGGCCGGTCGCCATTACAGTTCAACAGCTCCCAGCAGTGTCAGGGGGAAACGTAGTGAGACAAGAGCAAAAGTTAAGGCAGCGAAAGTCTGGATGGGGCAAGCAGAAGGGGTGGTGGATGGGTCCAACAAACACTGACTTTCAACCAGGAGAGCGGTGTTTGCGTCCCGTAAGATTATAAAGCCAAACCCTGTTCTTTTTTCCAAAACCTTACCATGTGTTTTTGTTGCCTAAACCCAACCACAGCTGTTGTTAAAGTTTTTAAAGGAAAAAAAAAGTCAGTTCCCGGTGTTGTACCAATGTAGTGCATTTATTTTGAGAGAGATTATATGGAAATGGTCAATTTCCTGTGAAAACAGCAGTGTGTTTTGAAAGAACACAATGCATGTAACAGACTGAAGGTGACAAGGTGTCCCAGAATGTCAACAACCAACGCACCCAGGGTATCATGCACGTCGTATTTGGACGTGGAAAGTCCATGACCAAACGGCAACATGTGAGAATGTGTTGACTGCAGTTCTTAGTAGCGTCTCTTAGCAACGACAGGTCTCAGATGTCAGTCAGCTGCCATGGAAACGCCCACACGGAGGGTTGAAGAGGCAGCTTTCACAATTATGTTAAAAAACGTTTTTATCATCTATTGAAAATGTAAAACTACATGGTTCATATTTGCTTATACAAAGTGAGGAGCATTCAAATTTCAGATTAACTATAAGCAACCATGCTTCATGCTGTGTAGATATTGTGTATTTTTTTTGTAACTACAGTTTCCATGCTTGTTTAAAAATACACGAACTGTAAAAACCTCTAGCACAACAAGATGCCCTTTTCTTGGTAATGGATCTCAGAAGCAACACACTCTTGTAGAAAGACCTTAATGAACAGATCTTAACTGCTCCGCCCAATCATTGCAGCAATATGGAACAGCTGTCTACCAGCAATACCAGCACAAATCACTCATTAATCACCTGTTTGTCTTAAATACTGCAGCATGGAGGTGGCCAAAAAGGTGCCAGCAATTTTATGCTTTCATTAGCGGCTCACAGTGATGATTACCTGGAGGGCAGTTGAAGGTGAAATTCAAGTTTTGTACAATTCAGAGATTATTAACTCCCTAACCTGTGCAGAAAAAGCTGTGCAGGAGTGGCAGCAGCTTGGTGATAGATGTATTTTTTTGGTAAGATAGAGATAAGGAGCTGCTGCTGCGACAGAGATGAGATCACAAAGGAGCTGAGATGTTGACATCGTCCCTGTTGTCCTTATATAACGCGTTCCTGTCGCAGGTCTTAGACTTACCACTTTTGTTCGTGTCCCCAGAGGTGGCTGCTTTCCCACCAACTCAAGGTAGAGGACATTGTCGGGACACGGCAGCTTATACATGTTAATGTTCCCTTTTTCCTATTCCACTCCTGTTAGATTGATGGCTCAGCAGCGGTTCTCATTGATCAATCAGACACAATCTGCGTCTCAAATGAACCCAGGCCAGAGGGATTGTGCATTCTTCCAGGGGAACCACATCCCTAAGGGTATGACAGTGTGCTGCACTGGATCGATTGTTTTCAACTTATTTGTGTAAATACTTTGTAACCTTGCCGATTTATCATCTGCATTTCTTTGCCACTGTGTGAGAAAACTACAATAGATATCAAGACGGCCTGCTGACACGGGCCCAGGCTTGTAATTTCCATCTCTGCGGTCAAGTCAAGAGAGGGATTATAGAAATGATGAGAATTAATTATGCATTTCATCAGCATGATGGATACCGCACGTTCAACTCAAAACTATATTTCCCCTGAGAACAGAGAGGAGTCTGCTCCTTCCTTGTGTGACTCCTTTGAGAGATGCTGTCAGTTCTCACTCTCAGAAGATGAAACTTCGCTGACGTAAAATAAAAAAAAACAGTGATATGACTGATATAACTGCAGCTAATAGAGGTGGTTTTACTTCTTGTCAACTTAACACCGTGTAGACAAATCTGATCATCAGAATGCTGCATTATAATTGTAACTAAATAAAGATATGTAGAAATCACACCTTAGTTTTGACACCTTCAGTTCAAAGAGCATTATGACATTTATGACACTAACACATTAATGTTCTATTCTGCTGTGCATGGAAGTTTTAGACTATATTCATCATGTTGGGTAATGTGAAATCATCATATATGCTCCATCTAATGTGTCGCATACCAGCCTGGTCCTGCATGTTGCCTTTAGCCTTTAGGCTTTGGTGGGTCATCTCTTCTCTTGATATCGACAGTTTTATATTATGAACAAAATCTGATTTGTCGTTGTAAATTGTACAACAATTTGGACGTTTGCCATCCAAAGTACTCACCCATTCAAGATTGTGTCGCCATGGCATCCTCCAGGTGTGTTGTTTAAATGCTTAGAATTAGTCAGACACAGTGACTGTATATAAAGACCGATGAAGCATCTCCACTTCCTGCCACTGTACAAAAACAACCCAGTCTCATTTCGAAGTTGTCGAATACCAGCACCGGGGCAGACACTTCCACGTCAGACACCGACAAAAAAAGATATCCTTTCACGTCGGGTGCTGTCAGTGTGTAACGGCGCTTAATGGTGTCTGGAGGAAACACTGCCAGACAATAACATAGGTTAAGTGGGCAAAAGCCCTGGTAGGGCAGGTGGGAGGGGTGGTGGATGGGTCCAACAATCACCAACTTTCACCAAGCCACTGTTTGCTTTTTTTTCTAAACCTAACCACTCGCTTTTGTTGCCTAAATCCAACCAGGTGTGTGTGTTGGTTAAACGTTACAATGCATGTAACAGGCTAAAGTTGCCACTGTGTCCCAGAACGTCATCAACAGATGCACCCAGGCTACTTTCAACATCACATGTCAACGTGAAAAGTCCATGATCAAGCGGCGATATGTGACGAAGTCAGAGTGAGACAAAAATTAAGCCAAAATGTCCCGGATATTAGCGCTGCCATCATGTGCTGTGACCTTGTTTGAAGCCAGACAGTATTGACCTCGGCGCTGTAGAGTTTATACCCATACCTCTGTCTAACTCAATTGCAAGCAACATCATTGATTGCTAGCATGCTGATTGACACAAACAGTTGTCAATCATGATGTCACACCCCCTTTTTATTGCATAAGTAACTAACCAAAACCAAACTTATCAAAAAAAGGAGCACTTGAATGTTCATTAGCATAGTAAAAACTAGCTAACTGTCTTACTATGACAGAAACCATTGAGTTTTTAGTTGGGCCCATGTCCCATCCACTAACATCGAGGGGGCGGGGTTTATGACCTATACAGCAGCAAGCCACCAGGGGGCGATTGAGATATTTTGGCTTCACTTTTGATATGCTGTCATGTCATCTGTCTTTATATCCAGTCCATGGTTAGACACAGCCCGTTCTCATTCCCAGGTCATCAAATACAGAAACTTTCTTATGCCCCTTGGCGTTTGACATTGACGCCAAAGGCACCCCATAGAAATGTTATGAGCTGCATTGCGCTCTTAGGTAACTCCAGTCTAAACCCATCTGCAGCAATACTTGATGCTGAGAGCAACTGATGTCGTATAAAAAGTAAGAAAGTCCACATAAGGTGTATAGGAGGGGAGGTGGATGGGTAAGACAAAACTAGGCTTTCAACATAGGGACCACAGCTTGTGTCCGGAGTAGCGCTAATATCCGGGACATTTTGGCTTAAGTCAGCGTTGTTTTAAATTCATGTTACATTTTTTATGAACGGCTGCCAGACACTGGTGTCACTCTTAATCTATTTACGTCATGTTACATAACAAACATACGTATTTTAATTCAAGACATGACCTTTATAAATCTGACCAAGTGGTTTTGTTGCCTAAATGTAACTGCAGTCTGTCGAATAATTACACAATCTTTTTGGTCGATTCATTTTCACACCGACCTCGTCACATATTGAAGCTTAGTCATAGACTTTCCACATGAACATATGACATGCAAATCAGCCTGGGTGCTTTTGTCGTTGATGTTCTGGGATGCTGTGTCAACTTCAGTCTGTCACATGCATTGTGCATTTTCAAAATACACTTTGATTTTCAAAAGAAGTGTACAGTTTGCAAACAGTCTCGTGCGTCAGTACAACACTGTGAATTGAGGTTTTTTTAATTTAACAAAAAACGCATGTGGTTACGTTTAGCTAACACACGCACATAGTTGGGTTTAGGCAACAAAAGCATAACAGGGTGTGGCTTTACATTAATGCAGGAATTGAGCACCCACCTCCCAAGTAAAAGGTGGTGCTTGTTGAACCCATCCTCCGTCCCTCCTACCCAACCTACTCAGATTTTTCGCCCCTTTAACTGACCGACCAGGTGTGTATCATGCTGACGTACAAGGACAGCATTTGTCTGTGTCTGTCTGTGATGCTGGAAGTCACTGCCCAAGCGCTGGCACTCGACGACTTTTGAGTGAGACCGGGTTGTTTAGGTTTATGTAATGGCTGCTAGTTTCACATATTTCAACTTTATTTCTGAGAAAATGTCAAGTTACTGAACATTTTCTTGACACAAAGTTAACTTTAGTTTGTCAGTTGGGTATGGTAGATGGCTCTATAAACTCTAATACCCATGCTACTTGGCTGCCATTGTTATGTGAAGAGCATACATTTGTATCGGAGCAAATTCAGAATACTTTGTTGTTGCAATTGGGAACAAAACACTGCACCATTGTATCTGAATCCTTTTTCTTTTCATCGAAAATGCTCCTTATTAGTTGCAGTTCACTTCTCACCTCTTCCTCTTGACTCTTTATCAAAGGAGCAGATATTTTCTAACACAGGTGTTGATCTTTTGTTCAAAGATTTCAGAAGAGTTTTTCTGTCCATCCAGGCTGTAGAAATGCTCCAAAAATATTCCAGACCAGGGAAGCTGATATAGCTCTCCTTACTTTGCAACTCTTTATTATTTGATTTCAAATGGGGCCTAAACTGTTGAGGTCATGTTTGCCAGGCAATCAGAAAGAAGTATATTACATGGTCAGAATGATATTTAAATGTGATTGCTGGTTATTGCTTAAGTCATTTTAACACTTCTAAAACTGTTGGGTGACTTACCTACTAACAATGCTTTATATTTGATCTTACTACTGCATATAAAACATTCATCTGTAATGTAACAACTGAGATAAATATAGTGTAGGCATAAAGTTGCATAAGATAGATATAAATACCTCCTAACTGTTTTTTAAGTACTTGATCAAATGCACTTAGCTACTTCCTGCCTTGAGCTATATATTTTATAGACAGAGCCACTTTATGTAAACAAAACGTTGCTGTCTGGTTCCAGGAGATTTCCCTCGCTGCCCAGGAGTGCAGAGTTAGTGCTCATTTGTGGCAGATTCCTGGAGGATTTAGGAGACCTGAGATGTCTCACAAGTAGTCGGCCAGCAGCTGGTTGAGAGTTGGCTGCTGGCCATTAGTCGGCTGTCTGAGCTGTTGGTTTAAACATTACAACAACCACTGCAATATATATATATAAACAGAGATGTATGCAGCTTGCTTTGGTGACCAGGATTTATTTAGCATTTAGCAGGTCAAAGAGTTTGTCTTTTGCTCAGAGTAATGTTTCAGAAGTATATGTAACTTTTCTATTGTGACCCAATTTCTTTCCCCCTCCGTCGGCCCAGACGGTTGACAAATGCACGGTCTCGTGTGGAGGAGGCAGACACTGGGAGGAGACGCTGATGTTTCCTGTCGAATAGAGAGATCCACCTCAGGCGGCGTCAGCTCCGTCCTTATTTGTCATAAGTGTCCGCTGTTTCCCATGGCTAAAGACAAAGGCCAAAGAACGTATGAGGAACATGCATTTTTAATGTGACATTCTCATCAAATTCACCACAGTGGACTGAGCAGAATGCCAATGACGCTTTATTCTTCTTCCAATTACAGCGAGACGATGCAACAATATGAATGTAAGCCGTGAAGGGCACAACATGACAAAGCCTGAACAGTTCAGTACTTCATCTCGTGTGAGCCTGAACTTGTGAACTTTATATTGACGTTGGTGTAGTGTTGGATTAAGGCAATAACTTGTTTTTCAAAGAGATATTCAAAAAACATTCATCAGAGGAGCACAGTAGTGGGGGAAAAATGTGAAAAACAATAATGTACGGCTGTGTAAAGTCATCAGTTTAATGTCAGAGCCACATTATCTTCTCTTTGTGCCTCCTGTGAGGAAAATGATGTCTTCACTGATAGTGAGTAATACAGGATATAAGCACGCAGTATATCACCATTACAGCTTACATTATTTATACAACATGACATCCCTGTGAATGCTGATTTGACCAGACTCACCTTCATCTTGTTGCAAATATGCTGACCATTACTCTGTGCCCATTATTTGACAGCCCTAAAATGTCACCGTAGAGACTGAGAGATAGTCAGATTCACCGCTGAGAAGAAGACAGCGGGAATGTAAATAATCCTTGCTGGCACCAAACCATAGCTTTCATCTCTGATGTTCTTTTGCAGTGGTCGGTCCACACTCCATCATTATAATGAGGGAGGTTCAATTAGACAAGGTCTACAATGGGGGTTTTAAATGTCACAGTGCAGGTCCTGACATTTCTCTGTTTGATATGGAATCAGAATGGGAGCGGAGGAGTTCACAGGGAGAACTAATCTCAACTTCCGAAATAACAAATTCCATCCTGTCACAAAGCGCTGAGGGAAGGCTGGCGCGGCCACTTTGGAGACATTTACACCCCAACAATGCTAGCCTGCCCCTGTCAGAGCCTTCTAATGATTGAATCTATTTGCATTGTTTAGGTATGTAATTAGCCCTCCGAGGTTAGCATGTGTACGAAAGGCACGTAATGAAGGCACTTTGGGTATTTTATCCAAAAGGTTATTTGGTCGTCAAATAAAAAATGACTCAAGAAATGACAAACTTTTAACTCGTGGTAATTGGAGTGACCACAATTACCAGCAGGGCTGTCGTGGAGGGTAAATGCATATAAACGCTGTTCTAGCGTTGTAGAGTAGAAACATTGAACCCTCATGTCAACAGTGGATGGATATTATCTGCCAGCTGCTGCATCATATAATTTTTCATGTAAAAGAAAGTAATTAGCTAGCTGTTACTATAGCTTAAAAGTCACAGTGAAAGGGAAGTTAGAACGTTTTTAGCTTCAGTAATGTGACGTACACCAATCAAGTAAAAAACAATGAACATCTTGTTACAATGCAATCTTCTGCTCGGAAACCTTGGGTTCTGGCATTCATGTGGTTGCCACTTGACATGCACCGCCCATCCAAATACTATTGCAGACCAAGGCCCAATCCCAGTACACCCCTTGCTCCCACCACTCAGCCCTGACCCCTCAATTTTTCATGTTCACTTCTAGAAATAGGGTGTCCTAATTCTTGTTGAGATAGAGGCATAAAGTCAAGTGTTAGGGCTACATGGCTCTCTAAACACAGGTTTAAACTAACTTAAAACTGTTATAAGAAATCATTGACAAGATGGCTGTATGGGCAAAAAAAGAAACCCATAACTGTATTTTTTTGTTAATAAAGATTGAAGAATTGCAATAAATATCATATTACCGTAGTTTAATGTTGTTTCAATGTATTATGGTCCTTTTCCTTTCAACAAGTATAACAAAAGAAATGGTGGCCAATGTGTCAGCAGGTAGCTAATGTGATTGTTTTTGCTGACTTGTGCATGACAATGCCACATTTTTGACATATTTCCATGCCACATTCCCCCAGTTTGATGGCATATGTTGCCAAAAATTGAACTGAAACATTGGCAGTTGAGTGTAATTGCTGCACTTGTTACTGCTCCTCTAATATCAGTGGGGTAGAAGCACGGGTTGCTAACATTAGCCTACAGAGCACCTCTAGTGGCCTGGTAATGCAGTAATGCTTCTTTTTTATTTGATGACTTTGATCAATTGCCTTAAACTTAAGTTGTGAATGAAACAAAAACATTCTGAAAAATGCAAAAGGCTGTCTGTAGCCCATGTCAGAGAAATCAACACTGCAGACGACGGCATATACAAAATATCCGGCAACACTCATAGTGTCTGTTTACATGAATGCCAGAATTCTGATAACATTTCAGGGTCTTGAAGGTTGTGCAATTTCATATAATTATTTAACCACTGCCCCTTGTAACTCTGTTTTGAGGGGCAAGGTGGCACTCCAAAATAAGGGGTAGGGGTAAAACTATGAAATGGAATTGGGCCTCAAGTACCTCCCTTGATGGAAACGGCACTCCCTAAAGAAAATGGCCACCCAGCACAAAAATACGCCATGCCAAACTGCTCAGGAATGGTCCAAGAAACGTGACAAAGGGCTCAAAGTGTTGACCTGGTCTCCAAATTCCCCACATCCCAATCCTATCAGCATCTGTGGGATGTGCCGATACCCCAGAGCCAAGTCTGCTCCATGAAGGCCCCACCCTCCAACCCATAGGACTCATAGGATCCACGACCGTATCCCTGGTGCCAGACACCCCAGAACACCCCCAAGGTCCTTTATCCATGCCTCGACAGGTCAGACGCTCTACCTTGGATCGAACTTGGCTCTGATCAGTAGAGGCATGGACATCAGGACTTGTGGGGTAACAACACATCCCACGGATGCTCGATGAGTTTGGAATCTTAGGAATTTGAAGGCCAGGTTGATGCCTTGAGCTCTTTGTATCATTCTTTGAGCCATTCCTGAGCAGTTTTTGTAGTGTGGCATGGTGCAATCGTGTTGTGATGGGTGCTACGTGTCAAGTGGCATCTATGTGAATGCCAGGCCCAAGCTTTTGTAGCAGAACATTGTAATTGTAATACACAGTGTTATTCACTTTACCTGCTAGTGGTTTTAATGCTGTGGCTGATCGGCGTGCATCCAAGTGATGCGTGGGTGGCGTTTAGTTACAAGAGATAGTTAAATAAAAATTTTACATTATATTGGATAAAAGTGGAATCAGTAAATAAGCCCATAATTATGTTCTTTAAGAAATGTCAAAAGGAAAGTGTGGTTTAATGTGATTGACAGAGTTTAGTTCGCTCCCCCCGGCTCACATTTGATTGGATGAATTTAAGCATATGACTTAGCACTCAAGATGTATGATCAAAAATAATCTAATATACAGAAAGAGAGATACTAATGTAAAAAAAATCAGTAGGTATACAACAACAACCAAACAATTAACAGAAGTTGACACAATAAGAACTTGATAATGTGTTTTTCATTTCACCACCTGATGTCACTTACATTAGTGCTGTTATATCCTCCAAGTTTATCTTATTTGTTGCTGCTTTACACCAGAGTTTAAATTAGCATGAATGTAAAGCCATAGCTTGTTAACTCCCACGACATTAAATTACTCCACTATTGTAGCAATTAACACTTGTCATGTGAAAGCTTTTTATAATTAGGGTTAAAGAGAGAGGAGACATAGGTAGGATTGAAATGCAGGACACAGAGGAGACAGAGAAACGTGGAAACCGTGAAGAAAGTGTAACAGGGTCAAGAGTCGGGCAAAATACAAAGAAAACTTTTAAAAATGGATCTGTTTAGGAAGTACTGAGCATACAATTGGATAAATGAGACTTGGATTTTACTGCATGACTTGTGTATGAGTTTGTAAACACATGTTTTGCTACAGTTTTGCTGTTGTTAAACCTGGACTCCAATGACTTCAATGTATCAACCATGTTTGCCATTCCTGGAGTCTTAGTTCACTGTGGAGACATGCAAGAAAAAACAAAGTGTTCTTTATGTATTCAGTTATTGATATGAAAATAGTCATTTTGGAGGTGAAGTGTTCCTTAAATTAATGTTTTGTTATGCAGTCAGAGCTTTGTTTATGCCAGCAATGCAAAGACAGCTGTATAACTGTGAGGAACACTCGTCATATATTTAACCATTTATTGCAACAAATGGAAATACAGTTATGTTTGGTGTTATGGGCTCCACTCTTGAGGTGCTCCCTGGATTAGACAAGCAGCATGCTATGCCAAAACAGGGAGCGCAATGCAGAAAACCCCCAGTATACAAGAGTGGGCTCAAGCAAGCCTTTAAATACCATTTAACCTTAGAGCCATGTAAAGACTCTGAATTAGAATGGTGGAGGCTGGCGATAAGCCATTGCCAGCTGGCAGAATTGGTGTAACAATGCCATATTTAGATGGAGCACCTTGTGTGGGAATGGGCTGTGATTGGTGTGTGATTGATAAGAAACAACGATCCAATCAACTGGCTGTCAGCCAATCACATATGACTTCCATGTCCTTCATGAACTAACAAAAAGCTTCATATAGTTTCAGTCATGATCAGTTGAGAATATATGTCAAACTGTTCAGTTTAATATCAGACAGACTTATAACTCATTACACCATAGACCAATGTATCTGCCGGAATCTAACGCCATTTAAATCCACACTGATGCATAGCCATGCCGACATTCCTGTTTAAGGGGGTTCTAAGAGTGGCGCAGAGGGAAGTAACACACACTATATTGTTGGGTGATAATGAGAGGACATGTTGATTTAAAATAGCCTCGGTAGCAGTGTCAATCTTGGCTATAGTACTCGCCGTTGGTGTTACAAGGCTACTCCTCACTGGTTCTGGCAAACACGTTGACAAAGCTTGACAACAACTTGACAGCGGAGTTAGTCCCGCCCTTTGCGCTGATTGACTAATCGAGTCCCTCCATGGTACTCATTGGTTGTTTTGTTTTTTTACTGACAAACGGCTGTTCAGTGTCACAATGCCAGACATATCCATCAACTCAGTGGAATGAGCAGATTCAAAGACCTAGACCAGGCAACAAGCTGTTCATTTGATATGTGATTTGGCTTTAACAGATCCACATCCATCAGTTTTGTTTTTCTGTTATAGTCCAAACATTGATTTATAATAAAGGCCTCATGGATTTTTTTATGGGACTTTAAGACTGATCTCTCCATCCACAGCAGCTGAGGTGAAGCAGAGTTGACCCATCTTTTATTTACTACTACGGCCCTGATTACAAGTACATGTAAACAACTGAGAGCCTGTGGAGGACAAACAACATCTCGAGTGATTTTGCATACTCTGTGTCACGACAGGTCAATTTTTAAATGTGACCGTATCAGGACGAGGCATGCAGGAACAGCGTGCTCCCCTCAGCCTGAATGTCAAAAAACAGACTGTTGCTTTCCTATCACTAGCAGGAATAGTGGTCATACAGTGGATGAATTACCATCCCCTCCGTGCTCCAGCTCCACTTTAATAAGCGCTGGATTGTTCACAAAAATGGGGAGGAAAAAACAGAGAGGGTGAAAAGATAGAAATCCATTTGTAAGTCTGGTGCTGTGACTATTTGCATGGCGATGAAGGCCCTGAGTGTTCTGCAGTGTCTCAGACAATAGCGCCTGTGTTTGTTCTTCCCCGGGAAGTTTGAGAAGGGCAGAAACGGGGAGAGAAGAAGAAGAAAAGGGGAGGTCGTCAGAGCAGGGGATTACGCATTGTGAGAACCACGCGCATTCGCTTCTGCTATTGTGGTGACTGAATTGCTTTCCAGTACCAGGGCATTTAGTTAAGCAGATTGTGTTTCTTTACTCCCCTGCGATGATCTCTCTTGACGGCGGTTGGTGACAAGTGGCTTGGGGGACGGCAGCATCACACAAACAGGTGGGTGTGGTGGTGGACACTTTACATCCTGGAAGAGATCAGGTTTTGTCAGAAGATAGTTAGATGCACATTTTTTACATTATCCAGGAAAGTGTGTACAGAGGAATTTAAAGAGTAAAGAGGCTTTCAACATAAAAGCAGCTGTAGGGAGGCTGAAATCTACGATAACTGAAGGAGTCCAGGCGTTTCTTTGTGTTTGTCACAGCAAGAAATCAGTAAATTCCTTGCATCTTTCTTGAGATGGCTGCGCTTTCTGAAATAACTGACAATAATGTTCTAAATTGTTTAAGAAATAACTTCAAAGTGGATTTAATTAAGTGTAGCAACGTGATTTTTCGGTGTGTACAATGTGAGGCCTCTGTACTGTTAATCTAACAATCTTATCTTTTCATCCCACATTGAGTGACTGACCTTCGTGTACTGGCCTATAGTATGTAGCAACAAAACACAAGCCTCCAGCACACCTCTGGAAATTGTGTGGTTGCATTTAATTCAGAGATTATTCAGTGGGAGGTGTAATTAAATAATTATTTTACAGTTTCCATGACCTTTCTTAAAGTGAGAATTTCAGACCTGTGCCCTGTGAAATAACTTGTCAGTATTTTTGATCCATTTTTCAAGGTCAGTAAACAGAGATCCACAAATACCATGTTTGTTACTGCAAACATCCCGTATGAAGGGGACAACCTTGGCCAAACAATGAAATGTGTGGGAAATGAACGTGATGTGGCATTGCAGTATGTTTCCAACCACTGGTCCTTACACTGAACACAGCACTCTTGATAATGAAGTGAAGGATTTATTGGGATATGTTGGCAGAAATGGAATATAGTATAATCGGATGGTTTTTTTTTTTTAGTGTATAGATTCTTTTAGGACCGGAAACTTAAAATTTCATTTTGTTGTGTTATTGGGAGCCAAAATAGAAGGAGTCATGGCTCAAAACTTAAATTTTATCACATACCAGCCACCACTGCCCATCAATAAAAAAAAAAGATAACTATTGTTAAATGCAATAAGACGAAAGGACTGGACGGAAGCAATCATCAACAAAAAGTATTTCCTGTTGAAGGAATGAATAATGTTATGTGTATTAAGAGTCATCATGTCCACCTCATCAGAAATTGGGGAGGTATTAAGAGGAGTATTGGATTTTTCCCTAACGCATTAGCTAATGTTAGCTTCGATAGCAAAACAAACTTGAGGAAACCGTACAAGTGTCATACTCCTTCGTAAGATTGGCATAGTAATCAACCACAAAGCTTCCTGTGACATCATCCATCCACTGAGTGAGAGCATATGGGTTGGCCAGCCTGGTCCCATTGGTCAGTGTTTACTTTTTCAAGTAACACTCGTGGCCCCGGAGAGTGACTGACCTGACATGGTGCGTTCGTAAATTCAGTCTGACACTCTATACTAAAATGAGAGCCCTGTTGGTCGAAGACACTGAGCGTTATATTTCTACATGAATTAATGAAGTGCTCTGGATCACTGAACAGTACATTCAAACAGTGTTAAAATTTATGAACGGTCCAGTTTGTGCCAGAGTGCGCTCCGACACTTGGAATGAGTACTTCTGAACACACCACTCATTGTCTAAGAGAAGCCAAAAGAACTTGCTAGCTAGCGTTAGCTAATGTCTGTGGAGAGTTGTTTAGCCTACAGCTAAGCCCCACCCACCAATCGTCATATTGTTTACTAACAGTAAAAAGGTGTAATCTCCTGAAAATGAGAATCTGTATGTTTTTGTTACCTTAGAATGAGCCCGTTATATCTACGTAGGAAACGTGTCCTCATCTGCTGTGTTCACCATGTTGCACCGCCATGTTTCTACAGCAGCCCAAAATAAACAAACTAAACACTGGCGCTGGACAGGGTCAGTGATGTTTTCTCTTTGGCTGCCATATTTGGCAGCCCCTCTGCGATGAGTGTCAGAAAACCTTTTACCTTGAAACTGATTATTCAGTGTTTTTACCGGTTTAAATCCCCCGGTTTGTTTGTTTTGGAGAGGGAAAAACCTCATGGCTCACCCTGATACTGATACAAACTTTTCGAGATTACCAAATCTGATTAACAGTGCTTTTTGAGATCTTTGAGATTAGAACTTTTAATCATTTTTGTTTGATATTGGGGGATTACTTTATGGGGACAACACTCCCTTTTTTTTACTCTACTTTCATGAAAAGTTTAATATGTAGCTTGATACCTACTTTATCTACTTTATCACAGTAACTATTGAACAAATCATGTGTAAAATGTTATTAAATGTATATATGTTTGACCAATTTAAACATTTTATTACATTTTGTTCCTGTATTCCAATTCCTAAAAAGTTTTTAACCACATAAACTAAGGGTTTGGGCCAGATCAAATCTGGATTACGTGATCTAATCTGATTTCAGAATCAGGTTTTTGTTTTGAACAACCCATTTTCATGATTCAGTGCGACAGATGAAATCTGATCAGATTACCTCTGAACAACCGAGCCCTGTTCCATTTGTTTTGGAGAGGAAGAGACCTGTACTGATAATTCAGCTCCTGGTAAAAACCTTCTTAACAATGAATACTGAAGGAATTCTAACTGGGAGAAGTTTGGGCTGCAATCCTCACCACTAGATACACTTAAATCCCCCTGAATCTCACACACTGTTCCTTTAAAATAAGTGTAGATGTTTATCTGCTCTCTGAGTGTTGCCCATGTCTCATATTCCTTGAAACTGGATGTACTTTGTCACAAACTTCTTTTTTTATCACCATAATTAAGTCTTTCAAGATAATTGCCTGTAGTTTAAATTCACCGCCCTCTTTTTTCTTAGCATCAGTTAATTGTTTTTCATAAAAAAGAAAGAAATAATAGGGTGAAGTCCTATCGCTGATAAATGTCAGAGGAAATTCGTGACACTTTGCTAAGCAGTAATGATTTCCACTTGTGCACGTAATAAAATCAAACAAATTACTTACCAGCGAGTACATGATGGCTTGACATTCCCTTGTTGTTGTAGCTCGGTCTCTGGACTCATTTGAGGTCCTGATTTAGGAAACATAAACTCCATGTCAGTGTTATTGTTTTACGGAGCTGAACAGTAAACAACAGGTCCCATGATAGGCTCCCAAATGACCAATTAGGGACATATTGTCTTGGAAGGGTGATCTTAAAGAGGCAAGGCTTAACAGATGGATTTGTCTCAAGATTGTAAATGGAGTCTATATTTAGATCCGCTGTCACGTTTTCAGCTTTACATATTTTCACATTTTTCCATAATGCATGAAAATCTACATGCTCATATAAAGCTAGCATTACTTAGTTAGCGTCTGTGGCGCATATTGATATTGATGTGTCATCCACAATGTCAAGTAGGAGCTTCTTTTTCTTTATTGCTGCGTTTAAACATCTTTAACGGCATCCTGGAACCATTTCTACAACAGAGCGACGTTTTATTAGTGAGAACACATCACCATATAGGAAAATAATGTGACGGTCTCAGCGCATCTGGTGCTTAACATTGTGAGACTGCAGCTCATTGTCATTCTGTCATGTGCTAGAGTAGCGTACTGTACATACAGGCTACAGGAGGTCTGCTGGAAATGGGAGGAAGGCCTATTAGAGGTAATGAATGGCTGTCAACCACAGGGCACTCTGCATGTACTGCATGTCATGTAGAAATGAGAATTTCTTTTGAAAGGAGAAAATTGACCCGAGAGTTCAATGATGTTTTTAGATATTTTTAGTTTCTCTTGACTTTTCCCTGAACATATGCACCTGTAAATGATGGCTGATAGATTTGTATTAATATAGGCAAATGTGGGTTTATTTGATATTTTAAAAATCAGTGGCAAGGTCACAATTATTATCAAGCACTATCAAGATAGCTGTCACACATGGACATGTGTTTTACTTGCTCCCTAACACCTTTGCTATTTACAGACCTGGAGCTGGGAGGATTTTTTTTTATTTTTGGCATACCCATTATTTTCCCAGAGTTTCATCACTTATTTCTAGAAAAGCCCATCTTGTTAAATTGGCACCTAAACATCTGTTGACCTGTGCACTATTCCAGCCACATCAGTGAGGGCTGATACCCCCGGGAAGGATTTTTAAGCAGACTCCTTGGCATGTTGGCAGTTGCTCTGAGTAACATCATTGAGGGGCTGTTGTCTAGTTTTTTGGCTCAAGGCGTTCAGTTTGGGCGCGTGCTTGGCAGCCCTATGAAAGGCCATAACGGCTCACGATTCACTGGCTACTAATTGGACTGTCACTCCACAATGCTCGGAGATATGAATACGTGCCTGTAAAGACATACATAAGCACAAACACACACTCTCATTCGCATTCTGTATCGAAATTGAATTTCAGATATGAAAGCCCGCATCAGTAATTGATTTTACCAGCTCATTACAAATGGATCTTGACAGCTAATTTACTTTTACAAGATTAAACATGAACATTATGAGCTGTTAAAGCATTAATACCGCAACTAGTCTAACTGCTGAAACAACGTCCTGCAGTATACTCTATATTCTAAATTTCCACTGGGGCCACCCATGCTAAAAATGCATGCACTTGTGTTCCTGTGCAGCACTTTGGATTAAAGCGTCCACATAGTGGGACTCTATACATTATGTGCTGATATTACAGTGTCAAAAAACTCTATTAAAATGGTTCAGAATTATGGCTGTTGTGGCTTCTAGCCCTTAATAACATCTGATCCCGCTGAGTGCTGATGTATGGTTTGCTGCTTGACTGGAGAGCAGTAAAGTCGGGTTCAGGGGTTCATGTCTAGACAATAATTTGTGTTGCTTCTCAAAGCAAACAACTACAAGACAAAAGTCTAACATGATACAAAGGAAAGTGAAACAACGTTAGTAGTTTCAAGGTAAGCACACCTACGCTGCAGGGGCAAAAAAAATTATAAGAATAATTTCACAAGCAGAACTGCTAATTTACTAGGAAAAGAAGAATTTACAGCAAAGGTCAGCCTCTGAAACATAAGAAGACACAGACAAGGTATTTTTGTCCCTTAGACAGTGACATGCTGACAGTGGATGGTTATTGTTGCTAATGGAGAGAAAATGAAAAAAATACACCACAGATAATCCGTGTGTATGAAGGGAACTGATGAATTTGCTGAAGTTTAACTCTGATAACTTTGGCAGGGTTGTCAGAGCGAGATATTGTATTTGTGTGGCCCTAACTAATTTGCTGTCTTGTCTGACTTTCATTGTCCTTACACTCTTGACCCTGATGCACATTATAATTGGCGCATCGATTCGACTCATAGTTTGTCAGAGGCATGTGTGTCTCTGTTTTCTATGTCTGGGGAGACATTGATCTAATTAGAAGTCTTCATTAGTCAGCTGCAGAGTGCAGTGTCATGCTTAAGGAATGATGTTCAGGCTCTGCTCCCTTCCGTGAAACACAATACAGGGCCTTGTCTGAATTCAAAACAGAAGGCTGTTTTCAGACGCCTGTGCAGGACTGCAGGATGCAAGACAAAAAAGAAAAGAAAAAAAAGAGGAGGGCTTGGACAAAGGGTTTGTCTTTCTCTTGTAAAATGCAATTATGGCTCTGGCTTTCTTGCTTGAATTTGTTATAAATCTGAGTTGTTGCTGTGCATTGGATTTGACATAACTCTTAGAGCTCATATACAACAGTGGTTCCCATCAATCCCCCACAGCCCTGCCAGATGACCTCAAGTACCCCTCTGATGAAACCACCCATAATATTGAATTGATTTTAAGCTGGGTTTTATTTAATGCTATTAATTATATAATAGGGAATGTTGTTTGCGTACAATAATGTTTTTTAACGATTTAACTCTCAATATTTAGGAAGCATGGCAAAGTTTGTATTTCCATTATTACCACTTGCAGTGGCTGAAGCTGCAACCATTCATATATTAAGTTTAGTTAATATTAACTCTTTCAAACATTAAATTTAGCAAACATTAACATTTACAATTATTTATCCATTCAACTTAGCTAACGCTAACAGTTTCAACCATCTATCCATTCGTATATGTAACTAAAATTAAATTATTTTTTCATTAGGTTTAGCCAACATAAACTCTTTCAAACATTAATTCATTAGGTTATCTAGCTAACAGTAAGCCAGTTAGCCATTAAATTTTAGCTAACATAATCTCTTTCAGGCATGTGTCCATTAAATTTAGGCAACTTTTTCAGCCATTTATCCATTCATTTATCTAGCTAAATATAAACCATTTATCCATTACATGTAGCTAATGTTAAACCATTTACCCATTATGTTGAGCTAATATTAATTACTTTAATTATTTATCCAATAGTTTATCTAGCTAACACTAAGCCATTTATCCATTCAATTTTAGCTAATGTAATCTCTTTCAACCATGTATCCGTTTAATTAAGCTAAACTATTTAAGCCATTTACCCATTCATTTATCTAGGTAAAAGTTAAACCATTGATTAATTACATTTAGCTAATGTAAACTATTTTATCCACTTATCAGTTAGGTTGTCTAGCTAACAATAAACCATTTACCTTTTACGGTAAGCTAATTTTAAATATTTCAACCATATTTATCCATTCGTTTATCTAGCAAACAATAAGCCATTTATTCATTTCATTAAGCAAACACTAACCATGTCAGTCATTTATCCATAACATCTGGCTTATGTTAACTATTTTAACCATATATATCCATTAGTTTATCCAGCCAACATTAAACCGTTTATCCATTACTTTAGCAAATGTCCCTACAAATGAAATTGGGTTGAGGCAATTTAGCCGACTATTAATGTCCTTTAATTGTCTCATAATGTCGGTTTCATGTATCAAACTATGAAGTATAACTTAAGTTATACTTAAACTAACTCAGTTTCCTTGAGGACTGGTTATTTTGCAACCATTACATCATCAAAACTTCACCTGTTCATAAAATTGCAACTTTTTTTTACCAAAGTGTGGTGTGGGCATTATGCAACGTGATGGTAGGGGTTAAATATTTAAACCACTGATCCAAGTAACTTACCACATTAACTGTTAATTCAGTACTTTCAGCTACTTACAACCATTTTTCCAAAAGCCTACCTAGTCAACACTTAATCCCTTACTTAGCTAGCAATTTTAACTATTTATCCCTAACTCATTCAGTACACACTTGCCAACTAGTTTACATACTCTGATTTGCAGCACATAGTTTTGGCCATTACAGCTAACTCTGATGTTTTTCTGATTATCAAATTGTAATGTCTATTTTTTTCCCCAATAAGTTGAAGTGCTGTACAATCTTTATACATGACAGTTAAGCAGCTGCAGAAATGGTCCCTGAGCTATGAGTGTACCTGGTTGGTTATCACTTATATAAAAGACAGTCATCTTTTTTATTAACAGCATAAACCATTCAAGTTACATTTGCTTTTCATACACAAAGAAACCACTTCTAATTTCAGATAGATACTCACAGCCTTTAAATACTAAACACTTGATCTCTGGCTTTTACACAGCGCTACCATAGATCTCAATCTCTGTTCACTGCTGGACATTTTTTTTCACTGCAGCCATTAATTAAATTGTTAATTTTTATTTCAGAGACATGAACATGCATACAAACCACATCATAACGAGATGGGGTTCAGCATTACCGGGATCATGAGCTGTGCTGTTGAATGAAGAATTGGTAACACTGGGCCAGTGAAACCTCTATCCTCCATCCACTAACCATGAGAAGTGCAGAGGAAATGCACGGATGGACAGTAAAAATGAGCATGCCGAGTGTTTTGGCCATGGTTACGGTCTTTTCTATGTTTCCTGGCGGGGTGCTGAGCGATATGAGAGGTACTCAGGGTCTGGAAGCCCAACAATTGGCCCAAGGGTCCACTCATCTGCACCGTCGCCTGAAGAGAGGCTGGATCTGGAAACAGCTGTTTGTCCCGGAGGAAGATCCCACTCCTCGCGTTATTGGCCAGGTACCGCTTCAGATTGAATGTCCTCCATGTCCTTGATACACTACTTCCCTTTGAAAATACATGTTTTTTGGTTACCCTGAAAAGAACTGTTTAAAAAACATCAAGCTTTTATATACCCCCTCTTCTTTCTTTCTTTTTTAGCTCAAATCCGACTATGACCGAGGCGAGTTTTCCATCAAGTACATATTATCAGGAGAAGGTGCTGGTGATTTCTTTGAAATAGATGAGTATTCAGGTGAGATCCGGACACTGAAGAAGCTTGACCGAGAGGAAAAGGCCTTCTACGTCCTTCAAGCTCAGGCTATCAACAGGAGGACCAATGAACCAGAGGAACCCCAGTCCGAGTTCATCATCAAGGTGCAGGACATCAATGACAATGTCCCGCAGTTCCAGAACGAACCGTATGTGTCCAGCATCCCTGAGATGTGTCCAATCGGTATGTAAGAAAGACAGGAGGAAAGTTATAACAGAAAGAGCTTAAAGTGCCAGCAGGCAGGAGAAAATTTAAAGGGTCTGTTCACCAGAATTCCAGAATATAGTACAGTATTAAGCCATGCACGTAGTTTGGTTTTATGTGCACAGAGATACAGTACGCGTCTCTGAGATTAACCCAGTACAGTGAAGGTAAAGGGAATTTCATTCGTGATGCTCAAAACCTGGAAAGCTAACATTTAAAAATTCATCAGCATCATCTGTCTCCAAAATCTGTGCCCCTGTTACACAGTCCTCACTCACTGTTAACAGTCTTTACCGGAACTACACTGTACTAAATAAATAAACCTCATATAAACAGTTCACAGTGAGGTCTGTGAATTCCTCAGAAAACACTGATCTCAATGAGATGTTGCTGATGATTATTTCAAGAGAGCAACTTATGCTCAGACTGAAATATCCTGACATCTGTTGGATGAGAAAAATTTAGTGACCCTGTTTACTTTTCATCTAGCACTAGACCTATCATCAGGTCCAAATTCAAATCTCTACTACTTCGGTTTATGATTTAAAAACCTGCAAAACTAATGTCATTCTTTTTCATTCTAACTAGCAAATGTTAGCATGCTAATACACTAAACTGACATCCTATACCAGGGGTGGCCAACCTGCAGCTGCATGTAGCCCTTTAGCCCTCTCCAGAAGCTCCTTGTGGCATTTTAATTTTCATATACCATTGTTGTAGGTCTAACATGTCTCTTAAATTCTCTAATTGTACAACCAGGTTATGAAAGAGCTGGGATGCTGTGTCAACACTACATAAAAACAGTGCAATGATTTGCAAATGCTTTCTGCCCAAAATTTAATTGAATACAGTGCAAAGACAAAATATTTGATGTTCAAACTACTTGACCTATAATCTAATATGATATAATGTTTAAATAAATATATGCTCATTCTGAATTTGATTTCCAAAAAGTTGGGACAGGCATGTTTACCACTGTGTCACGTCATCTTTTCTTTTAACAACACTCTGTTAGTGTTTGTGAACTGATAACACTAATTGCTGAAGTTTTGAAAGTAAAATTATTTTTCAAAATTCAAGCCCCCAAAACCGTTTTCTCAAGATTTAAAGACTCTGTGGAAGAGTGGCCCAAAATTCCACCTGAACACTGTAATAGACTAGTTTCTTCATATAGGAAGCATCTCGGAGGTGGCATTGTGAACAAAGGCTTCTCCAAGTATTACAAAAATTTAAGTAAGCACGTTTAATCCTGTTTTTCCCCGGCGTCATTCCACTTTATTGCACTTACTTTTTATGGAATAAAATATTACAATTTTTTTATTAGTGCTGTTTTACTGACTTAATTCCAATGTCTAGTCTAAATTTCATGTTAATAGCTGCACTGGAAACATGTTTAATAAAAAAAAAATGACATGTTGAATATTTAGTTCCTATCCCCTTTGCATCTGTTTCTACATACTTTTTATACAGCATCCTAACTTTATAGGAATCAGGATTGTAAAAATGTGTAGCTTATACACTGACTAAAAAAATGTTCGCTTGCTTTGGTCCAAATCAGGTACAAATTTTGTTACAAAGCATAATTGCCTAGCGTTGGATTGTGTTGCTGCAGCATTTACAAGCAAACCAAATAGAAGGCCTGCCCAAGAAAGCTGCTCTCGATTGGTCCGAATTTCCATACGGGAAAAATCCAGGAAGTAAACAAAACACTGAAGAAGAGCATTCATTCATTCATTCATTCAGCCTTTATTTAAACTCGGAAATACATTGAGGTAGAAACCTCATTTACAATGCAGCTGAGTAAAACACTTGCAAGATAAATGTGACACTTTTTAATGTCACAATGGAGGGACAACTACGCAGGTTGATTTTAGCGCTGCTCATCGTGGACTATATTGCTGTCATTGTTCATTTGAGTCAAACCATACAGTTTTAAAACGAGGCGCGGCTCCAACTAGAAAACAATGTTTTGATGCATTGGATGTGCTGAATGTGCATATTAAGGCAGTACAGGAGGAGGCGCACATTAATAATCCTCCAGGACTGATATGCTAATATACTAATATGCTCGTGTTTGTTTAACCCAAACAATGTGTCATGTGACTGCAGTTGGTTCGAATTGAGGTCAGAACACGTCCTCACCACACACAAACCGCACCAGAGTTTGTTTGTAACTGGACCGAGACCACCTCTTCAAGAAGGTCTCGGTCCAGTTGTTTTGGTGTGCACTCAAGTGTGATTGCTGTGTTCACACCTGCCCAAACAAACTGCACTTACGGGGCAAACAAACTTGATTTCAACTGAACTGAACCAAACAGGGCAGGTGTGAAAGCACCCTAAAATGTGAGTCATACTTCTTGTCCTGGCATCTTTTCCTTTAAAGTTTGCTAGGCCTCAGCAGAAGTTGCTAGTTTTGAGTCGCTCTAGCTAGGCTAGCTATAGATTTCAAATCCAAAAAAGGAGAAGTCTCGGAGGACTTTAAAAAAATGAATAGAGCATGGACCTATTTGTTTGTTATTACCAATAACATACCAAAAATAATATCATATAATCATAAATAGCCCACTGCAGAGTAGCCAATAGGCTAATTCAGACTTAACATGATGTGTTACCTTCATTATGAGGCTCAATATGTTTTGTGGCTCCAGACAATTTTTTGGAGGGGCCAAAACTGGCTTTTTTGATAGAAAAAGTCATAGACCCTTGCTGTTTACCTTGTAAACATTTTGTTAAAGGGATTCTTGCCAAGTGTTAGACAAGAAGATTGATACCACTCTCATGTCTTCAGGGTAAATATGTGGCTGAAACCAGTAAACCCTTTAATGGCTGGTTTTGGTAAGTTTTGCTGACGGAATTATTCAGGATTCAAATGTGTTGCTATATTATTCAAACAAAACAGTGATTGCTTAGTAATAAAAGTTCAACATTTTCTATTGAGCTGATAAAAACTTGTTATTGGCTTTATTATTTCTAAGGATATACTTTTAAAGTGAATTTTCTTAAGTTAAATCTTGACTGAAGACAATGAACAAAAGGTTATATGAATGTCTGTCATCTGTCCCCATTCAGGAAGTTAAAAGTATTGGATTCTGGATCGTAGCTCGGATGCCTTTATGGATACATTTCTTAAATAATGTTATTATAACCACTGCCCTTTCATACCACAAACATTACCATTTCAATTTATATGTAATCTGCTTTTGCAGCATAATATCTCACTCGTAATAAATCATAATGCATCTGACTCGGAAAGAGAAGGCAGGAGAGGGGAAAGTTGGAGTGCAGGTGACTGAAAATAAGAAATGCTGCCTGTGAGGAAAAAACCGAGGGCTTTCTGGGGAAAAAGAATGAGACAGACAAGAGGAATGAGGGAGAGGATATGGTCACTGGAGAAAAGGGTAGTAAGTGTGAAAGATAGAGAGGTGAAACTGAATCAGAGTGCGATGGAGAGAAAACAAGCAGCAGGTGGATGGTGAGAGAGATGTCGCTATAGGGCTGGAGAGGTTGTCACACACACCTGCACAGCCTTACCGAGTTGTGAAAGGCCAACGCTGCTCCCCCACCGCCTCCTCCCCAACCCTGGCCCCTTTGTCAACATCCCTCCTCTAACCCTACCTCAACCTCCCCCCCTCCCTTCTTCCATTTCCACTGCTCCCCCCCTGAGCCAGACAGACAGACCCTGCGGGACTGTGGCATAATCACTTTATTTCCCTGTCGACTGGAACTGCTGCCTGAGCTAACTCTGACTGTGTGATCCGCTTCCCCCCCACAGGGACCACAGTGGCCCAGGTGACAGCCACAGATGCTGACGATCCCATGTTCGGAAACAACGCCAAGCTCATCTACTCCATCCTGCAGGGGGAGCCCTACTTCTCTGTGGAGCCAAAGACAGGTACGCATACAGAGGCTTTGAAGTCTGAACTGTACAAATCTCTCAACATCCACAGTTTGGGCTATTAGGGAGGCGCACTAGAGATTTGGCTGTGCAGAAATAATGTTTAACTTTTATAACAAGTGGCTTTAAAAAAATACAGGAGGGCAGTGATGTTTCCAATCTCACACTGCAGAGACTGAAGACTGTTTTGTCTTTGGCTCTCTCCCTCTGGTCCAAGTCACTTTTGACAAGTCATACACTACTTATCACTTTGAAAATTGTGTAAATTCCCCTGGCAACTTTCTATCTCAAAACAACTGTTCACAGATATAGCGACTTTTCAAGACCACTGGGAAAAATATGAGTGTTTACACCCCTGACAGGAAATTGGTTCAACCAATGCCAATGCATGTACATTTACACTTTTTATTAGTGTGATACAAAGGTCAGCTGCAGCGCTTCCCACACACATTGTTGACCTCAACTGTGAAGAGTTGGGGGAGGGCAATATTGACGTAAAAAAAAAAGTGTTTAAATGCAAATGAATTCAGTGTTTAAAAGGGCAAATCTGACTCTTTTTGGGAACCAACTGTTAGTTTTTATTGAGGAGTGGGCAGCAGTTGATAAAAGTTGTAGCTTTGCTCATGGCTTCAGTTAACCTATAAGGATAAGCCAAGATATTTTACATTTTCCTTATTGTTAACACAACCCATGAAAAGACCAGCAACAAATTGATCCCACACACAAGTATGCCTCTGTTGCCAGAGTCTGATATATCTTATTCCACTGTGTCACAGAGCTCCATTGTTGTCCAAAACCTGTCTAGAAGTCATCAATGAGCCACACTGTTGCACTGCAGTCACATGTTCCTTCATTGCAAAGAACATGGGCACCTCACAGTCCTGATAAAAACACACATTAATCCAAATATGTAGATAGATAGAAAGAAAGATAGAAAGCGTACAAGAACCACAGTGATAGAGAATGTAAGTATGAGAATAAAAACATAAGAATAGAAACACACAGCAGTGAAATAATAGTCTCATCCCAGGACTACCACAGAGAGCTGTTATTACAGTAGATAGGCTTATTATGGTCGTGCAAATTGACAGTGCAGGTACTGAAATGTATGGTGATTAAATTAAAGTGTAAGAGCAGTGCAGGAGTAATGAATACTCTGCTATGGATAATATAAATACAGTTGAAGATAAATATATGTACAGATACCAGTGCAAATACAGATTATTTTGAAGAAGGTGCTTAAAAGTAAAAAGTGTATTAGATAAGTAATAAGGAATGCTGGAAAACATGAAATGTAAAATGCACAGAAGGTTAAAAATGAAATGCAAACATAAGGTGAATATCTTAATAAATAGAAATGCAAACAGGACGTAATTATGCAAAGAAAATGCAAATGCAAACCGTGCAAGGTTAACATAACCACTAACTGACTGACAGTCCAGCAGCCTAAAGATAGAAGATACAGTCGGTACTTAGGGGAGCTCCCACAAAACGTCAC
Organism: Cephalopholis sonnerati; assembly: GCA_019142605.1. Lineage (NCBI taxonomy): Eukaryota > Metazoa > Chordata > Actinopteri > Perciformes > Serranidae > Cephalopholis > Cephalopholis sonnerati. The sequence continues at coordinate 14,615,106 of JAGQAX010000021.1, read as the reverse complement.
AGTCCTTTTACATCAAGGGGGGGAGACAAAGCATTTGCTACCAGTGGCGTAATTAGGCCTGGGCATCTGGGGCCTCAGCCCTGAATGATTTATGAATATCCCTGGATCTTAATATAGTATAGGATATATATATTTAAAATAGAATAAGAATAGGCCTAATAATTAAAAAAGCCTTGGATCTAACAATGTTTAATTCCATTCATGCATTAGAACCCTCAAAAATAATAAAAATATTATCTTTATTATCTTTATATCTTTCATTCACGCAGCGCATTTTGTGTGTTCATGTGTACCGCATGAGAAAGAGCACACTGTAAATCACTGTAATATTGCAGCTGGTAAAGGTAAAGCTCTTTTTCAAATGCTTTATTTACTGCTGGGTAGTTTAATATATGTCACCATTTATCAGTGGATTATATTTTGTGGAGTAAAAGTACAATATTTTCCTCAGAGATGTAGGAGTATAAGTGTAAAGCAGCATAAAATGGAAATACTCAAGTACCAGTAGCTCAGAATTCTCTAGATTTTAATGATAGCAGTTGCCAAGTATTCTTTTAACTCAATACTAATTACTAACAACTACAAACTATTTGTAAGGGTATATAAGATGCCAGAGAGCATTAAAAAAAAAGCATAAAAATAGAGCTTGTTCATCAAAAAATTGCTCAGAGGTCGTTCCTCCCTATAAGCCTCCAAAGTCCTCAAATCCTAGAAACACCCCTGTTCACTATCATGCTGAAGAGTTGCTGTGTGGCCTTCTGCACGTCAAATGAACGTAAAAATGTTAAGTTCAAGGGTAATTTTCAACCTAGACCCTCTTTTTCCATGTTTTCATGTCTAAGGAGCTAATGAGAACAACAGTTTTTAAATTGGTCCAGTATTTAGCGAGAGCAACGGCTGCAATGTAAACACACAAGGCATGTTTGCACCTTCAATGTACGTCCACCAAAAGTGCTAGTTTTTGCCACTGACCGGCTCAGATTGTTATTCTGAGTGTATGAAAACATTATGGAAAGGATCCCTACAGAGATAGGCATTTTTATTAAAGCATAAGATCCTTTTTGTTTAACCAGAAACACCCTCAAAATCGCTATCGTCAACCCACCAGACACCATTTAAATAAACAGTATTTTTTTTCCTTGTAAAACACACTTCATTCAAAATGAACAGAAACAAAATAAATCACACAAAACCATCTTGGTTCAACTTTCCACTGGTCCAACAATCACCAACTCTGGTTTGGTTGAAATAAACTGTTAATTTACCCAGTTAGATGTGATGTGATATGCTGGCTCTATACACGCTAAAATCACTGGTTATTTAAGTGGAGTCTGGTGGGTTAATGATGGCGACTTTTGGGGCTGATTCCCGCTCAAACAAAAAGGATCTACTGCTTGATCCACACAGTGTTAGATTGGTCAGCCACTGGTAAAAGGGTTGTGAGCATCCAAGGACCTGTAATTCTTGAAGCTGTAAATCCCCATGTGATAACATCAAGCATTGATTACACAGCGGGCCCGCTGTGCTCAGGCCCAGGGCCTAAAGTGTCTTAAAATTACCAAAAAGAGATGCAAAGGAACTGTAAAGTGACACAAAGTAACTACAAACAGGGGCAAAACAACCACAAAGTCTGTCTGTCTGTCTTGCTCCTTTGTAAGAGAGGTGCAGGGGCCTTTTGGAGATCTGTGCCCAGGGGTCTATTCTCTTATAATCCACCCATGATGTTATCGCACATCGTCAAAATATAGACTAATAGAGTTGAATAATGTCAGAGCTGCTAAACTGTCTCATAACATGCTAGTCTATTACATCATATCATTAATGGCTGTAGGGTACTGATCGTATCTGTGGTAAATGTAACAGTGTCTCTTATGTGAGTTTAAAAGCTGGGCTTTCCTATCATTTACAGGCTGGAGGGAAGGACTGCCTTCCCCTTCGTTAATCCTCTCCCCAAACTGTGACCAGACATCAACTGTATCTATATATTCGCAGTGTTGGAGGAAGTATTCAGTCCTTTTACATAAGTAAAAATACTAATACTACAAGTAAAAGTCCTGCGTTGAAAATGTTACTCAAGTAAAAGTAAGAGAATAATCAGGAAAATACTTAAATCATTAAAAGTAAAATTACCCAATGTAGAAAAATTAAAAAGCACCCAAAAACTCAAAATAATGACACATGAAAAAAAGAAAATTACTCAACTATTTATTAAAATAGCTGACCAAATTTTGTTTCGTCAGCTATTAATTAATCGGCTAATCTTTTTAGCTGTAATTGTATAAACTGTTGTGTTGTAAAACATCATATTTTATAAACTCTGAATGTTTTTTATGGAAAAAGATTGTAATTTGTAAAGTAACTAGTAGCTAAAGCTGTCAGATAAATGTAGTATAGTAAAGAGCCCAATATTTCCCTCTGAAATGTAGTAGAAAACGAGTATAGAAAAAAAGATTCTATTAAAGTTCAAGTACCTAATTTGTACATATGTACAGTACTTGAGTGGCCTCTCTCTGGACTGACTGACATAAAAGTATTGAAAGACAGAATAACAAATCATTGATTTTGTTCTTCAAGGGGTATAAATTAAAGAAAAGCATCTGCCGCATCCTTGAAAAATAATAAAGCCTTTGTTTTTTGGCACTACTACCTGGCCAGGTGGCTAAGTTACATGTGTTCACAATCAGTTGACTGATTCGATATTGCAGATGTTAAATGGCTGCAAAATGTCAAGTAAACACAAGATTAGAGAAGTGGTTGAAAAGATGACTTCTGATTTGAAAATAGCATTTAAATATGCCAGGTCAATCTAGTCCTCTTGATTCAAATTGTTTTTCTGTTTACCGTCGCCCACAGCCTCCACTTTGGCCAGACAGAGGAAGCATTAGTCATCTTAAAGCCCTCTTGATATTTCTCTGTATTGATAAAATATGCAGACTTCACATTAATTGTGGTGCCGTTTGACTGCGAGCGCTCGGGTAGACTACTTGAAAACTGCTTGTAAACAAACAGAAAACCACCCACAGACACACTTGATGTCATCTTATTGAACCTCCTCTCTGTCTCTCTCCTCCACCTGCAGGGATCATTGTAACATCTTGGCCCAACATGGACCGAGAGGCCAGAGAGCAGTACCTGGTAGTGGTGCAGGTAAAGGATATGCTGGGCCTCAGCGGCGGTTACTCTTCCTCCACCACTGTCACCGTCAGCCTGACTGATGTGAACGACAATGGGCCCACATTCCAGCACCGTGAGTCACTTATATGAGTCACAGTGATGCAAACACCAGGCCATACACACTGTGGGAATCAATGAAAGAGCACAAAGCATTGCAGACTGCGAGGACATGTTTAATATTATACCTAAGAGGCATTTATTTGATCACACTTCTCCTGTTCGGGTGGGTGGTTCGTGCCGCCGCTGGCGCTGCGTTGGGCTGTACGCATCCTGTTATTCAGCCAGCAGCCAAAATTAAAAGGCGACAGTCGAAGAATGAGATGGAGGGAGTGAACGAGACAGGAAAGGAGATGGGGATGTTCATCTGCGCGTGCACGTGTACATGCATCGCCCACTGGACGAATTTAATCATTCACACATGAAAGGACATTTGTCATGACCTTTAGAAACAAACCTAGCCCTTCTCAGCGATAAACCTCACTAAATGAATGCCCTGGGAAGAAATCAATTCTGTAGAAATGAGAGAGCAAGGATGATACCTTTAACTATTAATGTCACATTCACATTCATTGCCGGTGCTACTGTATCCCACAGATTCCATGTTGAGTCAAAAGGCCTTATAAATATTGTATGACCACACTTCACTTTGAACTGTGCCCTCTGTTTTGTAACATAATTGGTAATTATTATCAGCAGGGATTTTTTTTATCCAGGAGCAGCTGGTTGCTGTTGAGTTCCTCCCAGTTGTGGCAGCCATCCAAATGGAGTCACTCAAAGACACAATCACATTTTCTCATCTTCTTATTAGAGTTAGGCTGGGATTATGTGCAGTTGCCACAACTTATCTGTGACTCACACAAATTGACCCTCCACCACAATGTTCTCCCTTCTTATCACTTTAGCAGACTCTCTTGACTAGCTATTAACAACACTTCTGTGGGCGGCGTTTTAGCAGAGAAACTTTTTTGTTTGTTGTTTTTCTCCAAACGTGAGTTATCATTACACGCCGCAAAAGTACCAATATGGTATCATTCAGATTTTATATTCCTTTTGATATCCTATTCCAACGTTCTGCAGCTAATGGTGTCAACATGAGGAATTTTTTCCTTTTTCTTTCTTCAGACCTGTACACCTTTGCCATGCCTGAAAATGCAGCTGTAGGCACCACAGTGGGCAGAATTATGGCACATGATGGAGACATTGGTGTCAATGCCAGGATGAGCTACACTCTGGAGGATGACCTGGAGGAAAGCTCCACGTTTCTCATCAAAACAGACCCAGTGACGCAGGAGGGAGTGGTTGTGCTAGCCAGGGTGAATATGTGCACAGGACATATCTCTTTGTGTAATGTATTCTGAACAAAAATTCAAATGCAACACATTTTCAAAGGTTTAAGAGCTAAGACTTTCTAATGCACTGAATAGATATATTTCTCTTACATTTTGGCCACAAATTTGTTGAAATCTGTGTTCATTAGCACCTCCCCATTTACCAAGATAATCCATCCACCTGACAGATGTGGCATATCATTACTCCACAGATGTACCTTTGGGATGGCCACAATAAAAGGCCACTCTAAAATGTGCAGTTTGATCACACAGCACAATGCCACAGATGTTGCTTGTTTTTAGGGACTGCAGGAATGTGCACTAGAGCTGTCACCTGTGAACTGAATGTTTATTTCACTACCATGAGATATCTTTAAAGTCATTTCCCTGAATTTGGCAGTACACCCAACCCACCTCACAACCTTACAAGTTGGTTATGATGACGAATTGCTGTCAGGTTGAGACCCCGGTGAACACGATGAGCATGCAGATGAACTTTGTGATGGTTTGTGCAGAAATTATTTGGTTATGCAAACCATTTGTTGTATCAGCTCTTCTGGTGGCCGATCTCAGACGCTGGATATGGAGGTCCTGAGCTGGTGTGGTTGCACCTGGTCTGCAGCTGTGAGGATGGTTGGATATGCTGCCAAATTCATGTAATGTCATCGGAAATGGCTGAAGGTGGTGAAGTGAACATTCAGTTTACGGGCAACAACCCTGGATGACATTCCTGCAAGCTCCATATTTTAGTGGCCTTTTATTGGGACTTGTGAGGGTGTGAGGATGGTTGGATGTACTGCCAAAGTCACATAAAAACATTGGAAATGGCTTATGATGGTGATTTGAACATTCAGTTCACCGGCAACAACCCTGGTTGACATTCCTACGAATTGCAAACTTTGGTGACCTTTTATTGTGACTTATGAGGTTGTGAGGATGGTTGGGTATACTGCCAAACTCACATAACAACATTGGAGACGGCTTATGATGGTTAAATTTGTGACCACAATTTAAGCGAAATTAGTTAAAGAAAAACCTCTTAAATCTTTCAATTATACCTGAAAAAAATGGGAACTGAAACAAAAATGCTGCATTTAATTGTGTGTTCAGTATATGTTTATTTTAATCTGATGTTTAAAAAGCAGAAGTGTAACCAGAAATCATAGTGTGGGTGGGCACAGAGGCCATTAGACTCTGAAACATTATTTTTTACAAAAACTCCTTTTTTAATCTCCGGCGTTAAGGATTTAATTAACATTGCAGACACCAACGCAATCAAAATTTAAAAGATCATTACACCTGATAGAGGGCAAGGCAACATATCCTGGCACTATGCACAGACACAGACAGCTGGCAGAGACAACAGCAGCAGCAGCATCAAAGCTGACCAGACGCAACAGTGTAACAGCCTGGCACAGGGACCCAACAATCACACACAGTCTCACACCTGGCAGCATCAGCAAGAGTCCTTTACAGGTCACAAACATATAGCAGCAGTCTGGGCCCATATGCACAATAAACTATCGGCTACAAGGTGTAAACAGAATGTAAATATCTTTGGCGATTGCACATCAGCACTGAAATTTGCCAGTGTGTATCCAGTTGACACATTAGAGGCATGATAAACGTACAAGTTGTAGTGTAGGGGGACGAGGGTCGCAGCTGGGAAACTGGACAACAGAGGAAACAGCTCTACGTGAAGAAAAAAAATCCACGTACCAGAACAGCCCACTCATTAACACACTCATGGTAGCCATAAGGAATTATGGAGGGGGGTACAAAATTTTCCAAAGTGAGCCCCTCATCCACACCCACTCCAATTCTACCACCACCCACCCACCCTCAACTCTAATACCAACACAGGCAGTTTCAAATAAGCACGTGGACTCTAAAAACCATTTCCAAAATCCAGTGCTGTAGAGGTCAGTTATTTTAAAACACAGAAAAAAATGTTGTTCAAATGCGACTGTGACAGTTATATTCCTCCTTTTACCTCAAAAAACAAAAAACAAAAAGAGAAAACAATGCCCTCCAGTTAATGAACAAAGAAAAGTAAAATCAAACTTAATAAACTGAAGAAATTCCTGCAAAGCATCAAATCATCAGATCAGATCATGTGTGAACAAACACACCTAGACCTATCTATCACTGTTTGCAAATCCTGTCTTTAAGATGTGTTAATTTATGCAATTCAAAGACTGCTTAGGGACTCCCAATATGCAGAAATAATCAAATACAAGCTTACACCCTGTTAAAAAAAAAATACAGGAAAAGGAAGTGAAAAAGTGTTGATTTTATGGGGCGTTATGTTCCCTGCTGTTTCTTTGCAGTGGGCGGTTACTTTCTAAAGTTTCTGCACGCTGCCTGGAAAGACAGGACTACAGAAGAAGGTAGAAGAAGTATTACCTTTTATACCATAAAACTTCAATTAAACGTCCAGTCCTAGCCCGGTGTGGCTACACATTTGACAAATAAAGGCCTGTCTCAATTAGACGCCTGGTCTGGCTGTCAAGCAGTTCAAAGTTCTTCAGATGTTTAAAACTGGGTCGCTGGCTACCTAACATTATGTGTCCATTCCTTGATTACCCTGTTAGTATTCATATTCCTTTAGTCCATAAAGATCCTCAGATCAAAAGAGTCAAAAGGTGTCTTTTATAAAAATGAATCCAAGTTGTGAGTGTTGTGTTGGTATGCCAGGTGCCGCAGTCCTTTAGTTTCATAACTCAGTCTCTCTCTGATGTGCTGTCTGTCAGAGCTAGATCAAATGGATGATCCATAATTAATATGTTACCTGAAGCATTTTTATACAAGTAACATTCATACTGTTTTTTTTAACAAACAATTTGATTGTATTTTCTGATCTTTGCAACAGATTTGTGTGAAAGGGCTAAAAGGCCTGTCCTATGTAGACGCCTATCCCAAAAATAGGCCCGTTGATATCAGTGATTCAAGCAAATAATAGCCTGGGCTATTAATTGAAGTTTTACGGTAATTACCTGTAGTATTGCTACCTCTAATATGAGTGAGAGTAGAAATACCACAGTGTGGAAATGTTTGCATCCAAAATATAGTGAATACATGTATAAAGAAGCCTAAAAAGGCATTGCTAAGTACAAGTACCTTAAAGTACTATACTTGAGTAATGTACTTAGTTACATTCCACCACTGGAAAGCAGTGGCACCCTTAGAGATGTTAGTAGGTGTTGCCAGATAGGGCCACTAAAAATCTTGGGGAGACACACCAAAACAAAATCCATTACTGAATTCCCGCTATCTGAGTTGTAGTATGTGGGCTAGCTGAAAACTATGACAATACGAGAGTTAAGGAGAGGCATACTGATATACTTTTGTTTCTTATTTCATGGTTAATATTGCTCATCATCTGATGTTTATAAACTAATACTGATACAGTTGACATTTTTAGTTCTACAACAATCCTGTTTTAATGTGCTATGTATCTCTAAATACATTTACTGGGAACACGCCTTCTCAATTTTAGGCAACACTAATGGTACCCATGGAAAACGTTTTCATTCAGATATCTTGAGGTGAGAGTTCAAGGGACCCCAGGTGTTGCCTCACCCAACTGTAGCCTAACTTTGGAGTGTTATTTAGCCCTCTTTACAGCAAGCTATGCCAATATGGTTGGTGCCAATGGATGCATTACCATATAAAAATTACCATATTATAATAATAATGAGGGCCAGATTAGATAATGTGAAAATGCGTCGGGGCCATCTGCTTATTGTACCATATGACAGTGGTTCCCAACTGGTCCAGCCACAAGGTCCAGATGTCTCCTTAGTCATTAGTTCAAAGTCCACAAAGTTTATTACATTTAGCATCATACTTGCGTTTGGCCATGTCGTCAAGCTAGTTTGCTGTCTCTGTCATTAGCTGTCCATTAGTAACTTACCCTACAGCAGGAAACACTTCAAAATAAAAGTTCAAGTTAAATTCACTGTTCTTAAAAAAAAGTGTGGGTCAATTGTGGTCCATTCAGAATGGACCTGTGACCCAGGTTTGGACTGCGACCCTCCAGTTGAGAACCACCGCCATATAGGTTATTAAAAAAATCACATACAAATTAAACATACACAACTGCTCTATCTTCCATATCTTCCAATATTGCATGGCAGGCCACATAGAGTATATTTTAGAAGACAAGCCACAGGCCACTTAAAATCTGTCTGCAGGGCCACACTTGGCCCCTGGGCCATAGGTTGGACACGCCTGCCTTACCACTACCTTCACACTAGCTTAAAAATGAGCATACCACAGCCTCTTAATGACAGTAATGCTCACATTCAATTATTTTCGCAAGAGGAGGCCAGCACGTTATCAGGGTGGCCATGGCCTCCCCTGGCCACCCCTTGGGGGCGCCACTGCTGGAAAGTCCAAAACATATTAGTTAATCAAATAAAGATTGATGCTGGATGATAGATAACTCTTGTTTTCCTCCTGAACTTGTGTTTCATACTGTATGTATTCCCACACTCAGTATGCCTCTTTGTAGCACAGGAGATTTCAATTTAGATGCCGTGATAATGAAATAAAAAACACATTATTGATTTTGTCTCTGAATCATTTTGGGAATGCAGTAATGGTTTGCATGCTGTTTTCTTATTACTGGCATCATAATGTTTATCAAAAACGCAGCATTATTTAAGTGCGTGCTCACAGCTGGTAGCTTATTGACATTGACTAAACAATTTTAACATCTCGTCTGAGTTGTGTCCTGCTCCCACGGGAATAATCATCCATCTTAAGTACAAGTTGGCAAAGCATATTTGAAAAGTTGTTACTCTTGTAATGATGAAGAGGGTGTTATCTGTATTAATATGAATTGTTAAGAGGTATTTCTTTCCTTTACAGCCTTTGGACTTTGAAACTAAAAGACGTTTTGTCATGGCCGCAGAGGCAGCCAACGATCATGTGGACCTTCGTTTTCTGACTCTGGATGAGTTCAGGGACAGGACGACGCTCAAGATTGTTGTGGAGGACGTGGATGAGCCGCCTGTCTTCCTCTCAGCGGTCTACGAGTGGAAAGTTCCTGAGAATGCAGCTGTGGGAACAGTGGTTGGCAGCGTTAGTGCCAGAGACACTGACACAGTCAACAATCCCATCAGGTACAGTAATGTGAACAGTCTAAACTAGGAAGAATGGCATCTGCCACCCAACTGCAAGTATGATAATGACGAGGTAGATACCCAAGCTGGTGGGGGTGGAACGTCCCTAGACAGCTTCCTCCACAGGGTGAAAAATCATTCCATTTCAAATAGTGTTACTGGCTCGGCGCATCCATTTTTACCCTTGATCTCTGGATACCCTGTACATGGTCATATTTATCTCATATTACTTTAGTAGGAAATGAGCCCTGCTGAATAAATCATGACGATTTTTTTTTTATACCTCACAGGCTTTTCTATCTATTGCCGTGGTATTATCACAAAGCAACGTGGCTAGGACGTGGGAATGTAATAAAGCACCATACGAGGTGGCATATGGAATTGAGATTTGCAGTCATTTGCAAGTGGGGCACGTTGCAGAGGAGACAGCAGCAGTACTGGTGCCTGTAGTCCATCTCAGCAGAGCTTAAGAGTGGCAGGTGCTGCATATCATCCTCAGCCTAGCGTCTATTACTGTCCCTTTAGAGACAGTGTCTCATTGATTAATAAATTCAGACTGGCATTTTAGGGGTTTCCACAGTTCTACTAAACATGATTAAGTTTGCTTTGGTCAAATTGGCTTATTTTCCATGTTATTATCAGTAAAGTGGCTCGCAGAAATGAGTCATTACTCAGCTCTCTCTCTCTCCCTGTTACCCTAATTCACCATGGCGTTATAATCACTTATATTAATGAGTGTTAAAGGTATGGTAGTGTGAAAGACCTGTGTAGTAGCAGCAATATCTCCTTAATAAACCATACTGCTTGTTTGGTGTGTGGATGATAAATTGATGTTTTATAGTTTATTTTTACATTAAAAAAAATAGCAGGCCTTAACTTGTCACTCGCTATCAGAAAACAAGACACAAGGATGTGTATTTTGTCACCGCAGCTGCACCGCCTTTACCATTGTGTAGACAGACTATAATTCAATTCCAAAAGGACTAAACAAAGTTTCTCAGTGTTTACAAGACTCTCCGTTTCACTGTTTTTAAATGATATTTCCTCAGCGAAGACAAATAAAAAAAAGGTCTACGGTCAGGTTTGAAATGATATTCAATTAAAATAAGTGGAAAATACACAAAATTGTGTTTATGCTATCTGTGTGAGGTGCTTTGTTTTCACAGTGTTGTTGTCTCTGTGTCACACCAGTTTGTTGGATATCTGTCAACAGATTTAAAAAAATGAGCAGTTTGCCTAATTAATCTCCCTGTGGTATCACAATGTTTTGTTTGCCCAGGAAACAACCTTGCCTGCTAAATGTGTGTCTCCATGATTTTTCTTCCAGATATTCAATTGACAAAAGGAGTGATAACTCAAAAGCTTTCAAAATAGACCCAAACAATGGAACTGTGACTGTCGCTAGAGCTTTGGACCGAGAGACTACAAACTGGCACAATGTGACTGTTGAAGCCAGAGAAACAAGTAAGGAGAATTTCATGTTTTCTACGATAGTGTTTTGTTGATGAGGCCAACCATGACGCAGTTAACCTCACTTGAACCAGAATGTTGTCACAGCAATGTGTTGATCACAAATATTTGTCTAGAGCAGTGATTCCTAACCAGACGTACCCCAGGGGCGATACCAGTTAGCTGTACCTGAACAACACCTGTTGAGATTGAGAGTCTATGAAAACTAGTAACAAGCTGACAGAGAGGTCTCAATAGTTAGCTAATAGAAATGGAAAGGATTGAAAAAGCTTAAAGTCATGGATAAATGGCTGAAATTACTAAAATAAAGAGCCTAAACCGTTGAAATTGTTAGCTATAAGTTATGGATAAAATGTTGAAATAGCTACAATTAAATAGATTGTTACAGAATCTAAAAAGATGGTTGAAAATGTCAGCTAAAATAATGAGTAAATGCTTGACATAGTTAACAAAACCAATGAATAAATGGTTGAAATAGTCAAAGTAATAAATAAATGATTAAAATAGTTAGTTTAGGGTATTAAATAAATTGGTTAATATAGCTCAGAGTGATGAATAAAATAGGCTGAAATAGTTAGATAAAAATATTGACTAAATTCCTGAAATAGTTGGCTAAATCTACTTAATAAATGGTTGATACCATTAGCTCAAAGTATTAGATAAATGGCTGAAATAGTTGGCTAAAAATATTGGAGGGGGGACAAGAATTTAATAAGAGTTTTATGGCTATATCACAGCCAAGTGTAGTAGTTTTTGTAAGTATGTTGTAAAAAAAAAATATAAAAAATTATTAATTATAGAATGTTATGTCATGTCCTAAAAGAAGTCATAATATGTGCCCGTGCAATCCTTGATCATATGCTGGCTCCCTAAAATGGCACTCTGTGATCAAAACATTGAAAACCCCTGATTCAAGAATTTCATTTCAAAGTGCTCATAAATGGTCAGTTTAGCTGTTAAGTTTCTTGCTCAGACCCTGGTTTGCTAAAAGTAATAAATGCATGGCTGAAATAATATATGTTGCTAAAAAATGGCCTAAACAGTTAAAATTGTAAGCAAAAAATTTGAAATTATTACCAAAAAATACTTTATCGCCGCTTACATCTTTAAGGCTAAAACACACAGATGGTGAACGCCACACATCGAAAAAATACCCCTCTATGATTTTTTAATTGTACAACCCCACACCGGTTGTGGCTAGACACGTGTCTGCACTCCTGGACGCCCTGTGGCACTTCACGCCATTGTCCTATTTCCAGCCTTACTGCTGCTGGAATTTAACACATTCTTCCCCCACTCTATCTCTGCTTCTACATACCAGCCCCTATAGCAGCTCTTTTTCTTTGCTCCTATGGCAGCTTGACTCCTCTCCTCATCACTGATGTGCAAAGAGAACTCTGTAGTTGTTGGTATGTCTCGTGTGTAACCAAGAATGAGTGAGGACAGACTTGCTATTGAGGTCCTCAGCTTAACCACCCACATCCCGTCATTATAAAGACAATGGCCAAAAAAATATTTCCTGGCGAGTCATAGCTCTGGAGATCGGCTCTTCTAGTGACAAAACAACCGCAAGTAGTAATAAATTTGCGTGGTCATTGGTAGACGAGTTGCAGCTTGACGCGTCCAATGTGTGCTAAGGACGTCACTTGACACACGACACATGATGTGCCGTGTCATGGTGGTGCCAGTGTTTTTTCAGCTTTACAGCTACTTCAGGTGGCAGTAATGCAGATGCAGACTTGTGAGATCTACCTAACAATGACAGTTCAGTTGCCAGTAAGTAAGCCAACAATATTGTATAAGAAAAAGTGCTCAATAATATCCATTTAAAAATAATTCAGCACCACAGGTGATGTGGATGAAGGGGTACTTTAAACAGTTGGGAACCACTGCTCTAGGGTTATGCAAAAAAGCTTAAATTTTTATATAAGGTTTTGTTTTTTACTGTTTTTTTACTGTTTAGCGTTTCTTGGTTTGGAGAAAGCAGTGAAATGTCGATGCCCATGTTTTTTTTTTGCTCCACAGTCGTGTTTCAAGAAGAAGAAACATTTATCAGTCTTAAGTATTATTTTGACAGAGCTTTTACAAAGCATTTATGATACATGCACCCAGTGGACTCCAGAAAATGTCTATCTTCACTACTGCAGCACAGACCCATTTATCCTCCTCTGTGGTGGTGTTCATCAAAGTGCTGGACATAAACGACAATGTGCCAAGGCTTGCAAGAGATTACCAGCCATATATCTGTGAGGGAACACAGGCGGGAGAAGTATGTATATTATGATGCACTGATGTTCATGATTTATCAGCAGTGTGGCAATGAAAAGTGGACAGTAAAAGTTCTTATTGCAGCATATTGTATTACATCAATGTACTATTTTTAATCATTAAATGACTCACAAGGACCCATCTGACTATTGTACAGTACACTATACCATATTACATCAATAACATTGTCAGCAGCCGAATGAGATTCTGAATGTCTTTCTGAGAAAGGAAATACAAAAGCTACGTGATTACTTAGGCTTCCAAGGAAATCTGTTGAGTGAATGTGATGCTTGTGTTGCTTATATTTTCTCAGAAATGTGTCTTTTCTGTCTCTCAGCTCATTCAGCTGCTCAGTGCTGTTGATCCAGACGACCCCGTGGAGGGACACCACTTCTACTTCTCTATGGTTCCTGAGAAGCACATCAATCCAAACTTCACTATCAGAGACAATCAAGGTTATATTTAAAATACCAATGGTGGAATAAGTATTCAGAACATATACTAGAGAAAAAGCTGCGATAACAATAGTATAGAGACACTGAAGAGATAAGTCCTGTATTTTTTTCTTTTCTTTCACCTAAGTAAATATACAGAATTACAGTATTAGCAGCAATTGATACTTAAATTAGCAAAAGTAAACACGCTCATCATGCAAAATGGCCCACTACAGAATCAGGACAAGGCTTATTATCATGTAGGTTTTTACTTACAAGGAATGTGCCTTGGTTTTGGATGCATACAATAAACATACAATAAGAATATGAAACAATATTATAGAAATACTGTATCATTACATATATGTACAATAGGGCTGTTTTAGCAACACATTCTCACTCCAAGTGACTCAAAGTCGACTTGGTTTGGAACACCAGTCTCGTGGGGAAAGTCCTGTGTTTGTTTGACCCAGCCATCATACCCACGTACCTCCTTACATGGACTTCTCGCTCTTTATTCTATAAACTCCTTTAAGCCTATCAGAGTATTGCTTATGTGATCACATTATGTTGGTCATACATGAATTACTGACTCGTTATTACGTGGATTATACATGAATTCAGGTACATTACTCTTCATAGGTGAAAGTACAAATAGTGCATTAGAGGAGCCTGAGCTGATGAAGTGGGGCTAAGCTTTTTCCCACTGATTCTAGTCTTTGTGCTAAGTTAAGCTGCTAACTTCAAATTTAGTATACAGTCATGAGATTGATATTGATCTTCCCACCTAGCTCTCGGCAAGAGAGCAAGCAGCATATTTCCCAAAATGTTGAATTATTGCTTTAAGATTGTTTTACAACACCATTACACCTGTCAAACTATTTCTTCAAAGGGACAATACATCTTGAAATAAAATTCATGCCTTCTTTATATGATATTGTAGAACTCAGTTATAGTTGGTTATGGTGATAACAAATCTTGCAGATGCCTCATTGACAGTGAATAATAAAACAACTGCCAGAGAGCTGCAATATTGATACAAGCAGAGAGTCACAGATTTGTTAGTGGACCAGCTCTAAAAGGTAGCAGCTGCTTTATTGCCTAAATTCAATGAAATAGCAGAATTTAAATTTTGCTTTTGTAGATTTTCCTTTTAAGTGCAATGAACCAGTTGCTGAATGACTTGGTAGAGTTGCTGTGAGACCCTCAGCATGAACTAAATTTGTGTTATAACACTTCTTGCACCAGGAAATTTCATCCAGCAAATTACTGACATTTTCTGTTTGGGGGCTTTTAAGCCGTGGGGCAAAAGTGAATACATGAAACGAGATGAGGCCATACTTAAAGTCCCATTTGGTGGCTGAAATAATGATGGTGAGCTGTGGCTAAACCACAACCTGTATGAGCAGTGGTGTAACTGCATGACAAATGCAGGAAGAAGGCATATTTTTATGATTACAAGAATTTGAATTTAAATGAACACTATGCACCCCTAAGTGTTTTTGCCACATTTTGGAATGAAATCCTTCAGTAGGTTGTCATTTTTGTGGCTGACAGCCTCTCAAGTAAGTAAATTGAAAGAGTGTTTGCCTTGTAGTCAGTGGGCGGTCAACCTTTTCTCAAAGTTTATAATGAAAATGGGCAGCACAGCTCAAACAAACAGCTTTGTTAAAGTACGCAGCACAGGGATGTGTGAGTGTGTCGATTAAGTTAGGATGAAATGTATGCAGGTGCGGTGTATGGGTGGTTAGCCACGCAGGCACAACCATCCAGTCAGCAACCAGGAAATGAATAATGAATAACCCATTTAATAAAACACATTTCCAAATGCCACAAGGCATATTTGACTCCCAAAAAGTTATTGTTAGGTGCCTCGATGAAGCCTCGCAGGTGAATCTGAAACAGATTTTCCAAATTTGCTTTTGTACACACTGTAAATTAGATTTGACAGGGTGCTCGGGCCTTTCAGAGAACTTGGATTGTATTTTAAATCACATTACGTGTGTCAGTTGAATTACCCCAAAAATATCAGCACTCACAGTGGAAGCAGTATTCATGTTTTTTTTTTAAAGAATATTGAAAAGTGCACCTCTCCTCGCTTGATTTTTTAGACAATACAGCTGGCATAGTGGCACGTAGGAGTACTTTCACCCGCAAGGATCGAACCCAGTACCTCCTGCCTGTTGTGGTGACAGACAGCGGCTCTCCTGCTCTGTCCAGCACCAGCACTTTGACCATCAGCGTGTGTAGCTGCAAGCCTGCTGGCCATTGTCCCACAGGAGGGGTGGAGGCCCTCGCCCTGTCTATAGGGGTCAGCCTGCAAACCTTGTTAGGGTTTCTGGTCTGCCTTGTAACACTCACAGGTAAGAAAGCAAAGTCCTACCTTGTATTCACACCTTGTCTCAGTCCAGAATATCTAACTATGATGGATATAAAGGAATACACCGGCTTTTTTGGAGCTCTCTTGGGAGGCTTAGCCATCTGGCATCAAAATCATCTGTCTGTTTTCAACATAAGAAAATAACAAAAAATTAAGGCTGAAAGATTTCTTTTAAATGAAAACTGTCTAAATATGGAGCCAAACATGGAGCAAAATTATAATTGAATACATCAGTAAAGAGTGTTGTTTGTTAAATATGTAAAAACATGGTGTAAAAGAAATGAAAAGCTTTCCAGTTTTCCCTTAAATCACCCCAAAATCACAAACACATTTTTTCCTCTTACCTGCAGTGCTGTTTATCATTTTAGATTTTTTTGTTGTGAGCTGCCAAATGTTGGAGACATCAGCTGTAGAGATGCCTGACATCTCTCGAATAAGATGGAACTAAAACACATGCAGCGCGAGATGTAAACATTCAAGACTGTCCACCTCCAAAATATGACCACAAGGGGCATTTTTTACAAGCAGAAATTATGACTCATAGTTAAATTTTTTGTTAGGTGGTGACCATTGTTAGCCGCTGTAAATACAAAGTCCACTAAGGGTCAGAGGGAGGGAAGGGAGATGGGTCAAACAAGCACCAGACTTTCATCCAGGAGATTGGTGTTTGTCTCTCATGTGGAACAAAAATCCAGTGTTAGTTATTTTAACAACATGATTTATGTTTACATGACATAAGTCAGGCGGCATGGTGGTGTGGTGGTTAGCACTGGCGCCTCACAGCAAGAGGATTCCTGGGTCGATCCCTGGTGTGGGAGCCCTCCTGTGTGGAGTTTGCATGTTCTCCCATGTCAGCATGGGTTTTCTCCAGGTACTCCGGCTTCCTCCCACAATCCAAAGACATGCAGGTTAATTGGTGACTCTAAATTGTCCGTAGGTGTGAATGTGAGTGTGAATGGTTGTCTGTCTCTATGTGTCAGCCCTGTGATAGTCTGGTGACCTGTCCAGGGTGTACCCTGCCTCTCGCCCAATGTCAGCTGGGATAGGCTCCAGCCACCCCGTGACCCTCAAGAGGATAAGCAGTTAGAAAATGGATGGATGACATATGTCACAAGAGATACATTATGCAACCCTAGTAACAAATGTACCTTTTTAAGACAAAACATGATGTTTTTACTAAACCTAACCACATAGTGAAAGTGTAGCTGCAACCGCGTCATAACATTACCCACGTGTTTAAAACTGCAACCGTTAATGGTCATATGGGCTACTCTGCTGTCCTGTTGTACGTGCGCTAATTTAGGATATACCCTTGAGAGTCTGTATTCAGAGGTATAAACATGACTTAAGTGGTTGTACTGGTTAGAAGATGTCTTGAAACATTATGGCGTCTTCCTTGGCTTAGCTTTAACATTAGCTAGCTCAGCGGTGCTAGCTGAGCTAGCAGTAGATGCACTCTGCCTCCTACACATGGATACGGTTAGCAGGTAAAGTTTGGTAGAAAGAAAATAGTTCCTTCACAAAACTGCTTACAACAAGGTCGTTGGATTATCTTCAGTAACCAGGTCATGATTTCTGAAAAAGAGACATTGCTGTTGATTTTTCAAAACTATTTTTTTGGTGCTTTGAGCACCACAAGCTGAGTGCCATCTAGTTCAATTTTATTAGAGGGAAGGCAGACATCTCTAAGGCCGATATCTCCAACACCAAAACAGTCAAGACTGATTAATTGCACTACAGGTAAGAGGAAAAACTATTTTTTTCAACTGTCACTTTGACTTCCAATCAGTTGATTTTTTTTCTTTCTACAAACCTGAACCTGACAGGGTTGTTAAACTACAGACTGTTGAAATGCACCTAAAATGTTTAAGTACTAATGTACTTTCAAAAGAGAAGATTCTTCTGTGTGTAATTTTGCACAGCTGAGCTCCATCCTCCAGATATTTCAGACCTCTGTGATGTCAAGAGCAGTTCATAAAGGAAACACAGCAGGCTGATGATATACAAGCCAATAAAATTACACTGGAGAAAAAGAATTACAATGTATTAACAGAAAAACATCCAGAGGTACTGTTTTTGGAGTTTGGCATCTTCACTCATCTTTCAAACAGCCAATAAAAAAAGGCTACTGCAGGACTGCCAAAGATCTTGTTCTGCCAATTTTTTGGCAAGAGATTCTCCAGACCTCAGTGAGATTGACAAGACAGATGTCAAACAAGATTACTCTTTGAGTGGCATGCTGCGAATGTAGTTTGTTTTGTTTACACAAGAAGAGTGAAGTGAAGTAGAGAGCGGATTATTTTTGCACTGTTGCTTGACAAAGGGTTTCACTAACGATGTAGACTGAGAGAAAATACTGCCAACTTATATAATGACATCTATGATTACTTAATCACTCATTAGATATTAAAGTGACCAAGGTTTGAACTCCTGGAAAGTCAATATAGTCTTTAATTACTCATCATGTGAAACAGCAATAATCCCCCTGATATTTTGCTGTTAAAAAGTTGTCTTTTTTCCAGCGGATCTGTTGAGCTAAAGCAGCTCCATCTCACATCATTTTGGCAAGTATATAAACGTGTGTTAAACAGCAGGATTTTTCATTAACAAATTTGCACTTTCATTTGAATCCCTTTTTTAAAACTCACCAGCGTGCCTTTAACACACACTTTTAAAATGCTGAAAGCTTGCAGAGCAATGATGTCAGGTAATGAGCATATTGGTTGCAATACATCAGTAGCAATGCCACCCTGGGACATTGATGGGTTTGCATAGTGAAGAGCTTTATTATGACCTCGGCTGCTTTGTGTCCTCCCTGTGCCCATCACATGAAAGATTAATGACAATACCTGCTATGCTAACATTCTGTCGGATGAGCACAATACCTGCTGAAAACATGGCAGAATAAAATAAACAGTCTTTTGGCATTCTGTGCCGCATGGAGCAAATAAAAAAAGTCTTCCTTTATGTGTGAGCTGAAATTAAAAAAGATAAGTTATCACCTAATTTGCCCTCATTTTAAATTTTTGCATCCGCAGTAAGTTACAGAAAAACAAATCTGGCTGCTATTATTTTTGGTGCACAAGTACAGTCTATGCTCCATCAGGCACCCTAGATGCTTTTTTTCCCACTAAGCTCATGCCCTGGTGTTTAACGGTAATGATCTCCTGTTGTGTTGTGTCTGCAGTGCTGTCAGTTCTAATGCTGATGCTGAGGAGGCACAGGCGGAAGCAGCAGGAGGGACTGGAGGTGGAGGTAAAAGAGCTGGAGCTGCCTGAGACGGTGTCGCAGAAGGTGCTGTATTACGGAGAATCTGGGGGTGGGAGAGGAGACCTAGACTTCTGCCAGCCTGCCGTCCCGCTGCGCCACCACCCCAGGAGGAGGGAGAGGAAGCTGCGGAGGGAGGACGTCAGGGCCAGTATAAGGATGTCCCTCAGAGAGTCCCACCTCATTGGGCCCGATGATGAGGTCTTCAGGCAGTTTATTCTGGACAGGTTGGCAGAGGCAGATGAGGATCCTTACGTCCCCCCATTCGACTGCCTCAGAACCTATGCATATGAAGGGTCGGGGTCTCCTACAGGGTCGCTGAGCTCACTGGAGTCACTCAATTCGGAGCAACCCGTTTGTAATCCCAGACCCTACGTAGTTAGACTCACCCCTTGGTATGGGGGAGGAGAGGAAGACACCACCTTCTGAGGGGCTCTTCTTCTTCTTCTCCTTTAATGGCTGTTCTAATGTTTGTGTAATGGACCACTTCAGTGCATTTCCATTGAGCACTTTCCAGTAACGATGAAGATGGAAAACAAACGTTTCGGTTCAACATTTGGAAAACACTCTTAATCCCCTTGTTGCCCATAGTTAGAAAATATAATTGATACCACTCTCATGCTTGTATGGTTAACGCAAAGCTAGTTTAGCATAGTTGAGCTTGACATAAAGACTGGGAACAGGGTGAAACAGCTAACCGACTCTTTCTTGGAGGCTGTAGCGGTGCTAGTGGGCCGACTTTCTTACTCTCCTCTTGTTGTTTCCCCTTGTTTCTGGTGTTTATGCACAGCAAACTAGCTAGCTAGCTTCATAGTTAGCATAAGTGGTGTCAGTATTCTCATGTTACTTTCAGTGAGAAAGCACAAAGTATTTCACAACATGTCAAACTATTCCCGTAAGGATAAAACCAACCCTTATATAATGTCACATCTTTATATCTCTGGACCCATTTTTGTTTGCTGTGTTTTTTTTTTTCATTCTGTGTGAAACCCAATCACCAGAAAAAAAGTTTGCATTGTATGTTGCTGCAAATCATGGATACATTACAATTTTATATTACAACACAAGATACACTGAAACTTTATGTATCAATTAAAAATGCCCGGTTTGGGGGCACAGCCCCTGGAAACATCAGCTCTACGTGGCACTATCCAAGTTGAAACAAAACAACTGGTTGCCTGATAAACAACTGTTTTTGATGTTTGTTGGTCTCGAACAGTGGTATGCACCACAGCTTGGTAGGTGTCTTGCTTTGGTGTCATGCCGTTGACCATTGCCTCCACCCCCTGATGACACAGCCAGCTCATATACTACATTACTTGAGAAATGTTATTATTGGTGTGAAATGTATCTGTGATTTGCAGAACAATGCCACCATTTTCCTCTGGGCCTGTGTTGTATAACTCTTCAGACTTGGATAACATTCATGTTACAGCTACCCAGAGTTTGAGAGCATTAACGACTCTGTGTGTGTGTCTCATATGAATTGAAATGTTACACCTTGTCTCAGTGCCTTAAACTCAAAGGGCAGGGGGTTTCTCTTAGATATTTATAAGTCTGCTCTCACCAGAAAACGTACACCACTGGCCCTTTGTATGAACAAAGGAAACAAACTTCTGCTCTTCCTGACAAGCAGCCCCTTGTGGTTGTGCAAATAATGATGCTCCTTTCTAAAAAGCAAAGGTGAGATTAACATGACAAAATGTTGAGTCTACAGAGCATATGACTTAAACTTCAGAAACTGCAGTTTGCATTTTTTCTTCTACTTAAAGTCTATGTTTGTTTGGTTCAACCTTACCCATGGCTCTTCCCTAACCTTTAAGCTGCATACCTTTATTGGAGCAAGCTGAAGACAAAGTGCTATCTGAAAATGAAGTTGTTATGGCAAACGCAACACTGAATATCTTTACACATCCAGTGGACATAAGAATTAATTGGCAGTCATAGTCCAATATCTGCTCTTCTTCTAGCTCCGTTCGTTTCTCCACCAACTTCTGAGAAAAGTTATATGGTCTTGTAGCTGGTAGCTGGGGCATTATGTTTAGCTAGAGGCTTTGTCTGTTGTGTTGGACTGGTCAGGTAGCACACAGTGGCTTTACCCAGTAGGTAATTTGTTCATCTTTAACAGTGGGGATTAACCGGGTTATTTTGTTCATTTGATTGGCTGGGTAGCATCACGTTTTCTGGACCACTGTCAATACTTTATCGGTTATAGGTCCAGGTCCAGATAGAACAGCGTCTGGGTCCATACCTGGAGTATGGAGAGAGATGGCAATTCAACAAGGGCAAAGCATTTTGGTCATTTTGCTAACAGTGAGAGTGATGCCCCCCTTGTTCCCTCTCAAACTACCTAATGTTTGTCCCTTTTTTTGCTGAAGACAGCTGCCTGCTGTCTTTGCTGGCTAGAAAACCAAAACGAATGCTTAAAAGTTGAGGGGAAATGCAAATTTGATAACAACTTTTTGTTGGTTTATCACTACGAGCAACCCCTCAGTATTGCACATCGACCTGTTTCCATTCCCAGGTTGTCAAATACGGATGCTTTGTCATGCCCTTGGGTGTCTCACAGGGACGCACAGGGCACCCTTTAGCCAACTGATCAAGCCACAGAGTCCAGATTTATCCTCAGTCATTAGTTCTTGATAAACACAGTTTAAATATTAAGCATCATACCTGCATTTGGCCATGTTGTGGAGCTAGTTTGCTGTCTCCATTAAGCTACAGTCCATTATTCACTCACTTTACAGTAGGAAACGACACCAGAAATTCGGTGTGCTTAAAAAAAAGTGTGTTTTTTAAACAAACTTGACACATTCGTGAGTGACTTGTGGTCATTTCAGAATGGACGACCCACTTTTGGACCATGACCCACCAGTTGGGAACCACTGCTTTAGCATATTTATGTGACGCACAGCTGAAACACATCATGGCATGTGGCTAATGTTTTGAAACAGTCTTAGTTTAGGCAATAATAACCCCTTAGAGAGTTTTTTTTTTGTTTTGTTTTTTAAAGATTATGTTTTGGGTTAAAATAAGTACATTTGTTTCGTAATATAATGGAATGTAAATAAATCATGGGAGTAATGTCAGTACACGGCGACCATAAGTAAATCTTGTGACGTTACATTAAAACAGCAGTGACTTTTGGTTTCATAAGGGACACAATCTGCTGCCTCCTAGATGAAAGTCTGGTTTTGTTCCAGTCATCCATTTCCCTTTCCCACTGCCCTAAGAAGACTTTCTTGCTCTTCATACTACTCAAGTCGCTCTCAGCGTCAAGTGTTGAAAAGTCAAAAGTCCGGCGTGTCTCATTACGACACTGAAGGCTGCCTTTAGCGTCGACATCACATGTCAAGGGATGTGACAAAGGGTTGGTATTTGATGATCTGGGAATGAGAACAGGCAGCTGGGTCCGAACTCAAGGGATGGAGAGAGATGACAATTTAACAAGGTGGATGCATTTTGGTCATTTTGCTAATAAGAGAGATGGTGTCCTTCCTCGTTCCGTCTCAAATCACCTACTGGGTTTGGTAGAATTTTTTGCTGAAAACAGCTTCCTGCTGCAGCTGGAAAATAGGCTGTTGAGAGCCGTCTGTTGGCTGAAAAACCAAAACGATGACTTTAAAGATGAGGGGAAATGGAAATTTGGTGACAGCTCTGTTGGTTCATCACTACAAGCGACCCAATCCAATATTGCACATAATCATTTGATCAAGTGTCACTGTTAGTGCCTCAAAAAGGTGGCAGATCAGACATTCATTTTTGAATAGGTCTCATGGGTGGATTTTTAGGGCAGTGACAAACAGGTACTGCACAACAATGTAAAGCAATGTCAGTAGCCTATAATGTGATCCAGCCATGAGACAGGTCACTGTATGTAAACCTTGACTCTCTCTTGACTGTATGATCTCTTGCTTTCTTTTATTTACAGTAGTGCACTTTGGCAGATGTTTGTAACTCACAATCTGAAGCAGAAAAAGCATCTTGGGAAAGTGGGTACATGAGAAAATGCGCTGACGCAATGAGCAGGGTGAGAGTATGCAGGAGTCTCTTAAAGAGGGCACCAATGTGATTCATGCTTTTTTTATTACAGTGTGACACTATTACACTCATTCTTTAATACCCACAGTATTACTGACCTGTTAAATTTACATTTCTGATACTACAGTATTTGCAATATTATTCACCTCTTATCATGTTTTATATAACAGTTTTTACTGTACAGTATTTGTATTTTACAATATGAAATTATATAATTTAATGTATGCTTCCCTTGGGTTTATGTATGGCGACATATTTTAAATAGAGATTTTGTTTCCTGGTTACCCTGTTTCTCACAGAAATGAATTTCACATTAAGAGGAGTATCCATTAAATATGAACTGTTTAACATGTATTATGCCGTATGATATGACTCTCTGCTTTTTGTCGAGTCACGGGAGAGCAGATCACACTGCTCATGTAAGCCAACCAGCAACGGAGAGCAGAGCGGCATGGGTGACTGGCAGCAAAACTCCAGCAAAGTAAGATTGAGAGACAAGAAAAGAGGCTTGATTTGAAATGTATAAAGAGAGTGAAACTCTTGAGAAACATAACAGCTGGAGTGCAGCGAAAAAGTACATAATACACAGAGTCTCTCCTTTCTTCATGGTCATTTACAGTATTATGGCAAACACTACATGATGGCGTTAGTTGTGTGGGTGGCTGCTGGCGGGGTGACTCGAGGTAATTACATGGGGCTCAGGTCCAGCCCCCTTCACCTTCTCGTACACTAAT
Organism: Cephalopholis sonnerati; assembly: GCA_019142605.1. Lineage (NCBI taxonomy): Eukaryota > Metazoa > Chordata > Actinopteri > Perciformes > Serranidae > Cephalopholis > Cephalopholis sonnerati. The sequence goes on along the minus strand of JAGQAX010000021.1, from coordinate 14,590,881 downwards.
TGGGCTGTTTGCTGCCTGCGAAGGTCAGCGTTTGGACCAGAGAGAGTATAGTTTCCACTGAAGGAAAAACTGAAGAATTTCATAAACAAACCTATTTGAGAAGTAGTTGAAAAAGCCTCGAGGTAAGAGACAGTATGTGGGAAACAACTAATTGCTTGAATCTTTTCAGCGTTTCCTTTCCTGCCGTGGTTACTTGTACTGTATGAGTAGGTGCACCACTCAGCAGGAAAATTTCCAGACATCACTGGAACTCAAAGTGAGCTTCAAATGGCTCCCACTGTTGGAAACAATCTATTCGGCCAGTGCTTTTTAGACTAAATCATTGTCTCACAATGGTTTCTAAAGACACAGGTGCTCTTAAAAAAAGGTCTTTTTAAAGTCCTTTCAAACCAATCTCCACAGTCCAACATGTAGGGTATTGGATTTGTCCGATAAAGGCTCTGTTATAATTCCCTTTTCAAAAAGTACCTTAATGTCAAAAGTCATTCAGCTCCTGGTGTCATTTAACCTTCTGAATTTCTGTCATTACCCATGGTGAATATCACGGGTAATTTAACCTAACAGCCCTTTTCTTTGTGTAATTATACCCATTACAGCAATGTGAAGGATTTCGCTCCGTCAACTGTCTCTGTCCTCTGCACAGGTTATAGATTCAGCTCTTCTTTTCAAACGCAGTGCCAAACTCATCACAAAGCGCCACAATGCTCACTGGAGGGTCTTTGAGAGAGGGCTCTCATTTGGCAGACAGTGGGTTGATTGAAAAGATGCCTGAAAGGATTTTGAGATCCATTTGAAAAAAAAAAAAAAATCATTAGCAACATGTATGCCTCAAGGTTTGGCTGATCAAATCATTCATGTGCAATCTGGTAATGTGAACGTAATTATAGAGCATGAAGATTAAGATTTGGACGTGATTCTGAGCGTCACAATACTGTGTAAGTGTATGTTTCTAATTGTTTTCATCCAACAAAACTCTCTGATAGACAGGGGAATTAATGCTGTGCGTATGGACAGTAGAGTGCTACAGGGACAATGTATATTTGAACGCCAACATGGAAGTTAACATCGCTCTGGTTCCCTCGACAAGAATAGGATTTTACCATTGGATTTTGGACTATTGCAGATCAGCCAAAAAAAAACAAAAAAAAACGACTTTTGAACACGCTGCACCTTTAAATTCAGTTATCAGAAAATAAAAGTAAATGTTAGCTATAAACAAACTCAAGCTGTTCTCACACATTGTTTGTTCGTATGTAAGAAAATAGTATTAAGATGGAAAGTCCGCATCAGGAGGCAGGTTGGGGTGGTGGACTGAAACACAGGACTTTCCCCCAGGAGACTGGTGTTGGTGTCCCATGGGAAACCAAATTAAGGTATGTCTTCACAGTGTTTCTTTTCCTAAACCTAACCTACATAACTTCTCTTTCCTAAATCTAACCTACGAATCTGTACTTTCCTAAACCAAACTACTTAACTTTACTCACCTTGTGACACCGCCACAAAGGTGAGGGAAGAGGCTTGCAGAGGATTGTGAGAGGGTTTTAAAACAGAATAGCCTTCCATTACAATCTTAATGTGTCTTGCAGTGTCTCCCTCTTACCCCTGCTCTAATCTTGCTCTCACCTGTGAGTTAACTGTGTTTGCTGCGCTCAGGTGAAGGGGCGTGGCTGTTAGGAGATAAAAGAGCAGGGAATTGTTTGAGGAGAGTTTCTGGATTTCGTTGGGGAAAGAGGAAGGAGAATGGTGGTGGAGTGCAAACAGCCTGCCTTGGGAGAAGAAAAAATCTTTTATGGACTTGTGCTTTTGGTGTTTCCGTGAATGTGATTGTGTGGAGGACCAGAAAGAAACTGTCCCAACAACCAAGTAGGACCAGTTGTTTTTTCATTTTAAGCAGTGGACAATGGACTTTTTCACACTGGGATTATCTTGAGTTGGATGAGGACAATTATTATCAAAGGGGGCATTCCGCCTGTTACCTGTTACCTGTTCAACTTTTTTTTTTTTCTGTATTTTCATTTGGGGAGGGGCACAATATACAAATAAATCATCCTTGAGTCAATTTAAGTTTTGTGTACTATGTTTGCTAGTGTCAGTAGGGGGCCAGAGTCAGACCCCTTACTTTGTCTACCCCCTGCTAACCAAGGTTGAGTTATAACTGCAGCTTTTGAATTTAACTTATGACAAGTTAAGCTGATTGTTATAACCTAAACCTAATCTACTTACCTTCACTTTCCTAAATCCTACCTATGTAACTTTACTTTCCTAAACCTAATCTACATAACTCTACTGACCTAAAACTAACCTAACTAACTATACTTTTCTAAACCTAACCTATGTAACCGTATTCACGTACACCTAACCTACTTTACTTTCCTGAACCTAATCTACTTAACTTTACTTTCCTAAAGCTAATTTACGTAACTGTACTCACCTAAACCTAAATTACTTAACGTTACTTTACTAAATCCAACCTACGTAACTTAACTTTCCTGAACCTAATCTATGTAACTCTACTCACCTAAACCTAACTTAACTAACTTTACTTTCCTAAACCTTCCTGCCTAATGTCACCCACCTAAACCTAATCTACTTAACTTTACTTTCCTAAATCGAACCTAACCTACATAACTCTACTCACCTAAACCTAATCTACTTAACTTTACCTTCCTAAATCTAACCCACCTAACTTTACTCACTAAAACCTAACTTACCTAACTGTATGTTAAGTACATAACTTTAGATTAAGTACACAACTTCACATTAAGTACTGGTGCAACAAGACCATTTGTGGGGCGGCTATTTATTAGATATCATACAGCTGTCTTATGTGCGTTTTCATAACATATGATACGAACCAATGTATTAGTATACGATGGTTCAATGTTGACAAACTACACCATGGTCCGATAACTTCAACGGTGCCACTACAACAAGGCTGTTAAGCAGTGTTCAGCGTGATGACATTCTGTAGTCCCATTTGGCCACTTATTAGCATCCGCCTCTTTTTAAGAAACGTTAAAGCCTCCGAATTCTTGAGTCAGTGTTGTAGAACAAAACAGGGACATCTTTTAAGACAGACCACAGACCTTATTTCAGGCAGCACTCAATGTGTAGTGTTAAAAAATATGAAATATCTCACACAGCAAGCATTTTTAACTACTGATGTGACACTGAAAGCTAACAATAAGGAAAATATGAAAAAAATGAGCAGAGTAAAAAAAAAAGAAAGAAAGAAAAAAAGAAAAAAATGATATAGAGGATTTTAAGGGAGATGTAAGTTTCACCCAAATGAGAAAGCACAGGTCCCTTTATTATATCTGATCTGTGCTACTATGGTAAGGTGCTTGGAAAAATGAAAACTAGATGACTGGCTGAGTATGGTGGATATGTGAATAATATGTGTGCTTATACATTTAAGTTCTTTATTGATTAATCACTGATCCCAGTAATGTCATTGCAAGCAATTGAGCTGGATCAGTACAGACACTTGAGCCTTAACATAACGATAATCAATATTAGACCACACTCACCACAGTGTAATATTTAAGCAAAGTGACACCAGCAGAGATGACTTCCATGTGCGAGCCAGTATAGCCGACATAACCAGGCTGTTATCACCGCAGCATGTGTGCTGGTGTCAAATCTGTCAGCAAATGTGTTAAAAGATTATGCAAACTTTCATATTTTTGGGATTTACAGAATACATTTCCTGCAAGTTATTTCATATGAGCCTTCACCACTGTGGTCGATTAATGAGCTTTCCCTCATTGTGATGAGACTTGGGGATTGTCATACTTTGAAAAGAAATTGATGAGTAATAATGCAGTGCAGAAACTTTGGAAACTTGTTTTGTTGCTCATCTGAGGCTAATTGGTGGCTGTTCTGGGGGGTAATATGCATCCTCGTTTACAAGACAGTTGATAGTTTCATATCATGCCTGAGGCAACTCGATTATTATCAAGACTGTTTGTGCTCAAGCTGAATTTTGTTTTGGGCTGATGAATCTGGCTGAAGAAACTGTTTTACATTGCAAATTGACCATTTGCTAAACCCCCCCACCCCCCTCAATAGCGACTCAATCGTAGCATAGCAACTGTGTACAGCAGGTCTGTTCTCCACATGCCAAGGTGGTGTGGTGAGGCTGTGGTGAGAGCAGTACTCCACATAGTTTAGAGAAGTGTCTTTTTTTTTTACCTGTTTTAACAACAAAAATGCAGGAGCAAAAGTGTAAGGAACAGATTAAACGGTGTTTTACTTTGTGTAATCTAAACTGTAATTGTTAAGATGTCAGGCTAACTGTCTGAGTACCTTAAGTAGTGACTTCCGAGCATAGACATAAATATGTAGACGTCCCATTGAGTGTGTCAGCCCGTTGCAGTAATATGTCAACAGTGCCGCCGTATTAGAGACAAACAAATGCAAACAAAAGGGGAGCTGCGCTTTTTCTTGAATAAAAAGCCCTATAATGTTTAGATTTCTCACCTGAGTGCAATGACTTGTTTTTATATTAATTGGTTAATGATTTACATGTAGTAGAAAAAAAGGTTTTGTCTACAGTTAATTATTTTCTGGATATTTAGACTATAATAAGGCTTATATTAACTAAATTATTTACCCAGTGGAAAAATAATAATTGTCATCAATTGGAATTAATTGAGGAATTGTTAAAACTCACATTTGTCAAGTGTATTTTCCATGATAAAATACTTGTGGTTGCATCCCTATATAATGTAATTTAATGTGGAAATAACATTAGACAACTTATCAAATTGCTCATGTGCTAGCTAATGTTGTGCGTGTTTCAGGAATGGGAATCACGGAGCATTCAGGAAGCGGTGCCGCCATCTTTGAAGGATAAGCGTCCATAGCAACTGATCTAATCATTCAAGTAAGTAAGGTATAAGTAAGCGTGCTAAACAAATACCAACATAAAGAGAAGCTGTTGACATAGGCAAACTAGAGAAATAATACAAATGTAAAGGTATTTGCAAGTTATTGTATTATTTATGTATGCAGCGCTATCGTAATATGTGTCTCAACTAGGGTTTTTATCGAAGTTTGCGACACACGGCCTCCTGCCTGTTTACAGTTGGCTCTGTGGGTTGTCATAGACACGTTGTACGCAAACCAGTTTGCTGACAGTTTTCAAAGCTAAGGTAAAGATGCATGCCCAAAAGAAGGGTCCACATTTCTAATTGGAGGGAGAAACACACCTACTGGAGTTGGATATAAACAAGTCTTTGGATATATGCATGTATCGCAACACTAATCTATCCAAGACGGTTGTTGAAGGAATGAAAGATGGAGGCTGTGCTCACACAGTCCGTTTTATAATTTGGCATGATAAATGACATGTTTGGGCATGTTAATCAGAGTATGCACGTGCATGTAAACATTCATGGAATATTCATTTTCATTCGACCTGTAAACAGCATTGTAGTGTTATTGTCTTCCTCAAGATAAGGGGGAAATCTGGAATATCTTGTGCATGTAAATGTACAAAATAAAACATTAGCAACATTAGCCTACCTTTGTGTCCAGCTTCATAATTTCCATATACTACATCTGGTGTTTTAAATCGTATTCACCAAGTAGTGTTTTGTGTTCGTTTAGCAGTTCTTTTTTAAACTCATGGTAAACAGCAAGCTAATGGCGCTCTTACCCTTATCCTTCCAAAATGGCCGACTCACTGTTAATGACGACGCATTTCAATTAACTCCTTGATTATAACAGAATATAGTAACTTTCACTGTTGTCCATTTTAGAAAGGCCACCCGAGAAAACGTGTTGTTTGTTTAGATTATCAAACAGGCAAATGATCATAGAGGTTTTTTTTCTAGCTGCCTGTTTTAGCCACAGCTAATGTAGCTAGAGCCGCTAACACAGCTAGCGGGCACCGCTGGACTGGCCATCGTGCCTGCCAATGGTGATGTACCTATGCTTCCTCTTCAGCAGTAGCAGCATCCGAAGCAGCCGCAGGTTACAATGGCGGAGGTGGCCGTTAGGTGGATGAGGGGAAGGGGAGGCGGGAGGAGGAGAGGCCCAAGGCCGCCGCCGGTGCGAGTGGAGGGGAATCTGAACTTCAGGTAAGAAGTGATGAACTGCAGTCTACCTGGGTCAGATATGAATCATGTTTGGGTGTAGTTTAATTTCGCTGTGCTTGCTAACTCTTAACACAGTCAGTAGTTACACGTAAGCCATTTAACAATTTAGCCAGCTGTGCATGCTAGCTAGCATGACGGGGTTTCTCTACTGCTGGGCGGTATCTATGATGTTATACTAGTGATAGTGATCTTAGTGCTTCAGTAATTTTGTTTTATTCACTTAGTTAAGTATAGTCTTTGTTAGTTAGGTAGTTAAATATTTCAGTGTTTATTAATTGATATAAGTGCACTATGCAGTAATTTTTTACTCAGAAACAGCTAAAGCTCAACAGAGCAAAAATGTTCACATAAAACCAAATGATTAGGCTAGTATTCATCATAAACCCTCTACACTTGTAGATATAATTTAGATTGAATCAAACTAGGATTTGCCAGGAGATGTGATGCTACTCATTAACGTAAAAGTGGTATAGAGTTAAAAGTAACTTCTTAAATGTATTTGTCTTTTAAACATAAATATCCTCTTTATTCTAGATAAGTTGTGTTTTTATCTCATTCTTTTTTTTAGAAAGATACTTATGAGAGATGTTTATGCTGATGGCCACTGAAAAGGACATTCTCATGTGATTGGACTCCGACGTCATCATTGACAGGGCAGCTGAGAGGACTGAGCTGTTGAGAAAGCTGCTTTTGTAGCCTGATGAGGTAAAATAAAATTATCAAAACACTCATTATAATCTATCAGATAAGATTAGACTTTATTGTCATTGCACAAAGTACAGTCCAAAGAAAAAGTTTTGCATCTAACTTGAGTGCAAACAAGTAAAGTGCTCAGAAAATGCTTAAATTAGAATTAATTACAATTAGTGCATCTTATAGGTCTTAATGCGCAAGACACTGGGTGGAATAAATATAAGAATGAGGTATTGTATATACTAACAGCTGTTTTCTTCCAGCCTTAACCTCTCACTGTCTCTTATAGGATGCTGTCACTCATTTTTGGAAGCCTGGAAGCCTTTCCTCTAAGTAAGTACTGTATAGAATACATGACTCAACTATTTTTCTAGAGTAAAGATACCAGTACTGTGATCATCTGAGCAAGTCCATCAAGTGTCATTCTTTCTCACCTTTCTCTACCTGTCAATTTTTAAAGGTTGCCATGTTTGAGGAAATATTCTGTGTTGCTGTGCTGAGTGTTGCTGCTGTGGAGGTCTAAGGTGACTGTTTATTGATGTGGTGAGTACATAGTCTGTGAAATTATCACTCAATCACAATCTGTCATTTATAAATATTATTATTAGGGCTGGGACTTTAACGCGTTAATTTCGATTAATTAAAATAAATAAATAACGCGTTAAAAAAAAATAACGCATTTAATCGCACCTTTCTCAGTTCCCTAATTTCTGGCACACTGCTAATACTGATACACACACTTCAAGCCTACGGTATCAGCTCAATGCAAAACATGGTGCTGCGAGCACGGACACCAGAGTTAACGTTAGCTACAACAGTCCTGGTACAGGCAAACGGTCGGGCCGCATTTTCCTGACTGAACCCAACCGGAGTCCGAGACAGTTATAACCGAGCCCGGCCCAAACCCCACAGCCTTTCTGATTTTTAAGTGCGAACCCGACCCGAGCCCGATGCAGTTTGTTACCTGACATAGTTATTGTTACCATGGTAACAGCTTGCTTCACATGGACAGTGTGTAAATGACCATCAAAAGGCTGCTGTTACTCACAGTCAAACAGCGGAGCCTGTGTTGTGTTCAGGCGTTGTCACGTAAATAACAAATTCCAGCACTTGAACAGGCCATAGCACGACACAGCAGCATGTCGAGTGGGCCGGACATGAGCAAAATTTTCTGATTTGTTATTCAAACCCGGCCCGACCTGTCGCGTTCCACTGGGTCCCGTCGGGGTCGGGTTGGGTATCCACACTCGTAGGCTCCACACTCTGGTCCACAGTAGACCAGATGACGGGGTTCAGAGCCAAAATAAGTAAGTCTACGTCTGACAAATTATCAAACTCTCGAAAAATTAAAAATGAAAAATAAACATTTTTGTTGTCTGAATTTATCTGAACTGAAAAACAGTGCTTCCTGTGTCAAATTATTAAATTAATTGTTATTTGATAAAAATGCGATTAATCGCGATTAATTAATTACAAAGCCTCTAATTAATTAGATTAATTTTTTTAATCGCATCCCACCACTATTTAATATTCATCTTATCTCTGTTCCTCTGTGACCTATTTTCAGGATCCCATCATACTTTGTTCATTGTTTGTTCAGGAGGTTCCTCTAAGTAAGTACTGTATAGAGTATTTGACGCAACTATTTTCCCACATTTTTCTAGATACCAGTACTGTGATCATATAAGTAAGTCCATCAAGTGTTATTCTTTCCCACCTTTCTTTCTCTGTCTCCTTTCACTTTTTAAAGGTTGTCATGTTTGAGGAAATATTCTGTGTTGCTGTGCTGTTTTCTGATATGGTGAATAAATAGTCTATGAAAATAACACTAAATCTGTCATTTATTCATTTTAATATTCATCAATGATCATGTCTCACCTGTATTCCTCTCTGTCCTAATTTCAGGATCCCATCATACGTTGTACATTGTTCAGGAGGTTAACTAGACCAAGCAGCCTTTTGGTTTCCGCTAAGTACTGTATAGAATAACGGGACTGGGAGGATGGTGTAGGTTTAAGATTATTAGACAAGTACATATACACCAACAAGACAGTGTACAAGCATTGTCACAAGAAAGTTTGTTTCCATTCATAGGCTTCATTGTTTTTCCATCAACACCTGGTGGGCAGGTCTCGATTTTTTGTCCCAGTCCAGCCCTGCTAGCGGGCTAATGTTAGCAAGCCTTTCATTTCTCCATGCCTGGATGGAGACAGGAACCAATCTGAACACCATTGTATAACATAAACAAAGAACGTGTATTCTTGTGATGGCCTTTCTAAAATAAGCAGCATGTGAATTTTAACAGTTCTCATGACAAGGAATTATTGTAAACAACATAAGTAATTCACTTCATATAGACCTAACACATGCTCCTGAGCGTCCAGCAGTGATTAGCCTAAATTTCAACATGCTACTTAACGAGAGACAAAACTTTTCTTCTACTGCACACAGATCTAACTCATGAATAAAAAAAGACTCATTGCAATTGATTGAGAAGTGTAAATATTAGGAGTTTTTTGTTTTATATTGTTATTTTTTTAAATCAAGAAAAACTGCAGCTCCCCTGTTAGTTTACATTTGTTTACAGGCAAGTCTTGCCTCTCCAATATGGCAGCTGTTGAGGTATGATCCACTGGCCAATGAGGCATAAATATCTAAGCTTCTAAGACCAAAAGCAGATCATAACAAACTGCAGCAGTGTGTGCATTTACATGTTACACCACATTCACTCCTAACATATCCACTGTGTGTTATTTCCCCATTGTGAGGAAGAATGCTAACTTTTAGCCTGGGAAATGTAGCTTTAGCCTCAATCTCCGAGCACATTATGTAATGTTATAAAGCCATCAAATGCATATGATCCCCTTTACAGGTTTCTTATTTTATAACGAGTCAGCTGGAAACATTAATTAAAAAGTCAGCCAGAGACAGTGTTTCCTACACCCCCCCAAAACTCCCATCATGACCCTTCAGGGGCTCCTTAATGTTCAGTTAATTAATAGAGCAACGTGATCTCATCCCTACTCATCATATTTTCATGCCTGGACAGAAGCCAGAAATCTTCTGTGTTGTATCTTGACGCAGAATAACAGTGAGAGCATCTATATACATCTAATAATGACGCAGATGGGTTTACAGCGGAGGTGGTCAAAAGCCCAGTGTGTCACACAGAGACGCTAAAGGGTGTCCTCTGGTGTATTTTGATGCCCTGGGAGTGAGACAAGACTGAATGACTAACAGGAGCTTGATCAGGTTGCCAGGTGCAAGTGATAAAATATTCCAGGGACAGTTAAAAAGGCTAAATTCACAGTCACCAGGTGAAAATCCTGCTTTTGTCTACTTTTATCTGTAATCAATGACCCGTAGTTTAAAAGGAGTCCAAGTGGAAAACGTGCCACTGTTATCGTTGTGAACTATGCTGTGAGAAAATGGGGACGGGACTTAGTGAACAATTAAATGATAAATAATTTTTCCAAGTTTCCATCTGATTTAGAGGATATGATCTGTATTATATTTATCACTCAGACCCACATAAAATCAAAACTAAATGTGCATGACCTTTGCAGCAAAAAAAAACTGATAGTACCCATAGGTGTATAAAAATGTGTGATTTACTGCTGTGACATTGTTGGACCACATTGAACACACCCCAGTGCAACATACACTTAAGGTTAAGCCTTTAGAACTTCATAATATAATACTGATGAAGATGTAAATTTAGGAAGCAGCCATTTTGTAAGCAACAGCCCGATTAGTGACTTCTTCCTGAAATTAGAGGAAAGCAGAACAGACTGTGATTGTGTGATTGTAGAGTTAGTGAGCCTGTTGCTAATCACCAATCATCATTTTGACTCCAGCATAAAATGAACATAAAAAACATGTCCTGCCATTTCCTTTGACAAATCAGATTGCAATTCACCCCGGCTCATGAAAGCTGAACAGCGAGCTACACAAGAGGCAATAGAGTGGCGTTATGAATGGTAGAGAGGTCATTCTTCAACTGAAGACTCGACTTCGAGCCCCATCACAGCCATCATTATCACTGACGAAGTGCGTTTGGCACTTACTGCGCTTCTGTAATTTCCTGTTTGCCTTTTATTTGTGGGGATGCACTTTTTAGTAGCAGCTAACTAACCTTGCACCCTGATCAAACACACAGATAAATGAGCTGTCCTCTGTGAGCCAGGTGTTTTTTGTTGATTAAAAGGCCCTGAATCAGTTTTTTTATTATAAGTGATGAGTTCCTATGTTAACACACTACTTTCTGCCAAGAAACATTATTTGGTAATTTTACATTAAAACTTTCTGCAGGCTTTTTCTTGTTTTACTTTGCGCTCTTCTCACTGGTTTGAGGTGGGCAGGGCTCAGTTGGAGAAAAGCTGATGTTACATTTGAAATGCAATATTTGAATTTGAAGTCCATTTGAAGCAGACAGGCAGACCAAGAATGCATCAGAGGCACTCTGATGTAGTTAAAAATCGTATACTGACTCATGGCTAAACCAACGTGTTTTGACTGCAGTCCTAATCAGGGTATACGAATGCATCTGTTAGCGGACTTGTTAGCAGACAGATGTTAGCAGGGAGTCATGTTTTCTGGCATCTTAATGAACGGAAGTCCAATGTTTTCTTTTAGGACAGTTTTATGGAAATAATATCTGGCTCTTTAGATGCTAAATGCTGTTATTTTCATAAACTAGTCAGCTAAGCTTACATGTCTGCTGTTTGATGCTGGTCAGGTAGCACACAAGGAGGGTTTGGCAGCTCAGTCACCAGAGAGAAATGTTGGCATCGTACTTTTCTGCGAAAAACGGTGACGTTACTTTATACAAGTCATTTCAATGTTTCTTAAGTGACGTAGTATATGAACAGACTTAGTCATCGGGAGATGAAGGGGATGTTGGATCGCAGTGCTGTGCACAGACATTTTGTAGGGCAGGTGCTCAAGTGAAAAAGAAGGGCATCCCTTTCACTTTTTTTTGTGCACAGTAATGAGCTTGGAAATATCCTTAATTTACATATCGGGTGTCTAAATATCTATACTGTGTACACCTAGCAGCTGCTCCACATACACACTTGTTTTCCACAATTATCATTTATTTGTAACACACAGCAACAGAGACAGCAAGGCCACACTGTGCATGCTTTAGTCTATAAAGTAAATAACCATCACAATCAACAGTTATTCAGTTGCAACAGTCTCTCTCCGCTAATCTCATCTCCTCTCCTCGCCTTGCCTCGCTCTTCTCTCCTGCATTTGTTCACCTCCTCTCCATCCTCTACATAAGCATTAAATATTCGTAAAGAATCCCAGAATACAGACACCTACATCTCCGTGCTCCTCCTCGCTTCCTCTGCGCCCTTTACGCACCTCAGCCCCAAACTGCATGTCATTTTTGTTTAAATAACTTATCACAGACGCAAACTTTATTTCAGATTGAGCGTTGGTTTAAAAAGACACACAGAAGTGAGAAAGCCTGTCTGTCTCCGCTCACACTGAGTGGCTGCTGAACCCAAATCTGCCAGAGAGTTGGAGGAGGACCGTGTGATTTTACACCAGACTAGCTTACTTGTTGTTAAGCTTAATGGTGGGTTACTGCCTAAATTAGTCTGGCTGTATTAAGATGTTTTAATAGTGGTTTGATTTCACAACAGAGATAACTGATGCTGAAGCTTGGGGCAGATACTGTTGTTACCTGGCTGTGGATTGTTTTTTACCAAGACATTGCTCCATATTTACCCAGGCTGTGTCTCTGAAACCTGGTATTTTATCCCTTTAACATCCTGCTAAACTGCTCGGTCTTAATGTGTTAAATTTAACTCAATCTGATTGGGCTACCTCTGCAATTTGGTTCAGGTATGTTATGCAAAAATGATAATAACAATGATAATAATAAGAAATAATAATACAAATTTTAATAGTTTTTAATAGCTGTCACTGTGTGTTTAAATATTATGTCTTTTCAGTTCACCTTCTATAGAAAGTTAATAACAAAAAAAGTCACTCCACATGAGGGATCTGTGTGGTGAGCTTTTCATAGGTAGGCATATTTTTTGGACATGTTAAGGCTTCATAGGTTTTACTGAACAGCTTTATGTAACATTATTCAAAAAATACAAAACAAAAAAAAGCTCAAATAATTTTTTAAAAACACACTCTACCAAACGGTTGATTTGGCCTTTCATTATAAAGGTAGTAAAACTAATGTAATTTAAATTGACCATTTGCTAAGAAATAAAAAAAACAACTTCTGATCATTTATTGTTGTTAAATGATACATATAATGTTATCCAATACATATATATTGAAATCAGATTATATAAATAGAATTTTTTGTTGCTGTCTAAACCCATGCTCAACCCTAATGGTTGAATTTGCCATTAATGGTAAAGGTAGTAATGGTAAGATAAAAAAAAAAACATCATTATTTATTTTCATTAAGTAAATTAAAGGTGAATATTCGTGGGTGTTAATATCATATATTTAATCATATATTTGATGGGAAAAATATTTCTGTATGATTTTCATAATTTCTTAGATTTTTCAAACTACTGTATTGATAAATATTTAGAATAAATACATGGAATCTGGCAATACTACTATTTCCATTGCAACCAATTAATATATATTTTGGTATAATGACATATTACTAGCATTACAATGTTACATGATTTGTGTTTCACCATTGCCATAAAGGGTTATCTCAACTGTTTGGTAGAGGCCTAGATTAAAAAAAAAAAACAAAACTATGTCACCTGTAAAAAAACAAACAAAGACAAAAACATTGATTTTATAATTATAGCCCCAAGGACATAAGAAATGCAAAGAAAAATGCTGCAGAATCTGATGATAATTATCACTATGAGCGACACCTTTCTTATACCATGGTCTGGGTGAATACTCGATTCTGATTGGCTGCAGGGTGTCCGTTAAAAAGTGTTGTAGGACACCTATAAAAAAGTTCCGGTCAAATAGCCTGATTGTTCTAAATTATTGCGCTGGCTCAAACGCTAGTTGGTAACCGTGGCAACAGAAACTCAGAACAGCTGTGGCCGACCGAGCTGCAGGTTCTGTGGCCAGAGCCGCTTACCTTGGCAACGCGTCACAACGAGAGATATTTAATAGTCCACTCAGCCGCTTCTTGTGAAACATTAACGTATTAATAATTGATTTAATATTTATTTCTTTCGTAAGTGACCATGGTATAAGCAGGATAATGCCCTTTGAGGTGTCCATTTTCAGAAATGAAAGGACTTCGCTTCGCGTTGGACGGTTCACGCCTCCGCGTCGTCCATTCATTTCTGATAATGGACACCTCGTCGGGCATTATCCCTTACATATTGCACATGATAATCTGATCCACTGTTATTATAAAACATTGATTTTAGCAGCTCTAAAAAATAAAAGCTACATTTTCAAGGCCTTTGATACTTTGGTTGTACAGTAGGTAGCATCCAGCAGGTGTATAATTTTAATATTTTGACACTGTTACTGAGTGTATCTGTGTAGATGAAGGTCAGTCTATATTTCCAGCACCAGTGTGTATGGAAAAGAATTTGCCCAACACTTAATGTGTGATAGTTTTCTGATATAACTCAAAAGAAATAGTCAAATAAAGAGTTAAAAGATTTGGTTTGGTTAAGATTAGTAGTTCAACCTTTCAAGGGCAGCAGTTATCACATAAAGAACAAGGCTTTGAAGACATTTTTAGGCAGGATTATAAGATAAGCCAAACTGACACAAAACACAAATTAACTTGATTTAAAACTGAGGCAGCTGAATAATGTGTTTGTTGTGAGTCATCACAGGAAAGGTTTTCCCTCTCCACACATGCCATGAGACTTTTTCATTGAATTAAAATACACAGTAAAGCTATTTTCAGAGTTTGGCTTCTTACATCTCATCTTCTTCTTCTTCTTCTTCTTCTCAAAGGGCGCTGCTGAATTTAGAAAGAAATACTTTCCACTTATCATACATAACGCATCCACTTGATCTGATTTCATATTGTTCTTTCCTTAGGTCTGTACTATGAAACTACTATTATAGAATACCAAAGGCCTCGGGTCCAAAGTGAAAAGTCCCATTAATAAAGAAGAGATTACTTTCACTTGCTGTCAAGGCCCTGTGCTGCCAAAGGATTGATGCTCTCACATTAAATCAGCCCCTTGAAAGGTCCTTCCAAAACTGTATGAGTGCCAACTGTATAGGTAATTTTTTTCTCTATTATGTTTCACTTTCAGGGCATGTTCAGTGGTATTATCAAGGCATTGATATTGGGATTTTGCCTTGTTTGTTTGGTCATTTTTTAAAAACTGCGTATTTGTCATTGATGTTTGCACACTTTCTTTCCTTCTTCCTGTCTTTCTTTTTCTTCCTCCATTTCTCTCGTCAGAGCCACAGGGTTTGTTGTTCACTTTTTGTTGTCTGAGCCATCATTCAAAATGCAGGGCTTTCTTCTGACAGGCACTGAAGCAAGGAAATGAGAAATGACTTACACAGTTTAGCTCCTCTTCATTTTCACTTGCCTTATTATTATCAAACACATGCACCCCGCGTTCACACGTATACACACACATGCGAGCGCGTGCACGTACGCACACTGCACGCATACACACACTGCGCGCACTTTTCACAGATGATTAGTGAAGTCTCCTCAGCAGAAAGACACCCAAATCTGTAAAGTGGTGAGAGGTTTTTTGTCAATGTCCACGCTCCCTGACATACAGTACATTTAGTAGACTCTGACACTGTAGAGAGCGATGGCCTCTGCACACCACTAATTAGCTGTCATTCATAATTGATTAAAGTCCAAATGTAAATAATAAATGGAAATTGAGTTTTATTTGGGGTGTCTTGTCAACTGCATTTACCTAAGACACCACTGAGACTGGATGTAAACATGGATGCATAATTGCAAAATAATTTGCTAATCAGATTTAGCTAATCGTGTAAAAGGGCAAAGAGAAACTGGAGGTGTCACAGTTTTCTTATTTCAGTCTTTTCACATTTCTTTCTGATTGAATTCCAAATTCAGGACATGAGGAGAGGATGGACCAAGGTCTTTCTCTGAAAGCAGCACTTAAAACCTGACACTTAGCCCACCTGGACTCGACTTTTTGGGGGGATCTTTTTCTTCTTCCTGAGAAGAATGCTAAAATAGAATAATTATACTTTTCTCTGTTTCTCTTCATGAATGAGGCAGAATGTCACCTGTAGTTCTTTGTAGAAAAAGGATCCAATCAGTCTATTAGTCATTGTACACAGATGATTTGTGTCATCATCTAACTGTGCTGTTTATAATAATAATAACAAAAAAACACATGAATATCTAATGAAGCTGAAACTGTTGATAAGTGGACTGACAGAAAATTGATCTGCAACTGTGTTGATAATTGAATAATCATTTTATTTATTTCAATCAAAAGATATGTAAATCACCTACTAAATTGTGAGGATTTTGTTGTCTTATATATTGTTAGTTATGAAAAGTAAGTACCAGGGGAAGCAGCACCATATTGCACTTACTTTCATCACCGTGGCCAGGCTGCTCTCATAAATTGTTCTTATTTCCTATAAAAAGTAGTGCACCCAAATTTATACATAATACACATAATCATGAGCCAGTAATTTGTGCATAACCAATGTATTTTGGCAGGGTGCAATCAAGTGAGCAATGCTTTGACGGGGTTAATCGAGGAAGCAGTCCTCAGTGGCCTTGTGAGGAGGCAGGTTTAGGTGGTGGATGGGCCAAAAAACCACAGACAATTCACACCAAGACTTGGTTTTCGGAACCATATGAGGTTTTACATCCTCACCATGTTTCCTTTCCTAAACCTAACCTCTGTAACTTCACATTGATTATGCAACTTTATGTTGAAGATGTAACGTTATTTGTGAAGCATTAATTTGTAGGATATCATGCGAACTGTTGTGTGCATTTATTCATTTAGTCATTCATTCATTTTCCATAAACGGTTATCCTGTTGGGGGTTGCAGAGGGGCTTGAGCCTATCCACCCTGGACAGACTGTCAGACTATCACAGGGCTAAGACATAGAGACAGACAACTATCACATTCACACCTACTGACAGTTTAGAGTCACCAATTAAACTGCATGTCTTTGGACTGTCGGAGGAAGCTGGAGTACCCTGAGAAAACCACGCTGACACAGTGAGAACATGCAGACTGTACACAGAAGGGCTCCCCCACCCCGAGGTTTGAACCAGGAACCCTCTTGCTGTGAGGCAACAATGCTAACCACTGCAGTACTGTGCTGCTGAGTTGTATGTATTTTCATAGGCTATCATACGAACCATTCTATGAGGATACGTTGCTTTGGCAGAGTCATTTTTTGTATACTTCTACATTTTAAGTATTTTTAAAATACATAGTCATTGTCGTCATGATTAGCATTTATTATGTCCTTTTCTGTTAAGATTGGTGGCCTCATCTGCCCATCTCACTTGTGGTGTACCTCAAGGTTCCATCTTAGGGCCAATCTTATTTGCACTGTACATGCTCCCATTAGGTTCCATTTTCCGTCAGCACAAAGTCTCTTTTCACTTTTATGCCGACGACATACAAATTTATCTTCTGTTAAACCCAGGGAATTCCAGCTCTATCACATCCTTCCTGAACTGCTTCCAGGATGTGAAATCCTGGATGGCTACAAACTATCTTCAGTTGAACGATAACAAAACGTAGGTTATTGTTTTTGGTACCCCAGCAACACAAGCAGTATCGTCAGCCATTTAGGACCACTCACATCTGACGTTTGTACCCATGCCAGAAATCTTGGTGTCATTTTTGACTCTGCACTCAAATTTGACAAACAAATCAACACTGTGGTGAAGTGCGAAAAATTGCAAAACTCAAGTCCATCATCTCACACAATGACATGAAGACTGTAATCACTGCGTTAATCTCCTCAAGGCTGGACTATTGTAACTCTGTGTACCTGGGTGTCTGCCAGTTGTCTTTTTCTCATTTGCAGCTGGTTCTGGCTCCTAACCGGTGCCAGAAAAAGAGATAACATTACACCATTGCTAGCATCCCTGCACTGGCTACCCATCAAATACAGGATTGATTTTAAGGTTCTTTTATTTATTTTTAAAGCAATACATGGGTTGGCACCCCAATATATTGCTGATCTCCTCTGCCCCTACTTTAGCTCCCGACCTCTCAGATCCTCCAAACATTGTCTTTTAACCATTCTGGGTTTGAGGTTGGTGGGTAAGGGAGACAATGCCTTTACAGTTGCTGCTCCAAAGCTCTGGAATAGCTTTCCACTCTCAATCAAATGCTTTGGTTGTTTGTAGTGGTTTTAATATTTTATAATCTTTTCATTTTTGTAATTGTTTTCACAGGTTTTATGCTGTTTTATATTTGTGTACATTTTATATTGCTTTATATTTATTACTGCACTTTGGTCAACTGTGGTTGTTTTTAAATGTGCTATATATATAAACTTGATTTTATTTTATTTGTTACATCCCAGCATTGGTACCAGAAAAAGGGTTGCATCTGCCTTAATTAATCACACACCACCCATCAAGTACACTAAGTGGCTCAGTTAAAGCACGCCCATGTTTTAGTGTTGCAGGTGCATGCTGGGTCTATCTTGCATGCTAAATGCTAACATGCTCATGGCGGATCCTGCAGCAGTGACTTCTGTGTTTACTGAGGAACTTTGACCTTCAAGGGGGTGCTAGAGGACTTTCTGCTGTATGTGAAAACTTTGAGGAGCCAAGTGGGACAGGAGAGGCCAGGCGAACTGGTTTAACTGGGACAGAGAGGTCAAGTGAACTGGTTACATTTTGCTTTGAGAATGAACGAGCAAAGAAGTTGAACCTGTTGGATCAGACGGTGGAGGGCTTTACAGTGCAGACGACTCACATAAAGCCGTTCAGAGAGGTTAATTAGGTTACACAGCAAACATACAGTAGTGTTAGCTAACTGTGTCAAAAGAACGTCAGTGTTACTTGGTGATGTAGTGCTATTTGCGGTCAGACCTCTCTTTGCTGTAATTATGTGTGTTTGTGTCTCCAGACGCTAATAAGCTCATGTTGTTTATACATCTCTGTTGTTGCTTTGGCAAAGATTTATGTGTCACTCTGCAATTTATTTTACAAGAAGTGGCAGGTTATTTCATTTATGTGGCTTAATAATGTTTGTTGCATCTGCTGTGGTGTATTTTCCTCTTTTTATTTATTAACAGCTATTTTTGTTTAATTATCTGAGTTTTCTCTTAAATTCTAATGAAGCTGCACTGATGAAAGCTGCAGTATATTTATAACTAAGAATCAGTTCCATGAACAAGCTACAAAGTGCCATCTTTAGATGTATTGTATGAACATGACACCTCATGCTGCTGCTGTCATTTCACTAACATACACATTGACATTTAATGCAATTTATTTTGTAGCTATAACGCAGATATTTACCCAGAGTATATTTTATTTCACCCTTTACTTTTATCTTAGCATAATTGTACCAAAGTACTTTTGTCTTTACTAAAGTAAAATCTCTTCAAAGTAACAGCACTTTTACTTGAGTAAATTTTCTTCAACTCTTTCTATCCTTGCCAAGTACATTTACTCAAGTGCTGCATTGTACCACAATTCTGAGGTACCTCCACTTAACATAACTATTTTCATGTTATGCAGCTTTATACTTCTACTCCACTGCACTCCAGAGAGAAAAATATTGAGCCTTTTACTCCGTTAATGAGGAAGAAAATAGACAGTGCTGACTGGGTTGAGGCACTGCATAGGTACTTATAAAAATCAGGTGCTCTTCAAGCGTTGGGCAAATAGTCACATAAAGATAAAAAAACAAGACGGGCCAGCTCACTCAGTCCACAGTATAGGCAGGCAGTTAAAAAATGCATCCCAGGCACTCTGACTGTAGTTAAAAGTGCTGGATAAACCAACGGATTTCGACTAGAGAGTCCTTATTAGGGTGTAACATGCACTGGAAACAGGTGTGCAATTAAAGAACTGTAATGTATACAATGAGTAATTCACATGACTAGTAACAAGAAAAAAGGTTCAATCCCACATCAAAAGAAAGGAAGCAACAGTGGAGTAAAGTAAGAATTGTTATATTGTGACAAACCTGCACTTTAAGTGACAGAAACTGAAAAATAGGCAATAGATATATGACAAGAAACATATATGACAAACTCATAGCGTGTATAAGGTTGAAATATTTATAAAGGGTGTGAAGTTGTTGTTTTTTTTCCTGTCTGTGAATATTCAAGAGTTACACTCATGTTTAGTGAACAGATGATGATTCGTAATTTCTTCCCAACATAAAATCAATACTTGGAAATTTGAACAACTGTATTACTTGTTAGATGTTACTTGATATTTACATATTTTATTTACCTGCAAGGGTCTTCTATTATAGTAGGACTGGCATTAAATTCAGCTGCACAACATTTCTTGTGTTCTGTCGGCCATCTTGCTTTTCAGATATTTGTGTTGCCTTTACAACACCTGGCCAGTGGGTGGCAGTGTATTGAAAGATGCACTGGGATCCACCATAGTGGCTTGTGTGGAACTACAGCATCAAAACCTGTGCATATACAAGAAAATGTCTTTTAAATAACTGTCCCCTGTAGTGAACACTATGCATGAAAGATATAATAGGATATTTAACTACAGTCAGAGTGCATTGGATGCATTTTTGGACTTCCTGTCTGTACAATGGACTTTTACTCTGGTACTTTTATTAAACAGCCATAGTTACTTGGTATTTTTATTTTACAGACATAACATATGAACAACTGATTTACTATAGATTAATGTCCCCAAATATTAACAGTGGTGTTTGAAGTTATAGTGCGCACAAATCAGCTCTAATTCTGCGTAAGGGGTACTTTAACTTTTGATGCTTTCAGTCCATTTTGTTGGTAATACTTGTGTGCTTTTACTCAACCGGATTTATTTAGACTGCTGCACAGACAAAATCAGCAACTTAAAGACATCACATGACTCAGTCTGATGGTCAGTTCTTATACATTTTTAAATTACTAAATAATGTATCAATTATTGGAGAAAATAATCTGCCATTTGTTGTGGATTTGGCACTAAATTTTGTGAAATTATTTTGGTTTATTTTTCTCCTTGTGTGTTAACAGCTAAACATTCCACTGAGGCAGGGATGCTTTTATTTTGAAGGGGGCTTCACGAGGCTTAGTTACATTGTGTTGGCTCATGTAGGACAGCCTTTCTTTGGTGTATCTGACTCTGTTTTAAACTATAGCATGGTATAATAATGTGAGTGTCTGTGCACTTAAGTTTAGTACTCTATGCAAGCAATTTTAGTAATCACTACCAGCCAGCCACCAGTCTCTTCTTGCATTTGAGCTGTCTGTGTGTCTCCATTGTGTATGCGCATATTGTGAGGAGTGTGCTCTTCGAGTCAGAAAAAAAGCCATCGATGCAGTCCTCAGAAGTAGCACATCATTAATAACGGAGGGACCTTTGAAGATCCTGCATAAATGTCTAATTAGGTTTGGTAACCTTTAGGAAACTCAAGTGGGTGAATACTAAACAGGCCCGGAGATCTTGTACTGCATGGCAAACTAAGCACTCAACATGTGGGAGAGAGCGCTGACATTGAGGAGGTTTGTTCCCCCGCCTGAAAGGGCATGCAATTTAAGCCACATTACAAGCACGTCTGAACTCATTGGCCAATTTCTGGCCAATTTATCGTAGTTAACCATCCTGTGTATACACGTCATCGTGGAGGTGGAACAAAAATATGCACTGTGTTTTTTTGTCCTGCCCTTCAAGCTGTGTGGATCATTGTTCTGCATAACTGTGACAAGCCTGCGTGGCATTTAGCAGACCCTAAAGTCTGAGTATTCGAGCCACCAGCCATGTTCATACTGATAGTGTTAGAAGGATGTGACCTGGAAAATACTACTGTGGAAAAAAGAAAGCACAGGGGCTGGTTTACACTACACTGTCCTTGTCTCTGTCTTGTAACACCTGTATTAAAAGATGACAGCATGTGACAATAAAAAACGCTGCCATGTTGTGTTTAATACACCTCCTGCTGCTAGTTAAGCTTCAGTCTTAAACTGCAGGTTGAAACGCTGCTGTCTCACTGTCACTGTGTTGTTGTTTAACAGCAGATCTCTGCCAAAACTAACAAAGAAATCACTCCCAAGTACGTGGAGAAGAGACACTCTACTTTTGCATGTAAATATGTGCTCTATATAAGACTCTGAAAAGATGAAAACAGACTAATTACAGTGTAGATTCTTTGAATAAGAGTCAGAAAAGGTTGGTTAAAGGAATATTTCACCCACAAAATATAACAATATATTGTGTTATGTTGAATTCACAAAGAAAACGTTTTTCCTCACATTTCTCCACGGTGAATGAAGGATCCAAAAATGGTGAACATTTTTAAAGAACTCTGAAGGGGATTGTGTTTAACAACAGCAAAACTACACTCACCAATCAGCAAATCACTTGACAGCAACTCAATTCATTCAGGCATGTAGACATGGTCAAGACAACCTGCTGAAGTTCAAACCAAGCATCAGAATGGGGAAGAAAGTTGAATTAAGTGACTTTGAACGTGGTATGGTTGTTGGTGCCAGACAGGCTGGTCTGAGTATTTCAGAAACTGCTGATCTACTGGGATTTTCACACACAACCATCTCCCAGAGGAGAATGGCCAGACTGGTTCAACAGTAACTCAAATAACCACTTGTTACAACCAAGGTCTGCAGAAGACCATCTCTGAACCAACAACACGTCCAACCTTGAAGCAGATGGGCTACAGCAGCAGAAGACCACACCAGGTGCCACTCCTGTCAGCTAACAACAGGAAACTGAGGCTACAGTTCACACAGGCTCACCAAAACTGGACAATAGAGGATTGGATTTCTGCTGCAACATTTAGATGGTAGGGTCAGAATTTGGTGTAAACAACATGAAAGCATGGATCCATCCTGCCTTGTATCAACGGTTCAGGCTGGTGCTGGTGGTGTAATGGTGTGGGGGATATTTTCTTGGCACACTTTGGGCCCCTTAGTACCAACTGAGCATGGTTTAAACACCACAGCCTACCTGAGTATTGTTGCTGACCGTGTCCATCCCTTTATGACCACAGTGTCCCCATCTTCTGATGGCTACTTCCAGCAGGATAATGCACCATGTCACAAAGCTCAGATCATCTCAAACTGGTTTCTTGAACATGACGATGAGTTCACTGTACTCCAGTGGCCTCCACAGTCACCAGATCTCAATCCAACAGAGCACCTTTGGGATGTGGTGGAACGGGAGACAAATCTGCAGCAACTGTGTGATGCTATCATGTTAATATGGACCAAAATCTCTGAGGAATGTTTCTAGCACCTTGTTGAATCTATACAAAGAATTAAGGCAGCTCTGAAAGCAAAAGGGGTCCAGCCCGGTTCTAGCAAGGTGTACCTAATAAAGTGGCTGGTTAGTGTATATCAGAACATCCATTTTCAAACTGTCCAAGTCTCATATATCCATTGTCTCGATAAATGGATGACCCAGTTTGCTGCCAACTTTCAGCTGAAGGCATCTGCATTGTTGTGGCGATAACGGCTGTTGAGGGCAAGCTCCTGTTAATGTCTGTCTTGAATTAATTTCCTACACTTATTTGTCTTTGGAGCCTATTCAAGTAAACATATGTTCCACAAAATGACTTTTTAGCCCTTTCAAACATAAAAAATAAGTGTATGTGGCGCGTTTCCCCAAACAAGACTCCAAAGACAAATATGCTTTGACACTGAAATGAAAAACTTAACACAGAGGCATTTGTAAGCACAAACGCATATTCTCTTCCTGTTTTCAACAGCTGTCATCACTACGACAACTGCAGACGCATTCACCTGAAAGGTACCAGTGTAAAGACTCACTCTTTAACCTAAAACACCAGTCGTATGCTCAGGACTTCCCTAATAGGCCCATAAGCAAAGTTTAAATGCCCTCACTTGCCCAGGCGTGCTGCTCATCTGTGGGTGAGACTGTTTATGCATTAGTGTTTTAAATAGTTATGTTTTAGTGAAATACATGTTTTTGGAAAGTAGTGAGCACATGACTGGATAAACGAGGCTTGGATTATACTGCAGGATTTTTGTTAGAGTTTGTAAACAAATATTTGATGTAGTGTTGCTGTTGTTAAATGCGGTCTCCTATGACCTGAATTTATTAAGAATTTTTGGATTCTTCATTCACCAGAGGCATGCGAGGAAAACAACGTGTTCTTGACAAATTCAACATAAAAAGGAGTGAATAAACAGATTTTGTGAATAATGTATTTCTTCAGTTGGAAAGATGTAAAAAAAAAAAAAAAGAGTGATAAATATGATTTTACTCCTTGAGTCCTCTGAATACAAAAGGATAAAGTATCCCATAACATTGATAGTACTAATAAAATAAAAGTATTTTGCATGCAGGGGTGAGACATGTCGTGACTACGAGCCTGGATATACAGTAAAGAACGTGAAAACAAACAAAAACCACCTCAAGGCAGCTTTGATTAACAGAATCAGTATAATAACACTTTAAATTCAAATGTATTATTTATGTTATAACTACATACATCATCAGTACATCACTCTCTGAACTCTGCAGCATTATGCACTTGTGGTCAGATGCTTAACTGCATTTTTGTTGTCTCAGTACTTAATCTATAATCTTAAACTATATGCGACAGGTGTCCACTTTCTCCCGCTGTACAAAATGAAGCCAAAATATCCCAGATACAGATGCTGTCATCTTGTGCTGGAGACTTCATTTGGAGCCAGACTTAGAGCCAGAGGACACACATAGCCGTCAATGGTGACGTCACTTCCTCTTTTTATAGCATCAAATAATTAATTAAAACAAATGCATCACAAAAAGCAACAAGTCCATCTTTTGATACAGTCTATAGCCCCTTTTACACTGCCTGTTAGGGCTGGTATGTTGCACTGTTACGCTGTGAATTGTTCTGTATGTAATGTATGATTGTAGAATAAGGGAACACAGTTGTGTTGCCTTTAATCCCCCATTGGAGGTTGTAACAGTGTCAAAACAGAGCCTGTATAAACAGGACAGCTGGGCAGGATGGGATCATGGGCGGCACAGGTGTGACATTTTGACCATGTGTTATGTGTGTGACCCACTGCAGGATTTAAAAAATGGCTGCAAGCGGTTAGCGGCTAACTCATAATAGAAGAACAACAGCAGTAAACGGACCTCCCAACTCTCGGAGCAGAGGACGAGATCAGCCGCCACGTAACAGAGACGGTAAATGATTGTTATTGCCATGTCATTGCATTGACATTGTTTAGAAAGTGCTTCTGGGACATCTACTGGCTCACATGGTGGAGCAGGCTAGGACCTTGCTGCAGCAGCTGCAGTTTCAGTTCCAACCTTTTGCCATTTGCCGCATGTCGTCCCCTTTCACTCTAAAAAGCTGTCCTTTCAAATAAAGGCAAAATAGAGAAAAACTAATCTTAAAAAAAGCTGGCATATATGTTTTATGTCATATTAGAGGCTGAGGCTGTTGAGTTACATGTGACGCCAGTCACACTTCTATTGATGGCGGTATGCTGTAGTGCAGTCTATACTTACACACTGGGGTGGAATGATGCCTCTGACGTTGGGTCTGTGTAAAAATGCAAAAGAGGTATGAAGAAGGGACTTTGTAGCGGCCCTAAAGCACCATCTTTGTGTAAAACGGGCTTATGACTTGTGCCCTCTGCCATGACAATTAAGTTGAATCAAATGTAGATTACAGCATGCAAAATACAGTATAACTCTTCTTATTTCACAGTGTACATTTTTGTAACATGTACCCATTAAAAGTACATTAGTTGTAGTACTTCATACTTTAAAAGTAGGAATAAGTTATGCAGGAATAGTCGGCTGCTGTTTGTGAACAATAGCAAAAATGAAAGCCAACCTCAGAATCATTCCAGCTGGCATCTCTCCTCACCATATTTGCATTTCTGCAGCACTGTGCCTGTAGCTTCTTCTTGGATGCCTGCTGCTTACAGTATGCTGCCTGGTCACTACCTTTTTATGGAGTCTTGACCTCACCTGTGGGCTGTGTCCAGGGACGTCCCACAACAGCAAAATGAGAATAAAATAAGAAAATACAGGCAGAGGGCAGAGTCTCTGCAGATAAATACACTGCCTCACATTTCTAGTGAGTCATAAGTGATGATTGAGGGGGATTACTTCTGTATGAGCCTGTGCAGCGATTTTTAGGAAAATCCTGGATGGTATGCCTTTAAGTTCCTAGATTGTTACCACCTTTTCCTGACTTAACTTCACAACTGGTCCGTTTGTACCTACATGTATGTACCAATACACACTGCACTGCTACACTGTTTACATTACGCTGCAAATTAGGAGGAGTTGCAGGCCCTAATCTAAAACTTTACCATTATATAGATTATTTTATGGCTCCCAGCAGATTTCATGCAGTTCAGAAGTTCTAAAAATAGACACAGACTGTGTCTCGGCCGTGAAACCTTTAAGCTCCCTGCTATAAAGCAATATAAACATACACATCCCAAGACATACATCACAAGCAGCCAAACATATTTATTATATGCACCCGCAGACACACTTGCAAGCAGACACACACACACACACACACACACACACACACACACACACACACAGTTGTCAGAGCACAGTGTAAAATCAGAGGGGCTGTTAATGGAGGCGGACAGCTTGGCTGCTGTTTCATCAAAGTGCAGAGGAAATGCAGATCTGTGTCCTGCAGGATGCAGGGAATTGGATCAGCTTCCTTCTGTCTGCTGAATTTGAAACACATACCAGCAGGGATTAGACAGCCTTTACCACCGAACAGTGACTTTTTTAATGGCCGTCCATGGGAAATATTTACTCACTGTCTCGCATGTGTTGATACGCCCATCAGGAGCCCAAACTCGTCCCCTGGACAGATAGCTTTATTTAGCTGCCAGCTATGAAGCAACCTTGAGGATATTTTTCCTATTTGATTGATACAAGCAGCCCTGAGCGCCTCAAACTTTTCTCTCTGATAGTGTTTGGTATCTGCTTTATGATAATAGCTATACAAGGTAATAACAATACCACTGCGCCTGTAACTTGCTGAAGTTATTGATTAATCTCGAGGCTAGGTTATATGAGCACAGGTACTGTGAGATGATACACATTTGCCGTATCGCCGCGTTGTTTAATGAGGTATCTAACCCTCTAATGTTTTTCTTTGCACTACAGTATGTTATTGTGGGCAATGTTACAGTCAGTGAGCAGGACTACTTTCTGGCAGTATTGGATTTTTAAATGATGTTTGCATTAATGTGATGAAGTATTTGATTTGTGTTTTTCTGCAGGTGTTTAATTTGTTGGTTAAGTCAAAGTCCTGTCAGTACTTTAATTGATAATACAGAAAAAAGTATAATAAATCAAAATATAAAATTGCGTGCATCATGATGAAAAAGTGTTCATATTTTCCACTTCTTATGGTTATGGGTTGTTTTTAGGGTCCTGGAAAACTTGATCCCCCCTTTATCACCACTAAAAAACATTAAAAATAATTTTAACCCCTGATGCGTCATGAGTTGATTATACGCTTAACTCATGCTCAGAGTCTCAGAGACTTCAGCTATGTAACAGGGTTAAATACAATGGATTACCATATGTTTTGTATCTGTCATTGGTGTTGACAGTATTATTTATGCAGTGCTACCACTGTTTAGAACTAAATAAGTATATTAATATATACCAGTTTGTTCACAAGAGGTCTAACAGGAGTTTGACATCCCTGTGATCACTCTGTGACCCCAAACATATTGTTGAAGACTATATTTATTGTGATGAGGAAAAATACCACAACAGTTGGTCTGATTAGTCTAAAGTCATGAAATCTGGCATGGATCAAATATTCATCAGCACAAATTTGACATTTTTAGATCTGCATGTGTCTCCAGCTTCCTCCCACAGTCCAAAGACATGCTGGTTAATTGGTGACTCTAAATTGTCCGTAGGTGTGAATGTGAGTGTGAATGGTTGTCTGTCTCTATGTGTCAGCCCTGTGATAGTCTGGTGACCTGTCCAGCTTTTGTCCCGTGTCAGCTGGGATAGGCTCAAACCCCCCCACGACCCCTAACAGGATAAATGGTGAGGCAAAATGACTGAAGGAATGAGTTCACAGATACCAAATACTTGATTGTGCCTCTTGTTGTTTCTGAGATACAGCCATTTTCATGCCGTATTTTAGCACATGGAACTACTAATTTTTCCTAAACAAACAAACAAACAAACAGTGAAATATATTAAAAAGACTAATTAAGAAAAACTCACTTTCAGCCAAACAGTTTGACCAAATTAGAAAATATCTTCTGATTTGCGCTTACACAAATCCAGACAACATTTCTAAGAAAGTAATTTCAAAATTTAATTAGCCCTAATGGGTTATGTAACCTCACCATATAGGAAAACATAATAGATGTTTCTTTATCTGACAGTGAAACAAATGGAATATGTCTTCATTCATATCCATATAACCTAAACTTGTGATATAGGATCTAAATAAAACCAAAACAATAGCATTAGATAAAATAAGGTCAGAAGTAAAGAATACAACTTTTCGAAGGAAAATATGATTGATTTTGCAGTTATGATCAATATGCAAACAGCGGTGCGATCTGTGAGACCTCAAACAATGTGGAGGTAAAGCCAATGTCCGCTGAAGTGTCAGCTGATTAATGTTTTTCTTTTTTAAAAAAAAAAAAGGAAAAATAGTGAAAAATGTTTCAAGGGAAGTGATCTAATTGCTCGTTTTATCTCATCAAAACCCCAAAATGTAAATGTATTTAATTTAAAACATCATAAACCTCCAAAAAAGCAGTAAAACATCACATTTAAGATTCTAGAACCAGCAAATATTTGGCATTTTTGAACCATTAATTGTTTTACATACTACCTCATCTCACATGATTACTCAACATACTACTGTTGTTATTACTTCCTCAATCGTTACTACAATGTACTGCTACTATACTTTCTCTCTGCTGAGTACTACTTATCATCAATCTTCAATTAAAGGCCCTGTCCCTTTTACTAGCCCGGTGTAGCTACACATTTTGACAAATAAATCCCTGTCTTAGACGCCTGGTCTGGGAGCCTAGCAGTTCATTTTTATAGAAGTTCTTTGGATGTATAAAAGCGTTGCTGTTGGCTACCTCAAATGATGTATCCATTCCTCGATTGCTCTGTGAAGAATTCATATTCCTTTAGTCTGTAAGGGTCCTCAGATCAAAAGAATCAAAAGGGATTTTCATAAAAATTTATCTAAGTTGTGAGTTTTGTTTCAGCAGGATAAAGTTATGTCAATATGCCGGGTGCCGTAATCCTCCAGTGCTGTATCTCTGTCACTCTGATGTGCCGTCTGTCGGAGGTAGATCAAATGAATGATTCATAACTGATATGTTATCTGAAGACTAATTTTTAAACAAGCAATATTCATATTGGTTAAATAAACAAGTTGATTATATTTACTGATCTTTGCTGAGCAACAGTTTTAGGCCTGTTGAGTTCAGTGATTTACCGTGCTATTAATTGAAGTTTTACAGTAACTTGCCACTTTTCAAAACATCTACAAAGAACATAATGCATAGGTAAAAAACAGCATAAATCTATCTATCTTAACTCCCGTTTAGAAAATATACAGTGAAAGAAATTTTCATATAAACTGAGAGGAAATGATAAAGGCAGAGAGGCATTTTTCAGATTTGTTAATTTATTTTTATTTTATTTTGTTTATTTAACAGGCACAGTGCACAGCTTTGCACCACAGTCAGCTATAAGATAATTTTATTTTAAGTACTTTCTCTGCTATAAGACACTATTTTTACAGTACAAGTGGAAAAATAGGAACCTTAATAACATAAACTCAAATTAGAGGGACACATTTTGATGTTTTGTGTTTCTTGTATTGTTAAAGACTCATTAATGTATTTGTGTTGTACTCATGTTTCTCAAATATATACAATATATCAGTATATCAGCATAAACATAATAAGATGTCCACTTGTATTACATTATGTATATCTGAGGATAAGATGGTACATGTCTGTCATCTGCATGACAAATATACAATGTGTGTGTTATAGAAAAACCCTCTTAAACCCTCTCTCAGCCTCTTTTTAGTTCACTGCCTGTGGAATAAATTACGTTCACTTGATGTACAGATCATTCATGAACTTCCTTACTGTATTTATTTAGTATGAGATCCACTTTCTCTAGTACTACTGCTTCTACTTCAACACTCCACACACAGACTAATTATATGTACAGGAGAGATGAGAGAAAAAGATGAAATGGACATCAGCAAAACCACATTGACCTTGCAGGCACATTAACATCCTGAGCCACCATTCTCCTATTAGAGCGTAAGAGTTATTTGTGGCGTTGCATATTTGTATTTCAATTTTAACCTCTAATTACCCTGGAGAAGCACAGCCTCACTTTACAGCAGCTACCTATTTAATGTGTGAGACAACAACAAAAACAAGTTAGACTTCACGCCATTATAGGTGTCAAAACAAGGTATTTACTAAGACTAAATGCTGGAGCTACGGCAATTCCATCACAGCGTAGCAACAATCTACCAGATGTTTTGTCATTAGGTATCAAGGCAGCGCAGTTCATCTCCACCATTCAACAAGGACAGGGTTTTTACAATAGCGTTTAAACGAATCACTTTAAGGCTGATGTTATTTTAGGAGAATCCATGTCAGCCCTCGGGAACCATATATGCAATTTTATCACGTTCCACAATCTGTCTGTGCCGCCTTTCTACTTCAAGGTGAAGGTCAGGGGGAAAAAAGGCGTCAATTATCTGTGTGCATTATATTCCAGCCACAAATACAAAGTTTTACAAATTAATATAATCACCTGAAATACCATTCTTACTCCCACGCCTCTCTTCATTCTGCTGCTCTCTCCTGAGGACGACAAAGAGAAAGTGTCAACTGTTTTTGCCATATTGATGGAGCCGGGGGTCCGCGGAGACCTCTAATTTTCTGAGTGAACGGTCCCAGAAAGAGCTAATGATATGTTAATGCTGAATGGCAGACATTAGGGAGACCAAATGACGGCAATCCCAATTACCTCTGAGGGACGTGCCTTGTGTGGTTTTGTCACGCAAACAAACTCAGTAAACACAAATAACGCGTGGAACACTGGCTGAAAGGACTCCGGGGTGGCTGACAAAATGTCATGATCTGAGAAAAGAATAGAGGAACTGTAGACCATGCGACTTATACTCTAACAATCATTACGCCTCCGCACTTTGTTTAGCTCTGAAAAATAAAAAAATGAACTGCACCTCACTGTGAGAGATTTACATCTTTTCATTTCCTATGAGAACAATTAAGCCGGTGCATTTCTTACCTCTCCAAAAAAATGTCACAAAACTTTCTTTGAAAATATTGCTGCAAACTTTTGATTGTTCCCTTTGTTTGTAACTTTTTCCGCTGCTCTGGTTTGGCAGGAATACGGGATATCATCATGTTTACTTTAGCAGCAGTCACTGTGTGGGGTGGAGGCAGTGGGAGGAGGTTAGTTTTGAATGGCACAAGATTGAAATATGCCACAGCGGATTTTTGAATTCCCAAAGCCTTCCCACTTGTACATATCCCCTCGTGTGGGTTTACTTGTGAATGTATCTGTTAGTATGTATGTGTTCCTGTTTGGCTAGGCTTAGCTGGAGATTGCTTTTCCCCCATCCCCTCCTCTAGTGTGTGCAGCATATGGCCATTGTGATGGAGGGTAAAAGGAAATGACAGGCCATTTGAAGATGCTCTAGTCCCTGCGTCATGAATAATGCAGAGGGTGCAGCGAGCAGGTTCTCAGCGCAAGCTTCAAAGTTTATCGGCCTCCCCTGTCTCCCTGGGAGAGAGACTACAGTGCTGCGGGGGAGATTAGACCGACACTGAGCAGGGACCTGGTCAAACTCAATTAAATACAACCAGGATAATTCCATCCTCTCATTGTGCCATTCGGTTTTATTAGAAAAATAAACCCGGCATGCTCACGCCCTGAAATGACAATAGAAAGGGAAAACAGCCAGTGAATTATTAAGCAGGGAGTCGACTGTGTGCTTAGTTGCTTCATGTAAAAATATGTAAATTAGTGGATGGCAGAAGACATGATCGATGAATATTTTCATTAATTATGTCAGACAAACAGCCTGAAATCAGCAGAGAGAGAGGAAATCCTTCCACAGTGGATTCAGACTCGCAGCTCAAGGACGTCAGACTGGTCGATTTTAACACAATGGTGGCACTAAAACGCACAGAAGTGGTGTTAAAGCTTTGTTGATGGCTCGTAATAGTCCCATTGATAGATGATTTATTGCTCATCCTGATTTGAATGTATAATTCAGATGAAGATGACTAATAAAAACCCCAAAACACGTACAGTAAATCTCGCCGTTTGTTTAAATATGCATGTTCCCTTCCACTTTCCAGAGTCTTGTGAGATCTAATTAGACCCGAGGCCCCTCCTCATGGCAGATGTAGGCCTACAGAAACACCCCCCTCCACTGAGGCTATTGTAGCATGTAACTGTTTTCCGTGTCTACATGATAAACAAACACTTATGCCACCCACATATTCCATGCTATATCAAGCCAGGCTTGGCTAATGATGATAAACCTACGTAAAAGTACAAAGTACTGCTAATTAGGCCTATGTCGATTATGGCTCATTAATGCTGATGTTGCCCTGACATGTTTTTGCCAATCATCACTGGAGAGGGCTCCAGTGCATCATTTTCTAATTACTTTAATTCATCATTGTACTGATGCTCTGAGCGTGTTTGTATCTGCGGTCACGTGTGTGAGTGAGATTCTGGGGGGACCCAAAATGAATGAAGACTGGGGTTGTTTTTGCAGAGAGTGGCCTGTCCAACCACTCTTATTGTATTTTGTATGAGACATTGCTCCGAAAGATTTTCTTTCAACCATCCAAGGCAAAGAAATTGGATGATGTAATAAGGTTTTCTTCCAGGGTGAGATTTCAAAGCTCAAAATGTAAAAAGTCAGAGAAAAACTTAGTAAAACTAGAATCCAATACAATGTGAAATTCAATCCTTGGACCAGGAAATAGTAAGAGGGAAATAGCCTTATGCATGACTTAAACTGCTGTATGTCTATTTCTGATTAACCTTCATTTATACTAGGGCTGAACAATTAATCGAATTTTAATCTTCATCACAGTTTTGGCTTTCCGCAATTAAATGAACATGATCGACTGCAATATTGATGTTTAAAATGAGTGCTCAACTCAAAGAAAACTCCACTGCATATCAAATCAAGCTCCTTTAACCAGCCTGTACTTTTAAGGAGCTGACGTGCTGCTGTGCATGCACCCTGCATCAGCCTGTGAAAACTATCCTGAATGCTGCAGCTGCAGTCCAGAATAAAAGAGTAACATAAACAGGGAGCAGACGAGCAAAACAAAAATCAGATGTCTGGAGC
Organism: Cephalopholis sonnerati; assembly: GCA_019142605.1. Taxonomy (NCBI): domain Eukaryota; kingdom Metazoa; phylum Chordata; class Actinopteri; order Perciformes; family Serranidae; genus Cephalopholis; species Cephalopholis sonnerati. The sequence goes on along the minus strand of JAGQAX010000021.1, from coordinate 14,557,561 downwards.
AGAAGGCGAAGAGTTAGTCCCTTGACGTACTAATATTTGACAGTATTTTGGATTCAGGGCTAGTGATGAATCATATGCAAAGAGTGAATGAAATCCTGGTTCTTGTCCAGCATTATCTCATAACATAACTGTGATGTCAGTATTGATCAAAATAGTTGTTATTATCTTTTTGCCATCATAGCAGCCCATTCTTGGAGTCTTTGCACACTGAGTCCATTTTTTTGTCCGAAATTGTTGCACGTCTAAAAACAATTATGACTTCTTGTTCTGTCAGTCACATTCGCACATTCGAGTCTGAAACTTTTGTCAATCATTTAAATTTCCGAAACAAGCTCAGTTAACTGTGTTTTTTGCATCAGAAGCCTTTAAAGACGTGACGAAATGACCGAGGATCAGTGAAGAAAATGTGGCGGCAGGACAGAGGAACGAGTCACACAGAATCATTTCACAACTAACATAGTTCACATTCAACAGGTCAGGTAGTTTTATTCAGGTGGATGATGATGAGGAGGAGGATATGGATTGCGCACAGAATTTGGAGACAGAGACGGAGGACGACTCCTTCCCTTCATGCAGCTGAAGTGCCAAATGAATGACAGGGAAAGAGTGGTGACAGATAGATAGGTAACTCCAGTGGATAGAGGCAAAGGAGGAAATGTGTCTTTTCATTTTGTCACGTGTGGCGAATATTCACAATGACTAGAACAATAAAACACATCAGAATCAGTGTGCAAGGTTTCTGTGTGTAATGCTTTTTTTTGGATGATGGATTAATGAGACGCATCCGAAAAAAAAAAAAAAACTGACTCAGTGACAAAGGCCTTTACTCCCAACTCATTAAACACCGCCACTTTGTCAATGATCTCTGTGTCAGATACAGACACACAGAGGCCCCTTTTGTGGCAGTATGATACGCACCAGGTGGCAGCTATTTTCTGACACTGCTGGAAACTTCCTTAGTATAAAGAGCAAGAGGGTATAGGGTGGGCGGATGGATGGGTCAAACAAACTCTGGACTTTCACCTGGGAGCCTGCTGTTTGTGTCTTATGTGAAACCAAAAGTCAGAGGGGTTATTTTAATGATGACGTACTGTGCTAGTATGTGTAGCATGCTACATTAGTAATATTAGTGACTATTTTAAGCCAAACTATGATGTTTTTTTCTAAGGCTAACCACGTGCTTTTGTTGCCTAAACTTAAGAAAACAGACCTAAAAATGAAGTGTTTTACCTGCATTTGATTTTATTTTGACAAGACTGCACACGTGTAACCAGTGGAAACTATATATTTCCTGTGAAAACTGAAATGTATTTTGACACGCGTCAATAGAGACTCTATCTGTTAATGGCCAGAAGTGACATAGGAGGCGCAGGCTACCTAGCTGTCATATTTTGATGTGTGGGTTTACAGACAAAGCAGCGGTATTTGACAAGTTGGGATGAGAATGAGTTGCAGGTAATCTAACTGAGGGTGTCACTTTCAAGAGAGACCTAGTCAAGACAGAACAATACACAGGGCAAAGTTACAGACAAACAGCACCTTCATACAATGACAAAATAAAACACTACATTAGAACAAACCCCCACAGATGTATAACGCATGACTGTTCAATGTGCAGATAAATGTGTGTATATTGTGTAAAGCCTCACCTCCAACGTGAGTTCTCACAGTTTCACAATGACTTTGTTGTTTTTTACCTTCTGAGCTTTTGTAAGAGGAACGAGCTGCTCATCCTGTCGATCACATTTCATATTTATCTCCAGTCCAAATTTTTCTCCAGAAGCTACTTTATAACTCCGGCCAATTTCCCTGGACATTGATGTATCATTGATGGATCCATTTGGAGTTATTTTCCACGTATTATTCCAAATTTCTCTTCTTTTACACCCTATTACCCTAATCTTGCCACTTTGACCTACTTTTCCACTCCTTGCATTCCCCAGGCGTTTCAGGAGCAAGCTGTTGCACTCCCACTCACACACGTACCTCTCAAGAGAATTATTTATATTGCCCAGGTCTGGGACCAGTCTAATTTGTGTGGAACTATAGAGTACACAAACCTGAGGTCTGACATTTCTCTTGCTGAAGGCAGGCAAACTGTGAGCGCTGCAGAGAGAGACAGAGAATAAAACATGGTGCTGCAACGGCCTTTGATCTTCCTTTCCCCCCTTTTCTCTTTTTCAAAGGACCAGTGAGGAGCCGTCCAGCTGATGCCGATGCAGGAGCCTCATTTCTCCGCCACCAACAGGCACCCCAGGATGGACGGCGGGCGCTTTATTTATTTTTATTTTTGTTCTGCGTGAGAGCAAAAAAACGGAGGCAGACTTTCTTTGGAGTTTTGTTTCATGCTGGGTAATCGCAGAAATAAATATTCACCCGCATGCATAAATATGCGAGGACTTAGTCCCCAGTTGGCTCAGAGTTAAGCTTATATTTCATCTCATTCCTCTGCCTCTGTGCTTGAGAAGAGAGCAACTTATACTCGAGGTAAATGTTTTAAAACCCTGGCAGAAAGACATACCTTTACCTCATTTTTTTTGTCTTAATATCTATAACGAATTCCTCCCACGATTAACTGCCTACTCATAAAATTGCTGTGTTTACGGCTGTTTAGTTAATGCATTGTATTCTGGCACAAACACAAACAGCACACACCCTGTTAATCTTCTCTTTCTTAAAGTTTCACACAAACACATAATTAAAGAAATTAAGCTGTTAATCATGAGAAATACTAATATTGCTGTTATTCGCTGTAAATTCAAGAGAGTAATTGCACAGCAAATGATCTCAGACACCTGTGTTGCACGTGGAGCCAAAAGGCTCCTGCAGAGAATGATTTCTTTAACAGGCAGCCAAGAGGTCAAACTCTATTAGCGATGTTCCAGCAGACAATCTGAGGAAAAGCGTGTTCCTCATCTCGCAGAGAGTCTCTGAAAATGGGCACCTCTTTGTCGGGGCAATTTGTTGATGATGCATGGTTATGATAAGAATTGAGTGAAGTGTCCAGGGCCTCCAGAACCGAGGCACCGAGGCCAACACGAGTAATCAACTGAGGTCCAGATTGAGCCCCTGATAGCAGAGGGTCCCTGATTGCTCATAAGTATCCCCAGGCAGCAGCCATTTAAGACACTTTCTGCTGATTTTGATTGACAGCTGGTCAGTCAAAATCAACATCTTGTCGCAGCTGCTATCAGCGCTGGAGTTTACATCAGATGTCCGAGCCTTTCTGCTGAGATAAAAGGAATCTCATGAACTCTATGTGTTATGTCTGCTGTATCTTGCCATGGTATCACTAGAATCTGTATTGGTATTATTAATAGGCTTCCTTTTTTATAAAGCTCATCATTTTGGAGAAAATAGAGGAGAATTATGTTGATTTTCAATATATTTCTCCAGTATATGTTTTATTGTGAGACTATAGCTCCATTTTCACCAAACACTTTCGGTATGGTACCTTTGGAACCAAAAGTACCCCTTCAGACACGGTACCTAGACCCTAGCGTTTCCACCACATACAGTAGCCTTAAATATGGGTGGGGTTGTTGTCACTCACTGCTCTGTCTGGTACTCACTGTATTTCCTCGTTACCAGTGACACACATGGAAGTCTGCACCTCTTTTATTAATAATGATAATAATAATAATGATGATACATTTTATTTGAAAAGCGGCTTTCAGAACACTCAAGGTCACTGTACGACAATAAACAAAGTAATAAATAACAACAAGGAGAGACAACAAAACAGAAGAAACAACACGGGTAATTATTGTCCACAGAACATGCATACCGACATTTTCAGAACAAAATAAAAAAGGCTGCAGTGAGAGTCTCTCTCTATGGGGTAAAGTGGGTTTGTGCATTTAGTCCTTCTCAGGCAAGCTCAGGGGTTTAGTGTTGCAGGAGCCCACAGGAACAACGCACTGCGACACTTTTTTTTTTTTTTCTTCAAGTGAGGATTGGGATATAAGCAGTTCACATAACCATGTTGAAATTAATAAACATAAATGTTTGAGGATTCACTCATTACTAAAAGTGTATGTCTATAAGAGACAATAAAAACTTAAGTAATGGTCAAATTGTCACAATGAAATTTAAGGTGTGCTGATGGATTCACGGTGTCAACTCATGCATTGAGTAATATTACAAGTTAACGTTCCACCTTGACAGTCGTCAGCAGTCGACCCAGTGAATTAAATCATTTTTTGTTTGACTCCAGCCACTGCAAGAGCCAGCAAAACATCCTTTCATTTTATATTTACAGTCTATTAATAAAAATCTTCACAGTATGAACAGTGGCTTCTGCCTCAAAACCAGCCACAACTCAGCCCTGAGCAGAGTGACCGTCTGCTACTGACCAATCAACTGACTGCAGTGTTCACAGCTCCACCTTATAGCACCAGATCTGTGTGATAGGTACCCCAACAGAGGGGTGACCAGAAATGGAGATGGTATGGAACCGTCCTGTTGGTACCATCCACAGCTTTTCACAGTGGAAAAGGAAAAAAAGCAAACTGAACTGTACTGTACTGCTTGGTGGAAACAGGGCTTGTGTAACTTTTTCTGGACCACCATTGTGGCTGAAAGTAACAACGATAGGATGATGCTGAATGCTAAACTGCTGATCAGATGCTAAAGTATTAGCATAGTAGCACAAGTGACCATTCAGGGTTTTAAGATTAGCCTATTTAAATTCTAAAGTGAGTCTGTAACTTTTGCAGAATCACAGCCATTATGCCTACAAGTAACAGTCATGGGTTAATGCTAAATTTCATTTATTTTGTCTATGTGGACGAGGCACATTAATTAACATTTCTGTAAATGTGCCAGTGTTAGCCAGCTGGCTAATTTTCAGCCACAGTCCCTTGGCAAGATGTTGTGACACCTTTAACATTCACAGAACCAAGACAGCAGGGCGCAATAAAGACAGCAATAGCAAACAGGAATTCTCAAGACAAATAAAGCCATGCAAAGCAGCAAGGAACTGCAGAACATCAGTACAATAAAATGACACAACAACAACACACAACATGTTAGCACAGATAGCCATGTAAGCAACATGAAGCAACAACACGTCTTAGCATGCAGGCATGCAGAAGAGCAAGAGAGAGTAAACATAGATAAAATACAACAGTCATTGCATAGATCTCAAAAGTGATAAAAGATGCATTTACTGTATGAGTAAGAAATATGGTCATGTGCACACACAAGCCATGCAGCACAGAGTTAGCCAGGTTGTCAATAAAACAGATATTTCATACAGACCCATGCAGAGTTGGCCGCCTGGCAACAGACAGAGGACACAAGGCAGCTCAGCAGCAGGTTAGCCTGCAAAACCAACAATAGTGTTTCGATGAGCAATGTACCGTGTTGATTAGAAATGTTCACATGAAAGCCAGGCCTTGAGCTTTTGTGTAAAGGTGTGAAAGGTGTTACAGTTTCTTATATCAGATGGGAGAGTGTGCCAGAGTTGAGAAGTTCTTACAGGAAAGCATGACAGGCTAAAGGAGCTGGACCTGTAAGGGATTACACAGTCCCCTCTCGGTGCGGACCCTGTGGATCTGCTGTGAGTTTTTCTGTTTAAGAAAAGTGCTGAGTTGTGGAGGAGCCATTTAGTATTTTAAACACCGGTCAGAAGTCAGTATGTTTCATTTGTTTTTTTCAACTGAGGATGATCATGTTTACCAAGTGAGTACTGGGTTTTCTATCCAACACTTTGAGAGCCTGCTTTTGAATGGAGAGAATGTCCTTCTGTGTTGCACCTTTTGCTTGGGTCCACCTTGTTATATGGTGTGTTAAATGGAGAATGATCATCGCATTCATTCAAAGTTTTTCTGCTGCAGTTGTTAGACTTTAGCTAAAGTTTACAGGTTTTAAAATGAGACTTCTGTATTTATCCCTTTGCCAAAGAGCGAACATTGCAGCTGTACCTGACAGTTGGGTTAATGATATAGGTTAATGTTGAACGTTAAGCATTCGTTCAAATATTGAAGTATTGTTACAGAAGCACAAGTGGAGTTTCTGCACAACATTTTTAATATTTTATATAAGTGAGACTACAAAACTTGTGTAAGACAGCAACCAGCTCTTTGTGAGTATTTCTATGCAGATGATATGCAGCTGTATGTTTCTTTAGATCCAAATGATTTTGAACAGACTACCAGAACAGACAGTGTGAAGAAAATAAAGTGTTTTTTGAGCATGAAAGTGTGTAAACATGTTCTGGTAGAAACCTTAAATACAAGTATTAACATGGAAATGAGTATCATAGATCTCCTTTAAAAAATTATTGTGAAAAGAGTACCAAGCAATCCTTGGGTTGTATAGTAATTCCAGTGTGTAAGAATTTTAGATTTTAGGATTAGGATTTGGACTCAAATCTATTTTAACAGTGACATAGTAAAATTTACCCACTCATGTTTGCCTGCAGCTCAGAAATTAGATCCATTTTTTCCTCAAGACACTGAAAAAGTCTATACTTTGGTGAATCCACTCACATATCTCTTATTTTAGCCTCTTTACACTGGCCCCAGTTTGTTACAGAATCAACATTCATTTAATTGCCTATTAGCTTTTACATTACTTTACAAGCCTCAAAAAACATTGCTGAAGTGTTAAAGCCTCACCATCTTTGTTAATGTGCCTTCCTACCCAATCAAGTAGTAATTTTAAATCTCATTTAAAGTTTATTTTTTTTATAGCTTTCCTTTTTGCAGTACCTTATTTAAATGTAACTACTCCACCTATTTTGTGTCTTGCATATATCCTTGCATTTTAGCTCAGTTTCTCTTTGAGAATGTTTTTAATGTTTACACTTGTTGTAATTTTCAGTACCATCTTATGTATCTTACTATGTGATCACACACTGTACCAACATTCCCTCTTTTTTTAGTGAGGCTTTAGGAGCAGTGAAGTGTGTTGATTTGGGCAAATGTGGATTATATAAACAGATTTTTTTCAAATAAAATCAATTAAAACTCTTTGTCAATTGTGTAAATATTGTCTGTGGACTTCATCTTGTGGTATTATGTTAATTAGTGGCTTTCAAATGGTGTGCCGCAGTTCCCGGTGTATCATGGGGTTTTGTGATAACCACACATTATAACTGCAATATTCACCTGGGCCCGTACAAAAAGCTATGAATTAATTTTTAATTGACTGTATCAGTATGTTGTGTGCACCCATTTCCTAATAAAGAGGCAAACTCTAGCTAAATGTAACTTAATTTAATGTTATTTAAACAAAACCTTTTACTACTTGTTGTCGTTCCTGTGAGGGAATTTTAAGTGTGTGACACATCACATTATCTGTGGATGGATGTGTTTTTGGTGCTTTGATGTAATTCTAAAACCTTTAAAGTGAATTCTTGAATCATTTTGTTCATAAATATTTCATGACTAACAGTTGGTTGTCAGTTACTTGATATCATTAAATACAAACAAACATTAATGTCATGATAAAAGTGATAACACACATTATAAAGGCTATTGTACACAGATATAAAAACAGGTGTGAGATTTTGGCTTGCCCTCTGGTCTGCTTTAGGCACACACATTTTGAAAACCACTGATGTAAATAATGTCTGTTATGTTAGTCACTTGTCAAATGTGATACTGGTATCTATTGATATTACTGACAAAGCTGTATTGAGCTCTCACCATGCTATACCAAAAGCTTATTCCACCCATTTAAGTTGTGTGGTCACCAGTAACTGACTGATTTTATTATTTATGAGTTCAATTTTTTAACCTGTAAGAGGAAGAATGTGTTGTTTTTTCCCCTCAAATGTTACAAATTGTTGCATTTAACTGTTAATAATAAAAATGTATCAAGCATTTGACCTTTTTTTCAGGTTTCATGGTGTTTATGTACATTTGAATCTCTTGGAAAGTGTGTTAACAAGCAATGTTTGCAAGTTCAACTGATTACAAATGTCGTCCAATTCCACTACAAGAGTTCTTCTGATTTCCACAAGAACCCCTCTATTTGCTATGTCTAGCTCTTACAAGTGTGAATTTCTATTTGCTAAGCAAGAGGCTATCATGAAGGGTGACCTGTGAATATGTAACCAACACACTTCACATCTCTTCCCGTAGCTTTGTGTGAACTGCATCATAATGAGCACAGACTGTGACCTTGGTTACTCCTGACTCATACTTAAAAAATCTCAGATGTTTTGTTTTTGCCAGGTTCAAAGCTTTGGGAACTATGTCAATACCTGTAAGGAGACGACATATTTACCAAGCAAAGATGCATAACAAGTCCGTTGCAATCTCTTGCATCAGTGTGAATTATACTGTCAGTTGTATTCATGAACCTCTGAAAGCTGTCGAGACGCAGCGACAGCTAAGAGACGCAAGTCGGCTACTTTTGAACCTAAAACTATTCTGTTGTGGGTCATCAACTGAGTTCGATTGTACGCTCTTACAGTTATTGCTGAAATTTAACAATGGCAAAATGGAGGAAATGCTATGACTTGATTCAGATTTTGATTTGAACGCCTACAGCGGGGGAAACACGTCTCTGACTCAGACCCTCAGCCCTGGTTCCTCTCGAAGCTGCATTCTTTCACCTCTACTCTTCTCCCTGGACACCAACACCTGCACATTCAGTCATCATTCTGTCAAACTCCTGACGTTTATTGACAATACCACTCTCACTGGACTCATCTCTGGTGAGGATGAGTTTGCCTACAGATGGGAGATTGACCATGGTGCATACAAAACATTTTTCTAGTTTATATTTGTGACATACAGCACTATAATAAATAATTTTTTAAATTACAATTTAATAATATTTTTAAAGCAAACTATAGTAGGACTTTATAATGATCTAATATACTTTGCCATTTTCTATATATTTAATATTGTACATTATAAAGGTTTTAATCACATTTTAATGTCATACTACACTAATATTTTCTTTTTTTGTGATATTTGTATGGCATACTATATTATGACTTTTTGATAACATTATATATTAAGACATTTTCTGTTAATTCTTTATGGCATACTTGGCCTACTATTCAATAAAATTATTTATTTACTTTGGCAAATTACACTATGACATATTTAACGCACACAATGCAATATATAATGACTTTTTTATGGCACACTTTACCATGATATTTTAATGACTTTTCTATGACATACTATACAATGACATTTTAAATGGCTTTTTGATGGCGTCCTATAATATGACATTTTTTAAGACTTTTTGATTACTTTTAAAGACTTATTTATGACCTAGTATCAATCTAATTTTTAATGACTTTTTATGACAAACTTTTAATGACATTTTAATAATTTTTTATGACATACTATACTGTGACATTTTCATTTCCTTTTATTTCATACTATACTTTGGCCTTTTTTCAAATGACTTTTTTGTGACGTACCATACTATGATATTTGAATGACTATGACATTTTAATGGCACTTTTATGACAGACTATATCATGACGTTTTTAATGACTTTTCGTGACAAACTATAATATGACGTTTTTAATAACAGACTATACTATGACATATTATATTCATTTTTATGGCGTACTATACTATGACTTTTTTAGTGAGTTTTTGTGACGAACTTTTCATTACATACTGTACTTTGTCATTTAATGACTTTTCCTTATGACATACTTTACCCTGACATTTGTGATTAGTTTCTATGACATACTATACTATGACATTTTTAAAAACTTTTTTATGACATATTATTAAGTGAAAATTTATATGATTTTTTAATGACATATTATACTATGGCGTTTTTAATAACTTTTTATGACATATTATAATATGAACGTTTTAATGACTTTTATGACATACTATACTATAACATTTTTATTTCCTTTTTTTTTTCATAATATATTTTGGCATTTTGTAAAATGACTTTTTTGGTATTTACTATACTATGATATTTTTAAATGACTTTTTATTGTTATTATACTATACTATGACATTTTGATTACTTTTTATGACATACTATACTGACATTTTTAATTACTTTTTTAATGATAAACTATACTATGACATTTTGAATGAATTTTTATGACATATTATACTATGACATTTTAATAAATTTTTATAGCATTCTATACTATGACATTAATAACTTTTTTTACATGTTATAGTATGATATCTTTAATAACTCTTTATGGCTTACAATATTATGTGATTTTCAGTGACTTTTTTATGTTATACTACAGTATGACTTCTTTATGGCATACTAAATTATGACATTTTTAATTACTTTTTATGACATACTGTACAATGACATTAAAATGACTATTTTATGACATATTGTAATTTTTTTTATGACTTTTATGACATACTATACTATGACATTATGAATGACTTTTTACAACAAATTATAATATGAACGTTTTAATGAATTTTTGTGACATAAGATACTGACATTTTTATTTCCTTTTTTTTGTATAATACTTTGGCCTTCATTAAAAATGTTTATTTTTTTAAAGATATACTATAGTGTGATATTTTTGATATTTGTGAATTTTTGTGACATACTATACTATGACATTTTTAATCACTTTTTATGACATACTATACTATGACATTTTCAATGACTTTTTCATGACATACTATACTATGACATTTTTAATGACTTTTTGTGACATCCTATACTATGACGTTTTTAGTGACTTTTTATGACATACTATACTATGACGTTTTTATTGGCTTTTTATGACATACTATACTATGACATTTTTAATGACTTTTTGTGACATACTATACTATGACGTTTTTATTGGCTTTTTATGACATACTATACTATGACATTTTTAATGACTTTTTGTGACATACTATACTATGAAATTTTTGATGACTTTTTGTGACATACTATACTATATACTATATACTAGTATACCATATACTACTATGACGTTTTAAGTGACATACTATACTGACATTTTTAATGACTTTTTGTGACATACTATACTATGACTTTTCTTAGTGTCTTTTTATGACATACTATACTATGACATTTTTGTTGACTTTTTGTGACATACTATAGGATGTCATTTTTGATGACTTTTTGTGACATACCATAATATGACGTTTTTAATGACTTTTTGTGACATACTATACTATGACATTTTTGATGACTTTTTGTGACATACTATACTATGACATTTTTGTTGACTTTTTGTGACATACTATAGTATGTCATTTTTGATGACTTTTTGTGACATACTATACTATGACGTTTTTCGTGACTTTTTATGACATGCTATACTCTGACATTTTTGATGACTTTTTGTGACATACAATACTATGACATTTTTGATGACTTTTTGTGACATACTATACTATGACATTTTTAATCACTCTTTATGACATACTATACTATGACATTTTTTATGACTTTTTATGACATACTATACTATGACATTTTTAATCACTCTTGATGACATACTATACTATGACATTTTTGATGACTTTTTGTGACATACTATACTATGACATTTTTGATGACTTTTTGTGACATACTATACTATGACATTTTTAATCACTCTTTATGATATACTATACTATGACATTTTTGATGACTTTTTTTGACATACTATACTATGACGTTTTAGTGACATACCATACTGACATTTTTAATGAATTTTTGTGACATACTATACTATGACATTTTTAATCACTTTTTATGACATACTATACTATGACATTTTCAATGACTTTTTCATGACATACTATACTATGACATTTTTAATGACTTTTTGTGACATCCTATACTATGACGTTTTTAGTGACTTTTTATGACATACTATACTATGACGTTTTTATTGGCTTTTTATGACATACTATACTATGACATTTTTAATGACTTTTTGTGACATACTATACTATGACGTTTTTATTGGCTTTTTATGACATACTATACTATGACATTTTTAATGACTTTTTGTGACATACTATACTATGACATTTTTGATGACTTTTTGTGACATACTATACTATATACTATATACTAGTATACCATATACTACTATGACGTTTTAAGTGACATACTATACTGACATTTTTAATGACTTTTTGTGACATACTATACTATGACTTTTCTTAGTGTCTTTTTATGACATACTATACTATGACATTTTTGATGACTTTTTGTGACATACCATAATATGACGTTTTTAATGACTTTTTGTGACATACTATACTATGACATTTTTGATGACTTTTTGTGACATACTATACTATGACATTTTTGTTGACTTTTTGTGACATACTATAGTATGTCATTTTTGATGACTTTTTGTGACATACTATACTACGACGTTTTTCGTGACTTTTTATGACATGCTATACTCTGACATTTTTGATGACTTTTTGTGACATACAATACTATGACATTTTTGATGACTTTTTGTGACATACTATACTATGACATTTTTGATGACTTTTTGTGACATACTATACTATGACATTTTTAATCACTCTTAATGATATACTATACTATGACATTTTTGATGACTTTTTGTGACATACTATACTATGACGTTTTAGTGACATACCATACTGACATTTTTAATGAATTTTTGTGACATACTATACTATGACATTTTTAATCACTTTTTATGACATACTATACTATGACATTTTTAATGACTTTTTGTGACATACTATACTATGACATTTTTAACGACTTTTTATGACATACTATACTATGACGTTTTTGATGACTTTTTGTCACATACTATACTATGACATGTTTGACGGCTTTTTGTGACATAATATACTATGACATTTTTAATCACTTTTTATGACATATCATACTATGACATTTTTGATGACTTTTGATGACCTACTATACTATGACATGTTTGATGACTTTTTGTGACATACTATACTATGACATTTTGGTGACTTTTTGTGACATACTATACTATGATGTTTTAGTGACATACTAAACTGAAATTTTTAATGAGTTTTTGTGACATACTCTACTATGACATTTTCGATGACTTTATTATGACATACTATAGTATGACATTTTTGATGACTTTTTAATGACATACTCTACTATGACATTTTTAACGACTTTTTGTGACATACTATACTATGACATTTTATATGACTTTTTATGACATACTATACTATGACGTTGTTGATGACTTTTTGTCACATACTATACTATGACATTTTTGATGACTTTTTGTGACATACTATGCTATGACATGTTTGATGACTTTTTGTGACATAATATACTATTACATTTTTAATTACTTTTCATGACATACTATACTATGACATTTTTAATCACTTTTTATGACATATCATACTATGACATGTTTGATGACTTTTTGTGACATACTATACTATGACATTTTTAATCACTTTTTATGACATATCATACTATGACATTTTGGTGACTTTTTGTGACATACTATACTATGACATTTTGGTGACTTTTTGTGACATACTATACTATGACATTTTTAATCATTCTTTTTGACATACTATACTGACATTTTTAATGACTTTTTGTGATATACTATACTATGACATTTTTGATGACTTTTTGTGACATACTATACTATGACATTTTTTATGACCTTTTATGACATACTATATTATGACATTTTTGATGACTTTTTGTAACATACTACACTATGACATTTTAGTGACATACTATGCTGAAATTTTTAACGACTTTTGTGACATACTATACTATGACGTTTTAGTGACATACCATACTGACATTTTTGATGGCTTTTTGTGACATACTATACTATGACATTTTCGTTGACTTCATTATGACATACTATAGTATGACATTTTTGATGACTTTTTAATGACATACTCTACTATGACATTTTTAATCACTTTTTTTGGACATACTATACTATGACATTTTTGATGACTTTTTGTAACATACTATACTATGAGGTTTTAGTGACATACTATACTGAAATTTTTAACGACTTTTGTGACATACTATACTATGACATTTTCAATGAGTTTTTTATGACATACTATACTATGACATTTTTGATGACTTTTTGTGACATACTATACTATGACATTTTTAGTGACTTTTTGTGACATATTATACTATGACATTTTTGATGACTCTTACTGACATACTATACTATGACATTTTTAATAACTTTTTGACATACTATACTATGACATTTTTAATGACTTTTTATGACATACTATACTATGACATTTTTGATGACTCTTAATGACATACTATACTATGACATTTTAAATCACTTTTTATGACATACTATACTATGACATTTTTAATGACTTTTTGTGACATACTATACTATGACGTTTTTGATGGCTTTTTGTGACATACTATGCTATGACGTTTTTAGTGACATAATATACTGTTACATTTTTAATTACTTTTCATGACATACTATACTATGACATTTTTTATGACTTTATTCTGACATACTATACTATGACATTTTTAATCACTCTTGATGACATACTATACTATGACATTTTTGATGACTTTTTGTGACATACTATACTATGACATTTTTGATGACTTTTTGTGACATACTATACTATGACATTTTTAATCACTCTTTATGACATACTATACTATGACATTTTTAATCACTCTTGATGACATACTATACTATGACATTTTTGATGACTTTTTGTGACATACTATACTATGACATTTTTGATGACTTTTTGTGACATACTATACTATGACATTTTTGATGACTTTTTGTGACATACTATACTATGACGTTTTAGTGACATACCATACTGACATTTTTAATGACTTTTTGTGACATACTATACTATGACATTTTTGATGACTTTTTGTGACATACTATAGTATGACATTTTTGATGACTTTTTGTGACATACTATACTATGACATTTTTAACGACTTTTTGTGACATACTATACTATGACATTTTATATGAGTTTTTGTGACATACTATACTATGACCTTTTGGTGACTTTTTGTGACATACTATACTATGACATTTTGGTGACTTTTTGTGACATACTATACTATGACATTTTTAACGACTTTTTGTGACATACTATACTATGACATTTTATATGACTTTTTATGACATACTATACTATGACGTTTTTGATGACTTTTTGTCACATACTATACTATGACATTTTTGATGACTTTTTGTGACATACTATGCTATGACATGTTTGATGGCTTTTTGTGACATACTATACTATGAAATTTTGGTGACTTTTTGTGACATACTATACTATGACATTTTTAATCATTCTTTTTGACATACTATACTATGACGTTTTTGATGACTTTTTGTGACATACTATACTATGACATTTTTTATGACCTTTTGTGACATACTATATTATGACATTTTTGATGACTTTTTGTAACATACCAAACTATGACATTTTAGTGACATACTATACTGAAATTTTTAACGACTTTTGTGACATACTATACTATGACGTTTTAGTGACATACGATACTGACATTTTTGATGGCTTTTTGTGACATACTCTACTATGACATTTTTAATCACTTTTTTTGGACATACTATACTATGACATTTTTGATGACTTTTTATAACATACTACACTATGAAGTTTTTGATGCCTTTTTGTGACATACTATACTATGACGTTTTAGTGACATACTATACTGAAATTTTTAACGACTTTTGTGACATACTATACTATGACATTTTTAATGAGTTTTTTATGACATACTATACTATGACATTTTTAGTGACATACTTTACTATGACATTTTAAATCACTTTTTATGACATACTATACTATGACGTTTTTGATGGCTTTTTGTGACATACTATACTATGACGTTTTTAGTGACATGCTTTACTATGACATTTTTAATGACTTTTTGTGACAAACTATACTATGACATTTTTGCTGACTTTTGTAACATACTATACTATGAAGTTTTAGTGACATACTATACTGAAATTTTTAACGACTTTTCTGACATACTATACTATGACATTTTTGATGACTTTTTGTGACATACTATACTATGACATTTTTGATGACTCTTAATGACATACTATACTATGACATTTTAAATCACTTTTTATGACATACTATACTATGACATTTTTAATGACTTTTTGTGACATACTATACTATGACATTTTATATGACTTTTTATGACATACTATACTATGACATTTTTGATGACTCTTAATGACATACTATACTATGACATTTTAAATCACTTTTTATGACATACTATACTATGACATTTTTGATGACTTTTTGTGACATACTATGCTATGACGTTTTTAGTGTCATAATATACTATTACATTTTTAATTACTTTTCATGACATACTATACTATGACATTTTTTATGACTTTTTATGACATACTATACTATGACATTTTTAATCACTCTTGATGACATACTTTACTATGACATTTTTGATGACTTTTTGTGACATACTATACTATGACATTTTTAATCACTCTTTATGATATACTATACTATGACATTTTTAATGACTTTTTATGACATACTATACTATGACATTTTTGATGACTTTTTGTGACATACTATACTATGAGTTTTAGTGACATACCATACTGACATTTTTAATGACTTTTTGTGACATACTATACTATGACATTTTTAATCACTTTTTATGACATACTATACTATTATATTTTCAATGACTTTTTTATGACATACTATACCATGACATTTTTAATGACTTTTTGTGACATACTATACTATGACATTTTTAACGACTTTTTGTGACATACTATACTATGACATTTTATATGACTTTTTATGACATACTATACTATGACGTTTTTGATGACTTTTTGTCACATACTATATTATGACATTTTTGATGACTTTTTGTGACATACTATGCTATGACATGTTTGATGCCTTTTTGTGACATACTATACTATGACATTTTTAATCATTCTTTTTGACATACTATACTGACATTTTTAATGACTTTTTGTGACATACTATACTATGACATTTTGGTGACTTTTTGTGACATACTATACTATGACATTTTTAACCATTCTTTTTGACATCCATCCATCCATCCATTTTCTAACCGCTTCTCCTGTTGAGGGTCGCGGGGGGGCTGGAGCCTATCCCAGCTGACATTGGGCGAGAGGCAGGGTACACCCTGGACAGGTCGCCAGACTATCGCAGGCCTGACATGTAGAGACAGACAACCATTCACGCTCACATTCACATCTACGGACAATTTAGAGTCACCAATTAACCTATCCCCAATCTGCATGTCTTTGGACTGTGGGAGGAAGCCGGAGTACCCGGAGAGAACCCACGCTGACATGGGGAGAACATGCAAACTCCGCACAGAAGGGCTCCTGCACCTGGGATTGAACCTCTTTTTGACATACTATACTGAAATTTTTAACAACTTTTGTGACATACTATACTATGACATTTTCAATGAGTTTTTTATGACATACTATACTATGACATTTTTAGTGACATACTACAATATGACATTTTTGATGACTTTTAATGAGATACTATACTATGACATTTTTAGTGACTTTTTATGACATACTATACTATGACATTTTAAATCACTTTTTATGACATACTATACTATGACGTTTTTAGTGACTTTTTATGACATACTATACTATGACATTTTAAATCACTTTTTATGACATACTATACTATGACATTTTTAATGACTTTTTGTGACATACTATACTATGACATTTTATATGACTTTTTATGACATACTATACTATGACGTTTTTGATGGCTTTTTGTGACATACTATACTATGACATTTTTGATGACTTTTTGTGACATACTATACTATGACATTTTTAATCACTTTTTATGACCTACTATACTATGACATTTTTAGTGACATAGTATTCTGACATTTTTAATGACTTTTTGTGACATACTATACTATGACGTTTTTAGTGACATACTATACTATGACATTTTTAATCACTTTTTATGACATACTATACTATGACATTTTTAATCACTTTTTATGACATACTATACTATGACATTTTTGATGACTTTTTGTGACATACTATACTATGACATTTTTAATCATTTTTTATGACATACTATACTATGACGTTTTTGATGACTTTTTGTGACATACTATACTATGACGTTTTTGATGACTTTTTGTGACATACTATACTATGACATTTTTGGTGACTTTTTGTGACATACTATACTATGACATTTTTGATGACTTTTTGTGACATACTATACTATGACGTTTTTGATGACTTTTTGTGACATACTATACTATGACATTTTTGATGACTTTTTGTGACATACTATATTATGACATTTTTAATCACTTTTTATGACCTACTATACTATGACATTTTTAGTGACATACTATTCTGACATTTTTAATGACTTTTTGTGACATACTATACTATGACGTTTTTAGTGACATACTATACGATGACATTTTTAATCACTTTTTATGACATACTATACTATGACATTTTTAATCACTTTTTATGACATACTATACTATGACGTTTTTGATGACTTTTTGTGACATACTATACTATGACATTTTTAATCTTTTTTTATGACATACTATACTATGACGTTTTTGATGACTTTTTGTGACATACTATACTATGACGTTTTTGATGACTTTTTGTGACATACTATACTATGACATTTTTGGTGACTTTTTGTGACATACTATACTATGACTTTTTTGATGACTTTTTGTGACATACTATACTATGACATTTTTGATGACTTTTTGTGACATACTATGCTTTTTTTTTTTTTAACACATGTTAAGCACTTTGTGCTGCATTTTCTTAATGTATGAAAAGTGCTCTATAAATAAAGTTATTATTATTATTATTATTATTATGACGTTTTTATTTCCTTTTTATGACATACTATACTATGACATTTTTTATGACTTTTTGTGACATACTTTACTATGAAATTTTGGATGACTTTTTGTGACATAATATACTGATATTTTTAATGACTTTTTGTGACATACTATACATTGACGTTTTTATTGGCTTTTTATGATATACTAAACTATGACGTTTTTCATGACTTTTTGTGACATACGATACTATGACGTTTCTAGTGACTTTTTATGACATACTATACTATGATATTTTTGATGACTTTTTGTGACATAGTATACTATGACATTTTTGATGACATTTTGTTAGATACTATACTATTACATTTTTGACGACTTTTTGTGACATACCACGCTTTTTTTTTTTAACACATGTTAAGCACTTTGTGCTGCATTTTCTTAATGTATGAAAAGTGCTCTATAAATAAAGTTATTATTATTATTATTATTATTATTATGACGTTTTTATTGGCTTTTTATGACATACTATACTATGAAATTTTTTATGACTTTTTGTGACATAATATACTGATATTTTTAATGACTTTTTATGACATAATATACTGATATTTTTAATGACTTTTTATGACATACTATACATTGACGTTTTTATTGGCTTTTTATGATATACTAAACTATGACATTTTCAATGACTTTTTTATGACATACTATACTATGACATTTTTGATGACTTTTTGTGACATACTATACTATGACATTTTCAATCACTTTTTATGACATACTATACTATGACATTATTTATGACTTTTTATGACATACTATACTATGACATTTTTGATGACTGTTTGTGACATACTATACTATGACATTTTTAATGACTTTTTATGACATACTATACTATGACATTTTTAATCACTTTTGATGACATACTATACTATGACATTTTTAATGACTTTTTGTGATATACTATACTATGACGCTTTTAGTGACTTTTAAAATGACATATTATACTAGGACATTTTCGATGGCTATTTGTGAGATACTATACTATGACGTTTTTAGTGTTTTTTTATGACATACTATACTATGACATTTTTAATCACTTTTTATGACATACTATACTATGACGTTTTAGTGACATACTATACTGATATTTTTCATGACTTTTCGTGACATACTATTCTATGACATTTTCAATGAGTTTTTTATGACATACTATACTATGACATTTTTGATGACTTTTTGTGACATACTATACTATGACATTTTTTATGACTTTTTATGACATACTATATTATGACATTTTTGATGACTTTTTGCGACATACTATACTATGACATATCAGTGACATACTAAACTGAAATTTTTAATGACTTCTTGTGACATTCTATACTATGACATTTTCAATGACTTTTTTATGACATACTATACTATGACATGTTTGAAGACTTTTTGTGACATACTATACTATGACATTTTTTAATGACTTTTTGTGATATACTATACTATGACGTTTTTAGTAACTTTTTATGACATACTATACTATGACATTTTTGATGACTTTTTGTGACATACTATACTATGACGTTTTTAGTGACTTTTTCTGATATATTATAGTATGACATTTTTGATGACTTTTGTGACATACTATTCTATGACATTTTCAATGAGTATTTTATGACATACTATACTATGACATTTTTGATGACTTTTTGTGACATACTATACTATGACATTTTGGTGACTTTTTGTGACATACTATACTATGACATTTTTGATGACTTTTTGTGACATACTATACTATGAAATTTTTGATGACTTTTTGTGACATACTATACTATGACATTTTTAATGACTTTTTATGACATACTATACTATGACATTTTTGATGACTTTTTGTGACATACTATACTATGACATTTTTAATGACTTTTTATGACATACTATACTATGACATTTTTGATGACTTTTTGTGACATACTATACTATGACATTTTTTATGACTTTTTGTGACATACTATGCTATGACATTTTTAATGACTTTTTATGACATACTATACTATGACATTTTTGATGACTTTTTGTGACATACTATACTATGACATTATTTATGACTTTTTATGACATACTATACTATGACATTTTTCATGACTTTTTGTGACATACTATACTATGACATTTTTAATGACTTTTTATGACATACTATACTATGACATTTTTGATGACTTTTAGTGACATACTATACTATGACATTATTTATGACTTTTTATGACATACTATACTATGACATTTTTGATGACTTTTTGTGACATACTAAACTATGACATTTTTAATGACTTTTTATGACATACTATACTATGACATTTTTAATCACTTTTGATGACATACTATAATATGACATTTTTGATGACTTTTTGTGACATACTATACTATGACGTTTTTAGTGACATACTATACTGACATTTTTAATGACTTTTCATGACATATTATAGTATGACATTTGTGATGACTTTTGTGACATATTATACTATGACGTTTTTAGTGACTTTTTATGACATACTATACTATGACATTTTTAATCACTTTTTATGACATACTATACTATGACATTTTTAATGACTTTTTGTGACATACTATACTATGACATTTTCAATTATTTTTTATGACATACTATACTATGACATTATGTATGACTTTTTATGACATACTATACTATGACATTTTTAATGACTTTTTATGATATACTATACTATGACATTTTTGATGACTTTTTGTGACATACTATACTATGACATTATTTATGACTTTTTATGACATACTATACTATGACATTTTTGATGACTTTTTGTGACATACTATACTATGACATTTTTAATGACTTTTTATGACATACTATACTATGACATTTTTGATGACTTTTTGTGACATACTATACTATGACATTATTTATGACTTTTTATGACATACTATACTATGACATTTTTGATGACTTTTTGTGACATACTATACTATGACATTTTTAATGACTTTTTATGACATACTATACTATGACATTTTTGATGACTTTTTGTGACATACTATACTATGACATTTTTAATGACTTTTTGTGACATACTATACTATGACGTTTTTAGTGACATACTATACTGACATTTTCAATGACTTTTCATGACATACTATACTATGACATTTTTGATGACTTTTAGTGACATACTATACTATGACATTTTTGACGACTTTTTGTGACATACTATACTATGACATTATGTATGACTTTTTTATGACATACTATACTATGACATTTTTGATGACTTTTTGTGACATACTATACTATGACATTTTTAATGACTTTTTGTGACATACTATACTATGACGTTTTTAGTGACATACTATACTGATATTTTGTAATGACTTTTCGTGACTTACTATTCTATGACATTTTCAATGAGTTTTTTATGACATACTACACTATGACATTTTTAATCACTTTTTATGACATACTATACTATGACATTTTTTATGACTTTTTATGACTTACTATAATATGACATTTTTGATGACTTTTTATGACATACTATACTATGACGTTTTAGTGACATACTAAACTGAAATTTTTAATGACTTTTTGTGACATGCTATACTATGACATTTTCAATGACTTTTTTATGACATACTATACTATGACATTTTTGATGACTTTTTGTGACATACTATACTATGACATTTTTAATGACTTTTTGTGACATACTATACTATGACGTTTTAGTGACATACTATACTGACATTTTTGATGACTTTTTGTGACATACTATACTATGACATTTTTAATGACTTTTTGTGACATACTATACTATGACGTTTTTAGTGACAAACTATACCGACATTTTTAATGACTTTTTGTGATATACTATACTATGACATTTTTAGTGACTTTTTATGACATACTATACTATGACATTTTTGATGACTTTTTGTGACATACTATACTATGACATTTTTAATCACTTTTTAAGACATACTATACTATGACATTTTTATTGACTTTTTGTGACATACTATACTATGACATTTTTATTGACTTTTTGTGACATAATATACTATGACATTTTTGATGACTTTTTATGACATACTCTACTATGACGTTTTAGTGACACACTATACTGATATTTTTAATGACTTTTCGTGACTTACTATTCTATGACATTTTCAATGAGTTTTTTATGGCATACTATACTATGACATTTTTGATGACTTTTTGTGACATACTATACTATGACATTTTTAATGACTTTTTGTGACATACTATACTATGAAGTTTTTAGTGACAAACTATACCGACATTTTTAATGACTTTTTGTGACATACTATACTATGACATTTTTTATGACTTTTTATGACCTACTATACTATGACATTTTTGATGACTTCGTGACATACTATACTATGACGTTTTAGTGACATACTAAACTGAAATTTTTAATGACTTTTTGTGACATGCTATACTATGACATTTTCAATGAATTTTTTATGACATACTATACTATGACATTTTTGATGACTTTTTGTGACATACTATACTATGACGTTTTTAGTCACATACTATACTGACATTTTTAATGACTTTTTATGACATACTATACTATGACATTTTTGATGACTTTTTGTGACATACTATACTATGACATTTTTGATGACTTTTTGTGACATACTATACTATGACATTTTTATTGACTTTTTGTGACATACTATACTATGACATTTTCAATCACTTTTTATGACATACTATACTATGACATTTTTATTGACTTTTTGTGACATACTATACTATGACATTTTTATTGACTTTTTGTGACATACTATACTATGACATTTTTAATCACTTTTTAAGACATACTATACTATGACATTTTTATTGACTTTTTGTGACATACTATACTATGACATTTTTAATGACTTTTTATGACATACTATACTATGACATTTTTGATGACTTTTTGTGACATACTATACTATGACATTATTTATGACTTTTTATGACATAGTATACTGTGACATTTTTGATGACTTTTTGTGACATACTATACTATGACATTTTTAATCACTTTTTATGACATACTATACTATGACATTTTTAATCACTTTTGATGACATACTATACTATGACATTTTTAATCACTTTTGATGACATACTATACTATGACATTTTTATTGACTTTTTGTGACTTACTATACTATGACATTTTTGACGACTTTTTGTGACATACTATACTATGACGTTTTAGTGACATACTAAACTGAAAATTTTAATGACTTTTTTATGACATACTATACTATGACATTTTTGATGACTTTTTGTGACATACTATACTATGACATTTTTAATGACTTTTTGTGACATACTATACTATGACGTTTTTAGTGACATACTATACTGACATTTTCAATGACTTTTCATGACATACTATACTATGACATTTTTGATGACTTTTTATGACATACTATACTATGACATTTTTGATGACTTTTTGTGACATACTCTACTATGTCATTTTAGTGACATACTATACTGATATTTTTAATGAGTTTTCGTGACTTACTATTCTATGACATTTTCAATGAGTTTTTTATGACATACTATACTATGACATTTTTGATGATTTTTTGTGACATACTACACTATGACATTTTTAATCACTTTTTATGACATACTATACTATGACATTTTTTATGACTTTTTATGACTTACTATAATATGACATTTTTGATGACTTTTTATGACATACTATATTATGACGTTTTAGTGACATACTAAACTGAAATTTTTAATGACTTTTTGTGACATACTATACGATGACATTTTTGATGACTTTTTGTGACATACTATACTATGACATTTTTAATGACTTTTTGTGACATACTATACTATGACGTTTTTAGTGACATACTATACTGACATTTCTAATGACTTTTTATGACATACTATACTATGACATTTTTAATGACTTTTTGTGACATACTATACTATGACGTTTTTAGTGACAAACTATACCGACATTTTTAATGACTTTTTGTGATATACTATACTATGACGTTTTTAGTGACTTTTTATGAAATACTATACTATGACATTTTTGATGACTTTTTGTGACATACTATACTATGACATTTTTAATGACTTTTTGTGAAATACTATACTATGACATTTTTGATGACTTTTTGTGACATACTATACTATGACATTTTTGATGACTTTTTGTGACATACTATACTATGACATTTTTAATGACTTTTGGTGAAATACTATACTATGACATTTTTGATGACTTTTTGTGACATAATATACTATGGCATTTTTAATGACTTTTAGTGACATACTATACTATGACATGTTTACTCACTTTTTATGACATACTATACTATGACGTTTTTACTGACATACTATCCTGACATTTTTAATGACTTTTTGTGACATACTATACTATGACGTTTTTAGTGACATACTATACCGACATTTTTCATGACTTTTTGTGACATACTATACTATGACGTTTTAGTGACATACTATACTGATATTTTTAACGACTTTTCGTGACATACTATACTATGACATTTTTAATCACTTTTGATGACATACTATACTATGACATTTTTAAGCACTTTTTGTGATATACTATACTATGACGTTTTTAGTGACTTCTTATGACATACTATACTATGACATTTTTGATGACTTTTTGTGACATACTATACTATGACATTTTGTAATGACTTTTTGTGACATACTATACTATGACGTTGTTAGTGACTTTTTATGACATATTATACTATGACATTTTTGATGACTTTTTGTGACATACTATACTATGACATTTTTAATGACTTTTTGTGACATACTATACTATGACATTTTTATTGACTTTTTGTGACATACCATACTATGACATTTTTATTGACTTTTTGTGACATACTATACTATGACATTTTTGATGACTTTTTATGACATACTATACTATGACATTTTTGATGACTTTTTGTGACATACTCTACTATGACGTTTTAGTGACATACTATACTGATATTTTTAATGACTTTTCTTGACTTACTATTCTATGACATTTTCAATGAGTTTTTAATGACATACTATACTATGACATTTTTGATGATTTTTTGTGACATACTACACTATGACATTTTTAATCACTTTTTATGACATACTATACTATGACATTTTTTATGACTTTTTATGACCTACTACACTATGACATTTTTGATGACTTTTTGTGACATACTAAACTGAAATTTTTAATTACTTTTTGTGACATGCTATACTATGACATTTTCAATGACTTTTTTTATGACATACTATACTATGACATTTTTGATGACTTTTTGTGACATACTATACTATGACATTTTTAATGACTTTTTGTGACATACTATACTACGACGTTTTTAGTGACATACTATACTGACATTTTTAATGACTTTTTATGACATACTATACTATGACATTTTTGATGACTTTTTGTGACATACTATACTATGACATTTTTAATGACTTTTTGTGACATACTATACTATGACGTTTTTAGTGACAAACTATACCGACATTTTTAATGACTTTTTGTGACATACTATAATATGACATTTTTGATGATTTTTTGTGACATACTATACTATGACATTTTCAATAATTTTTTATGACATACTATACTATGACATTTTTAATGATATTTTGTGACATACTATACTATGACATTTTTGATGACTTTTTGTGACATACTATACTATGACATTTTCAATCATTTTTTATGACATACTATACTATGACATTTTTTATGACTTTTTATGACATACTATACTATGACATATTTGATGACTTTTTGTGACATACTATACTATGACATTTTTAATGACTTTTTATGACATACTATACTATGACATTTTTGATGACTTTTTGTGACATACTATACTATGACATTTTTAATCACTTTTTATGACATACTATACTATGACATTTTTAATCACTTTTGATGACATACTATACTATGACATTTTTGATGACTTTTTGTGACATACTATACTATGACATTTTTGACGACTTTTTGTGACATACTATACTATGACGTTTTAGTGACATCCTAAACTGAAAATTTTAATGACTTTTTGTGACATGCTATACTATGACATTTTCAATGACTTTTTTATGACATACTATACTATGACATTTTTGATGACTTTTTGTGACATACTATACTATGACATTTTTGATGACTTTTTATGACATACTATACTATGACATTTTTGATGACTTTTTGTGACATACTCTACTATGACATTTTAGTGACATACTATACTGATATTTTTAATGAGTTTTCGTGACTTACTATTCTATGACATTTTCAATGAGTTTTTTATGACATACTATACTATGACATTTTTAATGACTTTTTGTGACATACTATACTATGACGTTTTTAGTGACAAACTATACCGACATTTTTAATGACTTTTTGTGATATACTATACTATGACATTTTCAATGACTTTTTGTGACATACTATACTATGACGTTTTAGTGACATACTATACTGACATTTTTAATGACTTTTTATGGCATACTATACTATGACATTTTTAATGACTTTTTGTGACATACTATACTATGACGTTTTTAGTGACAAACTATACCGACATTTTTAATGACTTTTTGTGATATACTATACTATGACATTTTCAATGACTTTTTGTGACATACTATACTATGACGTTTTAGTGACATACTATACTGACATTTTTAATGACTTTTTATGGCATACTATACTATGACATTTTTAATGACTTTTTGTGACATACTATACTATGACGTTTTTAGTGACAAACTATACCGACATTTTTAATGACTTTTTGTGATATACTATACTATGACATTTTTAGTGACTTTTTATGACATACTATACTATGACATTTTTGATGACTTTTTGTGACATACTATACTATGACATTTTTGATGACTTTTTGTGACATACTATACTATGACATTTTTATTGACTTTTTGTGACATACTATACTATGACATTTTTATTGACTTTTTATGACATACTATACTATGACATTTTTATTGACTTTTTGTGACATACTATACTATGACATTTTTATTGACTTTTTGTGACATACTATACTATGACATTTTTAATCACTTTTTAAGACATACTATACTATGACATTTTTATTGACTTTTTGTGACATACTATACTATGACATTTTTATTGACTTTTTGTGACATAATATACTATGACATTTTTGATGACTTTTTATGACATACTCTACTATGACGTTTTAGTGACATACTATACTGATATTTTTAATGACTTTTCGTGACTTACTATTCTATGACATTTTCAATGAGTTTTTTATGGCATACTATACTATGACATTTTTGATGACTTTTTGTGACATACTATACTATGACATTTTTAATGACTTTTTGTGACATACTATACTATGACGTTTTTAGTCACATACTATACTGACATTTTTAATGACTTTTTATGACATACTATACTATGACATTTTTGATGACTTTTTGTGACATACTATACTATGACATTTTTAATGACTTTTTGTGACATACTATACTATGACATTTTTGATGACTTTTTGTGACATACTATACTATGACATTTTTGATGACTTTTTGTGACATACTATACTATGACATTTTTAATGACTTTTTATGACATACTATACTATGACATTTTTAATCACTTTTGATGACATACTATACTAAGACATTTTTAATGACTTTTTGTGATATACTATACTATGACGTTTTTAGTGACTTTTTATGACATACTATACTATGACATTTTTTAATGACTTTTTGTGACATACTATACTATGACGTTTTTAGTGACTTTTTATGACATACTATACTATGACATTTTTTAATGACTTTTTGTGACATACTATACTATGACGTTTTTAGTGACTTTTCATGACATATTATACTATGACATTTTTGATGACTTTTTGTGACATACTATACTACGACATTTTTAATCACTTTTTATGACATACTATACTATGACATTTTTAATCACTTTTTGTGTCATACTATACTACGACATTTTTAATCACTTTTTGTGACATACTATACTATGACATTTTTATTGACTTTTTGTGACATACTATACTATGACATTTTTAATCACTTTTTAAGACATACTATACTATGACATTTTTATTGACTTTTTGTGACATACTATACTATGACATTTTTAATGACTTTTTATGACATACTATACTATGACATTTTTGATGACTTTTTGTGACATACTATACTATGACATTATTTATGACTTTTTATGACATAGTATACTATGACATTTTTAATGACTTTTTGTGACATACTATACTATGACATTTTTAATCACTTTTTATGACATACTATACTATGACATTTTTAATCACTTTTGATGACATACTATACTATGACATTTTTAATCACTTTTGATGACATACTATACTATGACATTTTTGATGACTTTTTGTGACATACTATACTATGACATTTTTGACGACTTCTTGTGACATACTATACTATGACGTTTTAGTGACATACTAAACTGAAATTTTTAATGACTTTTTGTGACATGCTATACTATGACATTTTTAATGACTTTTAATGACATACTATACTATGACATTTTTTATGACTTTTTATGACTTACTATAATATGACATTTTTGATGACTTTTGATGACATACTATACTATGACGTTTTAGTGACATACTAAACTGAAATTTTTAATGACTTTTTGTGACATACTATACGATGACATTTTTGATGACTTTTTGTGACATACTATACTATGACATTTTTATGACTTTTTGTGACATACTATACTGACGTTTTTAGTGACATACTATACTGACATTTTTAATGACTTTTTATGACATACTATACTATGACATTTTTAATGACTTTTTGTGACATACTATACTATGACGTTTTTAGTGACAAACTATACCGACATTTTTAATGACTCTTTGTGATATACTATACTATGACGTTTTTAGAGACTTTTTATGAAATACTATACTATGACATTTTTGATGACTTTTTGTGACATACTATACTATGACATTTTTAATGACTTTTTGAGAAATACTATACTATGACATTTTTGATGACTTTTTGTGACATACTATACTATGACATTTTAGATGACTTTTTGTGACATACTATACTATGACATTTTTAATGACTTTTTGTGAAATACTATACTATGACATTTTTGATGACTTTTTCTGACATAATATACTATGGCATTTTTAATGACTTTTTGTGACATACTATACTATGACGTTTTTAGTGACATACTATACTATGACATGTTTAATCACTTTTTATTACATACTATACTATGACGTTTTTACTGACATACTATCCTGACATTTTTAATGAATTTTTGTGACATACTATACTATGACGTTTTTAGTGACATACTATACCGACATTTTTCATGACTTTTTGTGACATACTATACTATGACGTTTTAGTGACATACTATACTGATATTTTTAACGACTTTTCGTGACATACTATTCTATGACATTTTCAATGAGTTTTTTATGACATACTATACTATGACATTTTTAATCACTTTTTATGACATACTATACTATGACATTTTTGATGACTTCTTGTGACATACTATACTGTGACATTTTTAGTGACATACTATACTATGACATTTTTGATGACTTTTTGTGACATACTATACTATGACATTTTTAATGACTTTTTGTGACTTACTATACTATGACATTTTTTATGACTTTTTATGACTTACTATAATATGACATTTTTGATGACTTTTTATGACATTCTATACTATGACGTTTTAGTGACATACTAAACTGAAATTTTTAATGACTTTTTGTGACATGCTATACTATGACATTTTTAATCACTTTTGATGACATACTATACTATGACATTTTTAAGCACTTTTTGTGATATACTATACTATGACGTTTTTAGTGACTTCTTATGACATACTATACTATGACATTTTTGATGACTTTTTGTGACATACTATACTATGACGTTGTTAGTGACTTTTTATGACATATTATACTATGATATTTTGATGACTTTTTGTGACATACTATACTATGACATTTTTAATGACTTTTTGTGACATACTATACTATGACATTTTTATTGACTTTTTGTGACAAACTATACTATGACATTTTTATTGACTTTTTGTGACATACTATACTATGACATTTTTGATGACTTTTTATGACATACTATACTGTGACATTTTTGATGACTTTTTGTGACATACTCTACTATGACGTTTTAGTGACATACTATACTGATATTTTTAATGACTTTTCGTGACTTACTATTCTATGACATTTTCAATGAGTTTTTTATGACATACTATACTATGACATTTTTGATGATTTTTTGTGACATACTACACTATGACATTTTTAATCACTTTTTATGACATACTATACTATGACATTTTTGATGACTTTTTGTGACATACTAAACTGAAATTTTTAATTACTTTTTGTGACATGCTATACTATGACATTTTCAATGACTTTTTTCATGACATACTATACTATGACATTTTTGATGACTTTTTGTGACATACTATACTATGACATTTTTAATGACTTTTTGTGACATACTATACTATGACGTTTTTAGTGAAAAACTATACAGACATTTTTAATGACTTTTCGTGACTTACTATTCTATGACATTTTCAATGACTTTTTGTGACATACTATACTATGACATTTTTGATGACTTTTTGTGACATACTATACTATGACATTTTTAATGACTTTTTATGACATACTATACTATGACATTTTTGATGACTTTTTGTGACATACTATACTATGACATTATTTATGACTTTTTATGACATACTATACTATGACATTTTTGATGACTTTTTGTGACATACTATACTATGACATTTTTAATCACTTTTTATGACATACTATACTATGACATTTTTAATCACTTTTGATGACATACTATACTATGACATTTTTAATCACTTTTGATGACATACTATACTATGACATTTTTAATGACTTTTTGTGACATACTATACTATGACATTTTTGACGACTTTTTGTAACATACTATACTATGACGTTTTAGTGACATACTATACTGACATTTTTAATGACTTTTTATGACATACTATACTATGACATTTTTGATGACTGTTTGTGACATACTATACTATGACATTTTTAATGACTTTTTGTGACATACTATACTATGACGTTTTTAGTGACAAACTATACCGACATTTTTAATGACTTTTTGTGATATACTATACTATGACATTTTTAGTGACTTTTTATGACATACTATACTATGACATTTTTGTTGACTTTTTGTGACATACTATACTATGACATTTTTATTGACTTTTTGTGACATACTATACTATGACATTTTTATTGACTTTTTATGACATACTATACTATGACATTTTTATTGACTTTTTGTGACATACTATACTATGACATTTTTAATCACTTTTTAAGACATACTATACTATGACATTTTTATTGACTTTTTGTGACATAATATACTATGACATTTTTGATGACTTTTTATGACATACTCTACTATGACGTTTTAGTGACATACTATACTGATATTTTTAATGACTTTTCGTGACTTACTATTCTATGACATTTTCAATGAGTTTTTTATGGCATACTATACTATGACATTTTTGATGACTTTTTGTGACATACTATACTATGACATTTTTAATGACTTTTTGTGACATACTATACTATGAAGTTTTTAGTGACAAACTATACCGACATTTTTAATGACTTTTTGTGACATACTATACTATGACATTTTTTATGACTTTTTATGACCTACTATACTATGACATTTTTGATGACTTCTTGTGACATACTATACTATGACGTTTTAGTGACATACTAAACTGAAATTTTTAATGACTTTTTGTGACATGCTATACTATGACATTTTCAATGAATTTTTTATGACATACTATACTATGACATTTTTGATGACTTTTTGTGACATACTATACTATGACGTTTTTAGTGACATACTATACTGACATTTTTAATGACTTTTTATGACATACTATACTATGACATTTTTGATGACTTTTTGTGACATACTATACTATGACATTTTTAATGACTTTTTGTGACATACTATACTATGACGTTTTTAGTGACATACTATACTGACATTTTTAATGACTTTTTATGACATACTATACTATGACATTTTTGATGACTTTTTATGACATACTATACTATGACATTTTTTATGACTTTTTGTGACATACTATACTATGACATTTTTAATGACTTTTTATGACATACTATACTATGACATTTTTGATGACTTTTTGTGACATACTATACTATGACATTTTTTATGACTTTTTGTGACATACTACACTATGACATTTTTAATGACTTTTTATGACATACTATACTATGACATTTTTAATCACTTTTGATGACATACTATACTATGACATTTTCAATAACTTTTTATGACATACTATACTATGACATTTTTAATGACTTTTTGTGACATACTATACTATGACATTTTTAATGACTTTTTGTGACATACTATACTATGACGTTTTTAGTGACATACTATACTGACATTTTTAATGACTTTTTATGACATACTATACTATGACATTTTTGATGACTTTTTATGACATACTATACTATGACATTTTTTATGACTTTTTGTGACATACTATACTATGACATTTTTAATGACTTTTTATGACATACTATACTATGACATTTTTGATGACTTTTTGTGACATACTATACTATGACATTTTTTATGACTTTTTGTGACATACTACACTATGACATTTTTAATCACTTTTTATGACATACTATACTATGACATTTTTAATCACTTTTGATGACATACTATACTATGACATTTTTAATAACTTTTTTTGACATACTATACTATGACATTTTTGATGACTTTTTGTGACATACTATACTATGACATTTTTGATGACTTTTTGTGACATACTATACTATGACATTTTTAATGACTTTTTATGACATACTATACTATGACATTTTTAATAACTTTTTATGACATACTATACTATGACATTTTTGATGACTTTTTGTGACATACTATACTATGACATTTTTGATGACTTTTTGTGACATACTATACTATGACATTTTTAATGACTTTTTATGACATACTATACTATGACATTTTTAATCACTTTTGATGACATACTAAACTAAGACATTTTTAATGACTTTTTGTGATATACTATACTATGACGTTTTTAGTGACTTTTTATGACAAACTATACTATGACATTTTTTAATGACTTTTTGTGACATACTATACTATGACGTTTTTAGTGACTTTTCATGACATATTATACTATGACATTTTTGATGACTTTTTGTGACATACTATACTACGACATTTTTAATCACTTTTTATGACATACTATACTATGACATTTTTATTGACTTTTTGTGACATACTATACTATGACATTTTTATTGACTTTTTATGACATACTATACTATGACATTTTTAATCACTTTTTGTGACATACTATACTACGACATTTTTAATCACTTTTTATGACATACTATACTATGACATTTTTATTGACTTTTTGTGACATACTATACTATGACATTTTTATTGACTTTTTATGACATACTATACTATGACATTTTTATTGACTTTTTGTGACATACTATACTATGACATTTTTAATCACTTTTTAAGACATACTATACTATGACATTTTTATTGACTTTTTGTGACATACTATACTATGACATTTTTAATGACTTTTTATGACATACTATACTATGACATTTTTGATGACTTTTTGTGACATACTATACTATGACATTATTTATGACTTTTTATGACATACTATACTATGACATTTTTGATGACTTTTTGTGACATACTATACTATGACATTTTTAATCACTTTTTATGACATACTATACTATGACATTTTTAATCACTTTTGATGACATACTATACTATGACATTTTTAATCACTTTTGATGACATACTATACTATGACATTTTAGTGACATACTAAACTGAAATTTTTAATCACTTTTTGTGACATGCTATACTATGACATTTTTAATGACTTTTAATGACATACTATACTATGACATTTTTAATCACTTTTGATGACATACTATACTATGACATTTTTATTGACTTTTTGTGACTTACTATACTATGACATGT
Source organism: Cephalopholis sonnerati (assembly GCA_019142605.1). Lineage (NCBI taxonomy): Eukaryota > Metazoa > Chordata > Actinopteri > Perciformes > Serranidae > Cephalopholis > Cephalopholis sonnerati. The sequence continues at coordinate 14,522,352 of JAGQAX010000021.1, read as the reverse complement.
TTGACGACTTTTTGTGACATACTATACTATGACGTTTTAGTGACATACTAAACTGAAAATTTTAATGACTTTTTGTGACATGCTATACTATGACATTTTCAATGACTTTTTTATGACATACTATACTATGACATTTTTGATGACTTTTTGTGACATACTATACTATGACATTTTTAATGACTTTTTGTGACATACTATACTATGACGTTTTTAGTGACATACTATACTGACATTTTCAATGACTTTTCATGACATACTATACTATGACATTTTTGATGACTTTTTATGACATACTATACTATGACATTTTTGATGACTTTTTGTGACATACTCTACTATGACGTTTTAGTGACATACTATACTGATATTTTTAATGACTTTTCGTGACTTACTATTCTATGACATTTTCAATGAGTTTTTTATGACATACTATACTATGACATTTTTGATGATTTTTTGTGACATACTACACTATGACATTTTTAATCACTTTTTATGACATACTATACTATGACATTTTTTATGAATTTTTATGACTTACTATAATATGACATTTTTGATGACTTTTTATGACATACTATACTATGATGTTTTAGTGACATACTAAACTGAAATTTTTAATGACTTTTTGTGACATGCTATACTATGACATTTTCAATGACTTTTTTATGACATACTATACGATGACATTTTTGATGACTTTTTGTGACATACTATACTATGACATTTTTAATGACTTTTTGTGACATACTATACTATGACATTTTTGATGACTTTTTGTGACATACTATACTATGACATTTTTAATGACTTTTTGTGACATACTATACTATGACGTTTTTAGTGACAAACTATACCGACATTTTTAATGACTTTTTGTGATATACTATACTATGACGTTTTTAGTGACTTTTTATGACATACTATACTATGACATTTTTGATGACTTTTTGTGACATACTATACTATGACATTTTTGATGACTTTTTGTGACATAATATACTATGGCAATTTTAATGACTTTTTGTGACATACTATACTATGACATGTTTAATCACTTTTTATGACATACTATACTATGACGTTTTAGTGACATACTATACTGATATTTTTAACGACTTTTCGTGACATACTATTCTATGACATTTTCAATGAGTTTTTTATGACATACTATACTATGACATTTTTAATCACTTTTTATGACATACTATACTATGACATTTTTGATGACTTTTTGTGACATACTATACTGTGACATTTTTAGTGACATACTATACTATGACATTTTTGATGACTTTTTGTGACATACTATACTATGACATTTTTGATGACTTTTTGTGACTTACTATACTATGACATTTTTAGTGACATACTATACTATGACATTTTTGATGACTTTTTGTGACATACTATACTATGACATTTTTAGTGACATACTATACTATGACATTTTTAATGACTTTTTGTGACATACTATACTATGACGTTTTTAGTGACATACTATACTATGACATTTTTAATGACTCTTTGTGACAAACTATACTATGACGTTTTTAGTGACTTTTTATGACATACTATACTATGACATTTTTAATGACTTTTTGTGACATACTCTACTATGACATTTTTAGTGACATACTATACTGACATTTTTAATGACTTTTTGTGACATACTATACTATGACATTTTTAATCACTTTTTATGACATACTATACTATGATATTTTTATTTACGTTTTGTGACTTACTATTCTATGACGTTTTTGATGACTTTTTGTGACATACTATACTATGACATTTTTGATGACTTTTTGTGACATACTATACTATGACATTTTTAATGACTTTTTGTGATATACTATACTATGACGTTTTTAGTGACTTTTTATGAAATATTATACTATGACATTTTTAATGACTTTTTATGACATACTATACTATGACATTTTTAATGACTTTTTGTGACATACTATACTATGACGTTTTTAGTGACTTTTTATGACATACTATACTATGACATTTTTAATCACTTTTGATGACATACTATACTATGATATTTTTATTTACGTTTTGTGACTTACTATTCTATGACGTTTTTGATGACTTTTTGTGACATACTATACTATGACATTTTTGATGACTTTTTGTGACATACTATACTATGACATTTTTGATGACTTTTTGTGACATACTATACTATGACGTTTTAGTGACATACTAAACTGAAATTTTTAATGACTTTTTGTGACATACTATACTATGACATTTTTCATGACTTTTTGTGACATACTATACTATCACGTTTTTAGTGACTTTTTATGACATACTATACTATGACATTTTTAATGACTTTTTATGACATACTATACTATGACATTTTTAATGACTTTTTGTGACATACTATACTATGACGTTTTTAGTGACAGACTATACTATGACATTTTTGATTACTTTTTGTGACATACTATACTATGACGTTTTTAGTGATTTTTTATGACATATTATACTATGACATATTTAATCTCATTTTATGACATACTATACTATGACATTTTTAATGACTTTTTGTGAGATACTATACTATGACATTTTTAATGACTTTTTGTGACATACTATACTATGACGTTTTTAGTGACATACTATACCAACATTTTTAATGACTTTTTGTGACATACTATACTATGACATTTTTGATGACTTTTTATGACATACTATACTATAACATTTTTGATGACTTTTTGTGATATACTATACTATGACATTTTTGATGACTTTTTGTGACATACTATACTATAACATTTTTGATGACTTTTTATGACATACTATACTATGACATTTTTAATGACTTTTTGTGACATACTATACTATGACATTTTTGATGACTTTTAATGACATACTATACTATGATATCTTTAATGACTTTTTGTGACATACTATACTATGACATTTTTATGACTTTTTGTGACATACTATACTATAACATTTTTGATGACTTTTTATGACATACTATACTATGACGTTTTAGTGACATACTAAACTGAAATTTTTGATGACTTTTTGTGACATACTATACTATGACATTTTTAATCACTTTTTATGACATACTATACTATGACATTATTTATGACTTTTTATGACTTATTATACTATGACATTTTTAATGACTTTTTGTGATATACTATACTATGACATTTTTAGTGACTTTTTATGACATACTATACCATGACATTTTTAATGACTTTTTGTGACATACTACGCTATGACACTTTTTGATTACTTTTTGTGACATACTATACTATGACGTTTTTAGTGACATACTATACTATGACATTTTAAATGACATATTATACTATGACATTTTTAATGACTTTTTGTGACATACTATACTATGACGTTTTTAGTTACATACTATACTGACATTTTTCATGACTTTTTGTGACATACTATACTATGACGTTTTTAGTGACTTTTTATGACATACTATGACATATTTAATCACTTTTTATGACATACTATACTATGACATTTTTAATGACTTTTTGTGACATACTATACTATGACATTTTTAATGACTTTTTGTGACATACTATACTATGACGTTTTTAGTGACATACTATACTGAAATTTTTAATGACTTTTTGTGACATACTATACTATGACATTTTTAATGACTTTTTGTGACATACTATACTATGACGTTTTTAGTGACTTTTTATGACATACTATACTATGATATCTTTAATGACTTTTTGTGACATACTATACTATGACGTTTTTAGTGACTTTTTGTGACATACTATACTATGACATTTTTAATGACTTTTTGTGACATACTATACTATGACGTTTTTAGTGACATACTATACTGACATTTTTAATGACTTTTTGTGACACACTATACTATGACGTTTTTAGTGACGTTTTATGACATACTATACTATGACATTTTTAATGACTTTTTGTGACTTACTATACTATGACATTTTTGATTACTTTTTGTGACATACTATACTATGACGTTTTTAGTGACAGACTATACTGACATTTTTAATGACTTTTTGTGACATACTATACGATGACATTTTTGATGACTTTTTGTGACATACTATACCATGACATTTTTTGTGACATACTATACTATGACATTTTTAATGACTTTTTGTGACATACTATACTATGACGTTTTTAGTGACAGACTATACTATGACATTTTTAATGACTTTTTGTGACATACTATACTATGACATTTTTAATGACTTTTTGTGACTTACTATATTATGACATTTTTGATGACTTTTTATGACATACTATGCTATGACATTTTTGATGACTTTTTGTGACATACTATACTATGACGTTTTTAGTGACATACTATACTGACATGTGATGAGTTTTTGTGACATACTATACTATGACGTTTTTAGTGACATACTATACTATGACATTTTTAATGACATATTATACTATGACATTTTTAATGACTTTTTGTGACATACTATACTATGACATTTTTAATGACTTTTTGTGACATACTATACTATGACATTTTTAATGACTTTTTGTGACATACTATACTATGACGTTTTTAGTGACTTTTTATGACATACTATACTATGACATATTTAATCACTTTTTATGACATACTATACTATGATGTTTTTAGTGACCTACTATACTATGACATTTTTAATGACATATTATACTATGACATTTTTAATGACTTTTTGTGACATACTATACTATGACATTTTTAATGACTTTTTGTGACATACTATACTATGACATTTTTAATGACTTTTTGTGACATACTATACTATGACGTTTTTAGTGACTTTTTATGACATCCTTTACTATGACATTTTTAATGACTTTTTGTGACATATTATACTATGACGTTTTTAGTGACATACTATACTGACATTTTTAATGACTTTTTGTGACACACTATACTAAGACGTTTTTAGTGACTTTTTATGACATACTATACTATGATATTTTTTATGACTTTTTGTGACTTACTATATTATGACATTTTTGATGACATTTTATGACATACTATACTATGACATTTTTGATGACTTTTTGTGACACACTATACTATGACGTTTTTAGTGACTTTTTATGACATACTATACTATGATATTTTTAATGACTTTTTGTGACATACTATACTATGATGTTTTTAATGACTTTTTATGACATACTATACTATGACATTTTTGATGACTTTTTGTGACATACTATACTATGACATTTTTAATGACTTTTTGTGACATACTATACTATGACGTTTTTAGTGACATACTATACTATGACATTTTTAATGACTTTTTGTGACACACTATACTATGACGTTTTTAGTGACTTTTTATGACATACTATACTATGACATATTTAATCACTTTTGATGACATACTATACTATGACATTTTTGATGACTTTTTGTGACAGACTATACTATGTCATTTTTAATGACTTTTTGTGACATACTATACTATGACATTTTTAGTGACTTTTTGTGACATACTATACTATGACATTTTTAATGACTTTTTGTGACATACTATACTATGACGTTTTTAGTGACAGACTATACTATGACATTTTTAATGACTTTTTGTGACATACTATACTATGACGTTTTTAGTGACATACTATACTGACATTTTTAATGACTTTTTGTGACATACTATACTATGACATTATTAATGAATTTTTGTGACATACTATACTATGACGTTTTTAGTGACATACTATACTGACATTTTTAATGACTTTTTGTGACACACTATACTATGACTTTTTTAGTGACAGACTATACTATGACATTTTTAATGACTTTTTGTGACATACTATACTATGACGTTTTTAGTGACATACTATACTGACATTTTTAATGACTTTTTGTGACATACTATACTATGACATTTTTAATGACTTTTTGTGACATACTATACTATGACGTTTTTAGTGACAGACTATACTATGACATTTTTGATTACTTTTTGTGACATACTATACTATGACGTTTTTAGTGATTTTTTATGACATATTATACTATGACATATTTAATCTCATTTTATGACATACTATACTATGACATTTTTAATGACTTTTTGTGAGATACTATACTATGACATTTTTAATGACTTTTTGTGACATACTATACTATGACGTTTTTAGTGACATACTATACCAACATTTTTAATGACTTTTTGTGACATACTATACTATGACATTTTTGATGACTTTTTATGACATACTATACTATAACATTTTTGATGACTTTTTGTGATATACTATACTATGACATTTTTGATGACTTTTTGTGACATACTATACTATAACATTTTTGATGACTTTTTATGACATACTATACTATGACATTTTTAATGACTTTTTGTGACATACTATACTATGACATTTTTGATGACTTTTAATGACATACTATACTATGATATCTTTAATGACTTTTTGTGACATACTATACTATGACATTTTTATGACTTTTTGTGACATACTATACTATAACATTTTTGATGACTTTTTATGACATACTATACTATGACGTTTTAGTGACATACTAAACTGAAATTTTTGATGACTTTTTGTGACATACTATACTATGACATTTTTAATCACTTTTTATGACATACTATACTATGACATTATTTATGACTTTTTATGACTTATTATACTATGACATTTTTAATGACTTTTTGTGATATACTATACTATGACATTTTTAGTGACTTTTTATGACATACTATACCATGACATTTTTAATGACTTTTTGTGACATACTACGCTATGACACTTTTTGATTACTTTTTGTGACATACTATACTATGACGTTTTTAGTGACATACTATACTATGACATTTTAAATGACATATTATACTATGACATTTTTAATGACTTTTTGTGACATACTATACTATGACGTTTTTAGTTACATACTATACTGACATTTTTCATGACTTTTTGTGACATACTATACTATGACGTTTTTAGTGACTTTTTATGACATACTATGACATATTTAATCACTTTTTATGACATACTATACTATGACATTTTTAATGACTTTTTGTGACATACTATACTATGACATTTTTAATGACTTTTTGTGACATACTATACTATGACGTTTTTAGTGACATACTATACTGAAATTTTTAATGACTTTTTGTGACATACTATACTATGACATTTTTAATGACTTTTTGTGACATACTATACTATGACGTTTTTAGTGACTTTTTATGACATACTATACTATGATATCTTTAATGACTTTTTGTGACATACTATACTATGACGTTTTTAGTGACTTTTTGTGACATACTATACTATGACATTTTTAATGACTTTTTGTGACATACTATACTATGACGTTTTTAGTGACATACTATACTGACATTTTTAATGACTTTTTGTGACACACTATACTATGACGTTTTTAGTGACGTTTTATGACATACTATACTATGACATTTTTAATGACTTTTTGTGACTTACTATACTATGACATTTTTGATTACTTTTTGTGACATACTATACTATGACGTTTTTAGTGACAGACTATACTGACATTTTTAATGACTTTTTGTGACATACTATACGATGACATTTTTGATGACTTTTTGTGACATACTATACCATGACATTTTTTGTGACATACTATACTATGACATTTTTAATGACTTTTTGTGACATACTATACTATGACGTTTTTAGTGACAGACTATACTATGACATTTTTAATGACTTTTTGTGACATACTATACTATGACATTTTTAATGACTTTTTGTGACTTACTATATTATGACATTTTTGATGACTTTTTATGACATACTATGCTATGACATTTTTGATGACTTTTTGTGACATACTATACTATGACGTTTTTAGTGACAGACTATACTATGACATTTTTAATGACTTTTTGTGACATACTATACTATGACGTTTTTAGTGACATACTATACTGACATGTGATGAGTTTTTGTGACATACTATACTATGACGTTTTTAGTGACATACTATACTATGACATTTTTAATGACATATTATACTATGACATTTTTAATGACTTTTTGTGACATACTATACTATGACATTTTTAATGAGTTTTTGTGACATACTATACTATGACATTTTTAATGACTTTTTGTGACATACTATACTATGACGTTTTTAGTGACTTTTTATGACATACTATACTATGACATATTTAATCACTTTTTATGACATACTATACTATGATGTTTTTAGTGACCTACTATACTATGACATTTTTAATGACATATTATACTATGACATTTTTAATGACTTTTTGTGACATACTATACTATGACATTTTTAATGACTTTTTGTGACATACTATACTATGACATTTTTAATGACTTTTTGTGACATACTATACTATGACGTTTTTAGTGACTTTTTATGACATCCTTTACTATGACATTTTTAATGACTTTTTGTGACATATTATACTATGACGTTTTTAGTGACATACTATACTGACATTTTTAATGACTTTTTGTGACACACTATACTAAGACGTTTTTAGTGACTTTTTATGACATACTATACTATGATATTTTTTTTGACTTTTTTTGACTTACTATATTATCACATTTTTGATGACATTTTATGACATACTATACTATGACATTTTTGATGACTTTTTGTGACACACTATACTATGACGTTTTTAGTGACTTTTTATGACATACTATACTATGATATTTTTAATGACTTTTTGTGACATACTATACTATGATGTTTTTAATGACTTTTTATGACATACTATACTATGACATTTTTGATGACTTTTTGTGACATACTATACTATGACATTTTTAATGACTTTTTGTGACATACTATACTATGACGTTTTTAGTGACATACTATACTATGACATTTTTAATGACTTTTTGTGACACACTATACTATGACGTTTTTAGTGACTTTTTATGACATACTATACTATGACATATTTAATCACTTTTGATGACATACTATACTATGACATTTTTGATGACTTTTTGTGACAGACTATACTATGTCATTTTTAATGACTTTTTGTGACATACTATACTATGACATTTTTAGTGACTTTTTGTGACATACTATACTATGACATTTTTAATGACTTTTTGTGACATACTATACTATGACGTTTTTAGTGACAGACTCTACTATGACATTTTTAATGACTTTTTGTGACATACTATACTATGACGTTTTTAGTGACATACTATACTGACATTTTTAATGACTTTTTGTGACATACTATACTATGACATTATTAATGAATTTTTGTGACATACTATACTATGACGTTTTTAGTGACATACTATACTGACATTTTTAATGACTTTTTGTGACACACTATACTATGACTTTTTTAGTGACAGACTATACTATGACATTTTTAATGACTTTTTGTGACATACTATACTATGACGTTTTTAGTGACATACTATACTGACATTTTTAATGACTTTTTGTGACATACTATACTATGATATTTTTAATCACTTTTGATGACATACTATACTATGACATTTTTGATGACTTTTTGTGACATACTATACTATGACATTATTTATGACTTTTTATGACATACTATACTATGACATTTTTAATCACTTTTTATGACATACTATACTATGACATTTTTGATGACTTTTTGTGACATACTATACTATGACATTATTTATGACTTTTTATGACATACTATACTATGACATTTTTGATGACTTTTTGTGACATACTATACTATGACATTTTTAATCACTTTTGATGACATACTATACTATGACATTTTTGATGACTTTTTGTGACATACTATACTATGACATTATTTATGACTTTTTATGACATACTATACTATGACATTTTTAATCACTTTTTGTGACATACTATACTATGACGTTTTAGTGACATACTAAACTGAAAATTTTAATGACTTTTTGTGACATGCTATACTATGACATTTTCAATGACTTTTTTATGACATACTATACTATGACATTTTTGATGACTTTTTGTGACATACTATACTATGACATTTTTAATGACTTTTTGTGACATACTATACTACGACATTTTTAATCACTTTTTATGACATACTATACTATGACATTTTTATTGACTTTTTGTGACATACTATACTATGACATTTTTATTGACTTTTTATGACATACTATACTATGACATTTTTAATCACTTTTTGTGACATACTATACTACGACATTTTCAATGACTTTTTATGACATACTATACTATGACATTTTTATTGACTTTTTGTGACATACTATACTATGACGTTTTTAGTGACATACTATACTGACATTTTTAAACACTTTTTGTGACACACTATACTATGACGTTTTTAGTGACTTTTTATGGCATACTATACTATGACATTTTTAATGACTTTTTGTGACTTACTATATTATGACATTTTTGATGACTTTTTATGACATACTATACTGACATTTTTAATGACTTTTTGTGACATACTATACTATGACGTTTTTAGTGACAGACTATACTATGACATTTTTGATTACTTTTTGTGACATACTATACTATGACGTTTTTAGTGATTTTTTATGACATATTATACTATGACATATTTAATCTCATTTTATGACATACTATACTATGACATTTTTAATGACTTTTTGTGAGATACTATACTATGACATTTTTAATGACCTTTTGTGACATACTATACTATGACGTTTTTAGTGACATACTATACTGACATTTTTAAACACTTTTTGTGACACACTATACTATGACGTTTTTAGTGACTTTTTATGGCATACTATACTATGACATTTTTAATGACTTTTTGTGACTTACTATATTATGACATTTTTGATGACTTTTTATGACATACTATACTGACATTTTTGATGACTTTTTATGACATACTATACTATGACATTTTTAATCACTTTTTGTGACATACTATACTACGACATTTTTAATCACTTTTTATGACATACTATACTATGACATTTTTATTGACTTTTTGTGACATACTATACTATGACATTTTTAATGACTTTTTGTGACATACTATACTATGACGTTTTTAGTGACTTTTTATGACATACTATACTATGACATATTTAATCACTTTTTATGACATACTATACTATGATGTTTTTAGTGACCTACTATACTATGACATTTTTAATGACATATTATACTATGACATTTTTAATGACTTTTTGTGACATACTATACTATGACATTTTTGATGACTTTTTGTGACATACTATACTATGACATTATTTATGACTTTTTATGACATACTATACTATGACATTTTTGATGACTTTTTGTGACATACTATACTATGACATTTTTAATCACTTTTGATGACATACTATACTATGACATTTTTGATGACTTTTTGTGACATACTATACTATGACATTATTTATGACTTTTTATGACATACTATACTATGACATTTTTAATCACTTTTTATGACATACTATACTATGACATTTTTGATGACTTTTTGTGACATACTATACTATGACATTATTTATGACTTTTTATGACATACTATACTATGACATTTTTGATGACTTTTTGTGACATACTATACTATGACATTTTTAATCACTTTTGATGACATACTATACTATGACATTTTTGATGACTTTTTGTGACATACTATACTATGACATTATTTATGACTTTTTATGACATACTATACTATGACATTTTTAATCACTTTTTGTGACATACTATACTATGACGTTTTAGTGACATACTAAACTGAAAATTTTAATGACTTTTTGTGACATGCTATACTATGACATTTTCAATGACTTTTTTATGACATACTATACTATGACATTTTTGATGACTTTTTGTGACATACTATACTATGACATTTTTAATGACTTTTTGTGACATACTATACTACGACATTTTTAATCACTTTTTATGACATACTATACTATGACATTTTTATTGACTTTTTGTGACATACTATACTATGACATTTTTATTGACTTTTTATGACATACTATACTATGACATTTTTAATCACTTTTTGTGACATACTATACTACGACATTTTCAATGACTTTTTATGACATACTATACTATGACATTTTTATTGACTTTTTGTGACATACTATACTATGACATTTTTATTGACTTTTTATGACATACTATACTATGACATTTTTATTGAATTTTTGTGACATACTATACTATGACATTTTTAATCACTTTTTAAGACATACTATACTATGACATTTTTATTGACTTTTTGTGACATACTATACTATGACATTTTTAATGACTTTTTATGACATACTATACTATGACATTTTTGATTACTTTTTGTGACATACTATACTATGACATTATTTATGACTTTTTATGACATACTATACTATGACATTTTTGATGACTTTTTGTGACATACTATACTATGACATTTTTAATCACTTTTGATGACATACTATACTATGACATTTTTGATGACTTTTTGTGACATACTATACTATGACATTATTTATGACTTTTTATGACATACTATACTATGACATTTTTAATCACTTTTTATGACATACTATACTATGACATTTTTAATCACTTTTGATGACATACTATACTATGACATTTTTAATCACTTTTGATGACATACTATACTATGACATTATTTATGACTTTTTATGACATACTATACTATGACATTTTTAATGACTTTTTGTGACATACTATACTATGACGTTTTTAGTGACATACTATACTGACATTTTTAATGACTTTTTGTGACATACTATACTATGACATTATTAATGAATTTTTGTGACATACTATACTATGACGTTTTTAGTGACATACTATACTGACATTTTTAATGACTTTTTGTGACACACTATACTATGACGTTTTTAGTGACAGACTATACTATGACATTTTTAATGACTTTTTGTGACATACTATACTATGACGTTTTTAGTGACATACTATACTGACATTTTTAATGACTTTTTGTGACATACTATCCTATGACATTTTTAATGACTTTTTGTGACATACTATACTATGACGTTTTTAGTGACATACTTTTCTGACATTTTTAATGACTTTTTGTGACATACTATACTATGACGTTTTTAGTGACAGACTATACTATGACATTTTTAATGACTTTTTGTGACATACTATACTATGACGTTTTTAGTGATTTTTTATGACATATTATACTATGACATATTTAATCTCATTTTATGACATACTATACTATGACATTTTTAATGACTTTTTGTGAGATACTATACTATGACATTTTTAATGACTTTTTGTGACATACTATACTATGACGTTTTTAGTGACATACTATACTGACATTTTTAATGACTTTTTGTGACATACTATACTATGACGTTTTTAGTGACATACTATACTGACATTTTTAAACACTTTTTGTGACACACTATACTATGACGTTTTTAGTGACTTTTTATGGCATACTATACTATGACATTTTTGATGACTTTTTGTGACATACTATACTATGACGTTTTTAGTGACATACTATACTATGACATTTTTGATGACTTTTTGTGACATACTATACTATGACGTTTTTAGTGACATACTATACTATGACATTTTTAATGACTTTTTGTGACATACTATACTATGACGTTTTTAGTGACAGACTATACTATGACATTTTTAATGACTTTTTGTGACATACTATACTATGACGTTTTTAGTGACATACTATACTATGACATTTTTGATGACTTTTTGTGACATACTATACTATGACGTTTTTAGTGACAGACTATACTATGACATTTTTAATGACTTTTTGTGACATACTATACTATGACGTTTTTAGTGACAGACTATACTATGACATTTTTAATGACTTTTTGTGACATACTATACTATGACGTTTTTAGTGACATACTATACTGACATTTTTAATGACTTTTTGTGACATACTATACTATGACATTGTAGTGACATACTATACTGAAATTTTTAATGACTTTTTATGACATACTATACTATGACATTTTTAACGACTTTTTGTGACAAACTTTTTATGACATACTATACTTCCTCATTTTAAATCACTTTTCCTTATGACATACTATACTATGACATTTTTAATCACTTTTCTATGACATATTATTAAATGAAAATTTTAATGACTTTTTATGACATATTATACCATGACATTTTTAATAACTTTTTATGACATATAGTATGAACGTTTTAATGACTTTTATGACATACTATACTGTGACATTTTTATGTCCTTTTTTTCACAATATACTTTGACCTTTTTTAAATGACTTTTTCATGACATACTTTACTATGACATTTTTAATGACTTTTATGACATATTATAGTATGATATTTTAATGACTTTTTATGGCACACTTTGCTATGACATTTTTAATCACTTTTATATGACAAACTACACTATGACATTGTAATGACTTTTTTTAATGACATACTATACTTGTCATTTTCAATGACTTTTTGTGACAAACTATAATATGATGTTTTTACGACATACTATACTGACATTTTCAATGATTTCTTATGACATACTATACTATGAAATGTAAATGACTTTTAATGGCTATGCTATGCTATGATATTTTTATTTACTTTCATGACATACTATAGTATTGTACTTAACTATACTTTGATTTTTTTTTTTTTAGTTTTTACATGGCGCACTATAATATGACATTTTAAAATGAATTTTTAATGACATATTATTCTTTTACATTTTTAATGACTTTTTATGACATACTACACCATGAAATTCTTAATTACTTTTTAATGACATTCTATATTGTGATATTTTTATGACTTTTTAAACGGCACATTACAATAGTCATGACATCTGTTTGTTTTTGTGCTTTTTTCATGGCATACTATACCATGTCATTCCTTTAAAATATATTCTTATCACATACTAATCTATTATATATTCTGACTGTTTTTCAAACTCTGCATTGACTTCTTTGTTTCACACTATACTATGACATTTAGAAAATATATCTGTACGACATACTATGACAGTTTTTTGGCATACTAAAATATGGTATTTTTAATTGCTATTTTGAAAACATATTATATAATAACAGTTTTTTTAAATGAAATTTGAAATGAAATTTTCATGGCATAATATACTATCACAGTTCCACAATATTTTTATGAAGTACTTCAACGTTACAGTTTTTGTAGCCAATTTAATGGCAAATTATACTATGTCATTTTTTAAATAACATTTTTTATGGCTTTCTAAACCATAACATTTTTTTTTCTTTTTGATATGTTTTTAATGTTATACCCTTCTATGAGAAATTTTGATATTTTATACCTTATTATACCATGATAATTTTAGCATATTTTTTCTTAATATCATTAACAGTTATATAATAAAAGAAAAGGTGTTGTAGTGGGGAAGTTTGGAGTCATGACCTTTGTATTTTCTAGTTCTAGTAAAAAAAATAATGAAGACAGTGTTATTCTTATCATCCATGCACACTACGTGCATGTGTCTTCTTCAGGTGTTGCACAAGATGCCATATTTGAACACACCTTTAAGGGAGCTTCCTTTGACTGCATGATGCAGACTTGGCTGACTTGTAAAAGGCTCCTCAGATGGCCGACGGTGAGCCTCGCAGTCATCACACATGCCTCTGTGGAGCATCTCGATCAGGCCTTTCAACTACAAAAGCCTCATCAAAAAGAGATATGAAAGAAAAAAACTCCCCTTCCCTCCCCCTCTCTGGATCCTTGAATTCCCTAAATGTACAAAGTGAGGCACCAGTGTTTTTTTTTTTTTAATCATTGATTATTCTTGTTAGACTCTGGTTTTATTTTATTAAAAGAAATAACCTTTTTTATTTACTCCATGTTCAGATGGACTGAAAGAAATCCCTTCAGTCTTTTTAAGGAACTGAATGTCAATTTTATTTTCAGCAAAAAGGATAAAAACATCATTTGCACAATTCTGCCTCTTCAAAATAAATAATAACACATATCAGTTGTACATGTTAACACCCAATTGTAACATAATTTGTTTAAGCTGGAAAAACAAATTATCATACAGTGTGTCCTTTCACCATTAATTAACAAACAAACCATGGACATTATTGATTTCATCTCTGAATGACAATATATGCTGCACTCTGCAAACTACAGAAGCAAAATTCATTTACTTACAAACTTCACCCGGTTAAGGACTGTCACTTCAGAAACAAATTCTTTTTTCTAGAGTCTAGGTGGCGTGAATCTCGCTATCAAGCACAACAAAGACTGATCCCTCAAATAAGCTTTCCTGTGTAGCAGACGCTCCAAGGCCCCCCTGCCTCGTACAAAAGCAGAACAACCAAATCCTGACATTTTATAGCTCAAAAATCATACATTGGACTTGGCAATAGAAAGGCGGAAGAAAAACAGACTCAGACAAACACTACATTGCAACATCTGCAAAATGTATTGTTAGGAGAATAAGAGAAATTATACTTTCCTTGCTTCACCCAGTGGAGACATCAAACTGAAGTGTCATTCTTTTTATTATTTGCACAACTTATGTCTTCACATCACTTCCTTAGCACATCAACTACTTGTTTATACTGTATGAGTGCAGCTGCACTTTTCATATAGTGTCAAGAGGTATGAGTCTATGAATATGTGGAAAATGTTTATGAAAAACAGCTTCTCATTACCCTGATCCCCAACCAAAAAAAAAAAAAAAAGAATTCGATAGAAATTGTTGTCAAATTTCATATGAACAGTCGGGTGACTGCTGATTAGCCGCCAGGGATACTGCATTTCATGAGAAACGTTTATGGGGGTTTTTTTTAGCACAAAGATAGCAAAGGAATGCATCAAAGCAAGAGTGCTGGGCCCGTGCCCATCGCTGGAATGAAAGGACAGGTGCCTTCTCCGTAAAAATGCTCCAACATGTATGCATTTTGCAGTCAATGGTTGGACTGGAGCCCAAAATTTGAAACCTTTAATGTCTTTTGCACACAAGGTCTCCTCCTCAGTCAAGCCACTTTTGAAGTCTGTGTCAAAACGTACCATGGCACGCTTCTGAAAAATCCACACAAGGAGGTAAACAAACCAAAAACCTTTGAAGTCAAAGTGTTTTTCTTTCAATCTCTCTTGTGTTTGTCTTTGAATCTTCTCCTCCAATGCACTAAGGCAGACAAAATCATTTTCTCTGACAATAAATTACTTGTTTTTTTTTTTTTTTTCAAGTCCGAGAAATGTTAAGAGAGACATTTGGGGGCTAAGAGAAGACACTGGAGCCGTCGCTGTTGCCGTACAGGTCAGCCAGCTTTTTGAAGCGTGGTCCCCAGTTGCTGAGATAGTCATAGTTCTGATCTGAGTCTGTACTTAGTGACTCCAAAGAGCTTAGTGACTCTGCTACAGAGCCGCTGCCTTCAAAAGCGTATGTCTGCAGAGAGTCATACGGGGGAGCTGACGGATCCACATCAGCATCCTTAAGTCGCTCCCAAATAAACTCTCGAAACACCACGTTGTCTGGCAGGGATTTATAGGATGGGCGAGTAGTTGAGGGGTAATGAAAGAAGGTGGGAGTATCTGGTGTGACGTCTCGCCTGACGTTGGGGTCTCTGATGACGTTTAGGTTGCGGAGGGTGACCATGTCGAAGGCCTCTGTGTCCTCCTCTCCCCCACCCTCGTCATCGTAGCGGACGATGTTCTCTCTGATGTCCCTCTCCTCCTCGAGAATCAGAGGCTCCTTTCTCCTCCGACGCATTGTCACAATTAGCAGAACCATCACTGGAGACAAAGAGAGAAGAGATGTCTAAGTCAAAATAGACTGATACCTCAGATATTTCTTCATATTTTGTCATATTTTCGATGCAGGGATGTGTGGCTTTTAGAACAGCTGATTAAAGTGTGACAGTGTTTCCCAACCTATGTTACTGCTGCTGCTGCCAGGGGTGTGTGGAGGGATTATACAGTAGCTAAACTACATGTATAATATATATAATATATACATCAGCCACAACATTAAAACCACTGACGGGTGAAGTGAATTACATTGATCATCTTGTTACAAAGCAGTGTTCTGCTGGGAAACCTTGGATCCTGGCATTCATGTGGATGCCACTTAACAAACATAATCCATCCAAACGCCGTTGCATACCAAGTACACTCCCTCTTGGCTACGGCACTACCCGATGGCAGCGGCACCCCCAGCAGGACGATGCTCAATGCCACACCACAAAAAGTGCTCAGGAATGGTCTGACGTAGGTGCCAAAGAGCTTTAGGTGTCGATCTGGCCTCAAAATTCCCCTGATCCAACTCTGATCGAGCATCCGGTCACATTCCTCAGATTCAATGTTATTCACTTCACCCATGAGTGGTTTTAATATTGTGGCTATTTACATAAATACATATATTTTGTGTACTACTTTTAGCATCTCGATATATAGGCCTGTATTAAAAGAACTGGATAAGGGCTGAAATAGAAATATATTCAGCATGTAATAGATAAATGTCTGTAAGTATTAGCTTAAGGTAGCAAATAAATGGTTGTGAGCATTAGGTAAAGGTAGGAGATAAATAAAGGAACATGTTAGCTAAAAGTAGTTGATCAGGTGTGTCTAAACATTTTCAAAGGGGGGGCAGATTAGATAATGTGAATACACCTGGGGGCCAGCTGCTCCTGGCATCAGATGGGTTATTAAAATAATAATCACATACACATGAGACAAACGCAACTGTTTCATCTTAAAGTATTCAATTTATATGAAAGCAGTGGCCCTCGCTGTCAACTTTATGCTTCTCTGCTGTGGCTATGTATGCTACCAAGCAGAACATGTCTGCTGTTGGTGTTTGTCTTTTTACCATCTGTTCATGGCCACACATTAGTTTTGTCTGTATATAGCTCCGCCATCATGAGGTGCATGGAAAAAATGCAATTGAGCTATTTTGTACAGCAGGCCACATTCAGTATGTTTTGAAAGATAAGCCAGAGGCCGTTTAAAATCTGTATATACGGGCCACAAGCGGCCCCCAGGCCAGACTTTGAACATACATGTAGCAGATAAATGGTTGAACGTGTTAGCTAAAAATAGCAGATGATGGTTGACAGTTTTATCTAAAAGTAACAGATTATGGTTGACAGCTTTAGCTAAAAGTAGCAGAAAATGATTGACAGTGTTAGCTAAATGTAGCTGATAAATGGTTGATATGCTGGTTAAAAGTAGCAGATACATGGTTCATAGTTTTAGCTAAAAGTAGCAAATAAATGATTGACAGTGTTAACTAAATGTAGCTGATAAATGGTAGATATGTTGGCTAAAAGCAGCAGATACTGGTTGACAGTTTTAGCTAAAAGTAACAGATAAATGGTTGACAATTTTAGCTAAAAGCAGACCATAAATAGTTAAAAGTGTAAGCTAAGAGAAGCAGATAAATGGTTGATATGTTGGCTAAATGTAGCAGATGAACGCTTGAAACAGTTTGCTTAAAGTATATGCACTTTAAAATCTTAGCTGAAAGTATTGGCGAAGCACTTTAAACTGTTACTACAAATGGTTGAAACATCCAACCTCAACCTTTCCAAATAGTAGTGGAAAAACACAACCTGACAGACACTGACACACACACTGACAGTTCTACGGTACAGAACTTACTGTAGGAGAACAAGATCCACTTTTATGTTATTGTCAGTGTTAAATGACATCCTGTTTAAATCAACTCAACTAAACACATTTGAAACATGATGGCAGTGTCAGTGAAGGAGTATTTGAGTTCATCTGGAGGGGCTGTGAGGGAACATCTGACAAAAAAGGTTAGAGAACCACTACACTGTGAATCCAATTAGAGTTTACAAAACTAAACCTGCAATGTAATATATTATGCCCCTTTGTGGTTTCTACCACCTACATTTTGCTTCAAGACTTGTACAAAACTCCACCAAACTGGAATCTATGTCCCTCTGAGATCTTACCAGAAGCCCTCCTCCAGCCCCTGCTCCCTCTCCCATACATTATTGCTGAAAATAACTCTACGCCCAAGCAAACTGGCAAATGTCTAATGATCCTCTATCCATCAATGTCAAGCTGGTGCCAGTGAAATATCGCTCTGTGGGCCCATATTTCTTTTCCTTCTCGACGTCAAGCTACTGCAGGCAGCCCAGAAAGAGGCCCAGGAACCGAATTCAAACACCACTTCACACCCTCTAATAAGGGAGCAAATGGAAGAGATGGAAGGGAGGAAAGTGTCACATGGAAAGGCTGCAGGAGATGAATGGGTAGTTCTCTGTTGGCTATTTGGTGACTGCTGGTACCCTACAACAGTTTTTTTGTGAAATACTTGGAATGGTCCCTCCAGTGTAACAACCAACACTAATATCTGTGACACTTTTTTTAGCACGTTAAGACAGAACGCCAAACATTTTTGTGGAAGATTGTTTCCTTTAATTTTAGGAACTCGAGTCATTCTGAATTCTATTGGATTCAGTAGGGCTTCTCCAAAGTGAATTACAAAGTGGCACATTGAAATAGAATATTCTCAGTGCTTTCCAGCAAAGCTCTTTAGGGTTTAATGCCTAGAAGGCAGTCACGATGCGTCACAGACTGGAAGCAGGCCAACATCCAATCACGTCCTACTAGGATGAGCAGGTGGATGGCCGGGCATACAAATAGTGAGTCTGTGTCAGGCACCAAGGGTCCTGTAAAGAAATGATTTCTAACCCAGACAGCTGAGCAAATACACAAAGCCATGATCCAACTCTTACCCTTCATAACACATTTACTAATGATGTACACTAAATGAAAAACAGAAGCAAAGGAGATCAATTTAGTGTTACAAAGGCTTTTTGCTGTAATTGAATTGTTTAAATGATCTACCCGGCACAATCGATACTGAACAAGGTGAGTTTTCTGTGCTGCCCTTTTCTTACCAGCATGCATCATTGAATGCACTTTCTCATTAGAGAATTTTTTCCCCCATGTGCTGTGTGATTCTGGTGAAACTGGGACTGATTATTCCCTCATTTTGTGTCTCTGTACTGCACTGCAGTTTCTAAGAGAGAAATCAATCAGCAACTGTCTGAAATGAAAGGAGGATTTATGCTGAAATACTAATTCCTGCTAGAAAGATCATGTGTGTAGAAGTGTCATTCTTGTACGCAACAAGAAAGCATTGAAGGCCCTCAAAACCTAATTTCTTAATTAGCTTTTAATTAAAAACAGTCCTACATAAAGGCTAGTTTTTTTTTTTGCAAAAGTTGGGATAATTTTGGATATATTAGTTGGTTACAGGAGACGTCTGTATTTGAGTTGTTCTCTGAACTCTTCTAAATGGTTTGACATGGGCGGTACTTGGTTGGTACAAGGTGATGTCACATATGGGCTACTGTCAGTCTAATGGGATCAAACCGCACGCATACATTTCTAATGAGTTTTTTCCTGTTATTCTCTCAATAAACTATTTAATAGGGGCATTACAATTCTCCAAATCCCTGATTTGATTAGACTTACGATATAAAAGACACAATCCAATTCAGTTTTCAATCAAATTTTTTTTTCAGCACTGATGCCTATAGATCGGCAGTTAATTGGGTTTATATCCTGACAACTGTCATTTACATTTTCCAATTCTTCCTGTAAGAAATAGGCTTTATGGGATTAAGTGTGATTGGATTGTACACTTACTTTGAATAATTTATTTAAAATATAATAAATAACAATAACTTATTTCACCATTCAATCTCAAACAAAAGGAAAAGTCACTGGATGGCAAAGGGCACGTTACAACAACAGCTTAAATTTTCTCACCTGCAAAAAGCCACAAGATCTTTGCTTCACTTTCAATTTACTAGCAGAGACTACAAACTGTACTTTTTTTTCTGTCAAAGACATGTTGGTGGTTTACATAGACTTCAGTGAAGCAGGTGGATCGCCTAATTCTGTGGCCGTGGTGTCTGGAAAAGTGCAGCTGCAGGCTATTAAGGTACGTCTTTGAGACACTGTGTTTTTTTCCCCCTCTGATGAACACAAGGTAGGCAGTGACAATGAAGGTATTCTATTCTATTTTGTTCCAAAACAGGACACCTCTAGCAGCGTGTCCTGGATGCAACGCGAGTGAGCGTCAGGAACTAGATTGGTTTGATTCCATTGTTTTCTATTGGATTGTCCTTACTGCCTGCAAGTGACATGGCGCGACACAGTGAGATGCGGCGCGCCCTTTGAGCTAAACTTTTGTCCGACGCCCTGTTAGTATTTTTATTCTGTCGCTCATGGTGGAAGCGCTGCAATGGAGAAATCTGACGGGGGTTTAAATGAGGAAATGCTTACAGGATACCTCTTTATTTTACCACAAAACCTGAATTACTTGACGTTGGGCTGGAGGGAGATCACCAGGAAGATGAATGCTCCCAGTAAGAACTGTGTGGGATGCTAGCAAGCTAGCTTGTTTTACAAAGTGGAGATGGTGATATGATATCTAATGGGAGCTACAACAATGATATCTATTGCTCGCGATATTGTTATAAGTATAAATAAAAAGGAAGTACGTTCTCACCCATATTTTCAGTGGTTACTCTGAGCCCACAGCTGCTAGGTAACTGGTTTGTTTACATGACATTAACAGATCCAGTGTGGATAGAGAGCACCTTATGTAATGATGTCTGGCGCTCACATCCTGTTACGACACAGTGCAGTATTTAACTATGTTTGTTTTCTATATTTAAACTTTAATTGTTGCTTACGATGTCATGACTATTTTGTGTTACAAGAATTACTTATATTGTCAGGCTTTAATATGCGCAGTAGTTGCTGACGTTAAGTTCCTTATTATTATTATCGTTATTATTATTATTATTATTATTCTTACAGCAATGACAGTGAATGAAACTCAGTCCCTGAGGAGAGAGGTATTCTGACTCAAACTATAAATACTCACAATTTGTCGACTGCTTGTTAAATAAGTGCACAGTCAGTTGTTTCTGTGAGGCCATTCAGAACTCTTTATGTGACTGGACAGAGCGTCCTGCCACAGTTTAGGTCCTGACTGACAGCTTGATTTGATGGGAGATTAACTGACCAGCTGTTCAGTATCCACTGTATGTGTAAGCCGGACAGATATTTTTTACCTACACAGGATATAATCTGTGTATAATTCATGGAACTTTTCTGTCACTGTGGTGCCTATTCAGGAAGACTCAAACCACCTTTTTTTCAATTACTGTCCTACTTCTGTCTGACAATTAGGGCCAGTACGTGTAAGTTTTATTACAAGCAACTTGAGCCCTATTTGCACAGGACTCGTATTACCTGGGGACCTCAAGTAATTCTAAAGATTTGCAGAGTTTGTCTGTGATCTTACTCCTGAATAAATCTGCCATGAGGTAATTTGTCAGTTCTACTCAAAAAGTATTTCAGATATTTTGACAAACATAAAGGTACTGGTCCTGTGCGAATCGGCTTCTCAGCGAGGTCTTATTGAGGGTTTTTGTTGTCTCCACGCCTCTTTGCTGCCTCTTTCTCAGTCAAGAATTACAGAGGCTGTGTTGGCAGCACTCTGGGTACAGAAGGGTCATCTCCCTACACAGCATGGAGACCCACTCGCAGAAAGACAAAGCTCAAATCCATCAGAAGAGTGAAATCTTGGAATATGATGAGATGGATGACGTGTGAAAATGTGTGGCAGGATTGTTTTTGTTTATTCAACTCACATTTAAAAGAAAAAAGAAGGCAGTGTATAGTGTTTCTGTGTTGTATACAGTGGAGTTACAAATGACTGTGCGCATCATATCCGGGGGTTGTCAGTATATTCGAGTAAAATACAGACTTTGCTTTTTAGCACAGACGTGGGGGGTATTTTCTAAATCACAAGCTCTCTTGGTAATACTAGTTCAGTGTGAACAGGGCTACAGTGATTTAAACACTTTGTAACTACTACTGCGGGTGCTGTAACAAATTATATTCATTATCCATTAATGTTACGATTACTTCCTCAACTAACTGATATATTTTTTGAGCTATAAATGTCAGACATAGTGAACAATCTCTGAAGTGCATTGCTCGTTTTGTCCGACCAGCAGTCGAAAACTTAAAAATATTCACTTTACAATGACATTAAACAGAGAGAGGGAAGCTTATCCTCACATTTGAGAAGCTGGAACCAGGAAATGTGTGTCTTCTTTACTTAATGACTGACTTAAATGGATAACTGATGATAAAAGTAGTTGAGACTGGCAGTTGTTTTAGCTCTTACTGACTTAAAAGTTGTAACTACGAGGACAGCGGATGAGAGTATAGAAGAGAGCTGGCAAGAAAATAAAGGTGTCTAGACAGATGAAGAGGTCTCATGCGTCCTCATCAACGTGACAGATATCACTCTCCTGCACGGATGACATTGCAACAAAACACATTCTGTGCCATAACTTGATGAAGGGCACAGAAACAATCAGAATCTGCAAACACAAATCCTCCATGTTATTGGCATCTTTATCAGTGCCGCTGTATGTTTGCTGCATTGATTCAAACAGCTTTTATGTTTCCTTTGTTGTGGCCGATGTTATCTGTCACAGTTAACTGTGTATCTGTCTGGATTATGCGCCTGTGCTTCTTTACTGTCTCGTCAACATTTCCATTTTTTATTTTGTTCTATGTATCCTTCTGCAAGCTGTTTGCATTTTCCCTCCCAATTCCCTCACAAGAGGTCTTTTTAGCTCCTGCCAGGCTGTCATTATGAAGACAAATCTGCTCTTAATTGACTTGCTAAGTTAAAAAAAGGGGCTTATTTCCTTTTCTTCTCTTATTTTTAGCATGTCAACCAGTGTGATAGCAAATAATTACACAGTTTAAACACAAATTTGCAGGTTACAATGGGCACAGTGGAGCTTAAAGATCAGATCTGGAAAAGGAAAGTCTGCCGTCTGAATACAGACACCTAAATAGAGACGCAGACAGAGGGGCTAACACAGCAGACAGACAGTAAAATGAGACACGGATGAATGGACACAAAGATTTATAGAATGAGTCTGATAAGCAATACTCTGACAGAAATAACTATCTGGAGATTCTGAGTGCTACGTAATGTCCTAATTGGCCCTCTGGAGGATTGAGCCATACCTGACCTGTACTGGCAAAATAAGGCCCTGGATCCTAACAAGATAATGATCGTCTCAGTTGTTTGGATGTATCATCCAAAAGTGACTGTATCATTAAAAAGAGGCTTTAAATGACATTTACAAAAAGAAAAAAAAACATGGTTGTACCCAGGCATTTTCAGGAATATTACTGCAAGGAGTAGAGGACAAGCTCTGTAATTAAATCTAAAAATATCAACCTATGATTAATGACCACTTAGCTTATGAGTACGTAGAGCCAAAGCTAATGTGCATGCAGCTCTGCAGGGTTTAAAGGCAGGCAGGTGGAAACTGCACACTTTGTATCAACTCTTGTGATTGAAGCTCTCAGACTCAACCCCAAGATGAGGAGAGGAGTGGCGCTCTGAAGAGCTCTCCACGCACAGCTTTGTATTGTAGTTGTTAGACTCAGGTGGGAGTGTGTGTTCCTCTCACCTGATGAGCTAGTGAGAGATTGATGGGGGAAAAAGAAAAGAATTTGATTTGGGACCAGTGATACTAGTGTACTTGAGTCCAAAGTGAGGCAGAGCTTTTGCTTGGTGTTAATTTCTGATTATGTGCTGCTGCCATCTTGATATTAGTCACAATTGTGTTGACATTAACTGCATATGAAGGTATTACAGTGAGTTGAGGTCAGTTTCTTTTAGTTGTTGTTGAAAATCTTGTGTATTTTTCAGCCTGGACCCTGTTTTCCCATGTTTTTGTATCTAGGTGACTAATGGAGACAACAATTTTTAAAATTGGCCCAGAATTGACACAGAGTGCTGCAATGTAATCTCTGTCCTCAATCATGCACCATCAATTTACGTCCACTAAAAGTGCTTGTTTTTACCACTAGAAGTGATAACATTACGTAAAAGGATCTCTAGAGAGAAAGGAGATGTTTTTCCGTACCTTTCGCCGGTCTGTTTTTAATTGTGACCAAAACCCCTTTTTGACAGTCATGGGCTGGCTTGCCTCGGTTAAGGCCGTCAGACCAGCACAGCACAGATTTGCATTTCCATTACAACCGGGCTACCTACTTGAAGGTGTGTCTTAAACTGATGATGGCTTGTTTTGAGTGATGATGTTTTAAAGCAGAGTGCTGAGTCAAGCTAAAGACCCCTCTTATTTTGGCTGCACAGCAGGGCAGGTTAAAAAAAAGAGTTTACCTGTTGGAGGTGAGCTGTTTGCAGAGGTGCAGTAAGAGCAGCTCTTCATCTAATGTCTCACCCTCACTATTCATTATTAGACTTGCCCTTATTGAAGAGAAGCCGCTAACAAAGTTCCACTAATTAAGTGATAATCACATTTCATTTCCTATAGATTCTTCACAATAAAAGTCTCCTGTTATTTTGTTATGTAAAAGCTTTTATTGTGAAGCAGCAAAATAAGGACATTTTTTGGGTTTATTTTAAGCTGAAGACGTTACCTTTGCATTTTATAATGGCAAGCTCTCTCTGTACTTTTAGACGTAAATTAAAGACCTACCTTATTAATCTGGCTTTTAATGTGGTATAAAATTACAGTCTTGATTTTTAAGTTTTAACCATTGGTTTTTACTTTCTTTTGCCTCTCCTGTTCATTTCATTTCTATTCTGTAGTGCTGTAATCATGTTTTTTGTTAGTTTGTTCTGTTTGGGTTGGTTTGCTTAATATTTTATTGTTTTGTCTGGGTCATTCCAGTTTTGCCATGCGAAGCACTTTGGGCTGCATGTTTGCATGAGAGGTGCTATATAAATAAAGATGAGTTGAGCTGAGTTGAGTTTCTGAGCAGGAACTTCACACAACTTCTAAAATGGCGGATAGCGAACATGAAACATCAAAATAAAGAAACAGGTCGCAGGAGAGAAACTAAACTCCAAAACACAGAGAGTCATTGGAAGCTACAAAAGTACTGAGAACAGACAGAGACTTTTAAAAATGCCTTTCTCTTTGGTCTCGCAACACACACGCTTGTTTGGGGAGGAGAAGGTGGGGTTGTCTGGGGTTAGCTCGTCCTGCGTGACGTCCCCGCTACCCCTTGAGGGTGGGCGGCCTGGCTTTTGGACCTTCTCCTGTGGAGGTCCAGATCTGGCACAACTTAGTGTGGCACTGCACCTCTAAACTAACAATGGAAACAAAAAGCAATGCGGCATGACTTAGCTCGTCGCGGCCAAGATTGCCAATGGAAAAAGGGTACAAGTCTCACTCAGGGAAAAGTCTTGTTCTGAAATTTCATGAGAGGTGACTTGGTGGAGAGGGACGAAAAAAACTGACCCTTCCATTTTGGTCCATATATATATATATATATATATGTATATATGCATATATGCATTAACTAGTGCCTTTTCTGCATCTTCTTATGGTGTGTATGGATGGTTTGGTGTATGGTAATGTATGTATATATATATATATATATTACATATATATATTACCACACTCTGCTCCTCAACACACACACCCACACACACACACACCCACAAAAAACTATCATGATTTTTGTGTAACTTCACATAGGCTTCCATAATGACAGGCTTACAATAAAATGACCTGGTGATGCCGCTTCGTTTAACCACAGTAACTCTCTTGTGCCAGCCTGCTCATGAAGAGAGAGGAGAGGGAGAGTTGAGTTACTCCAAGCAGCTAGCAAGTTGCTAAAAGGGTTTGAAAAGAACAGGTTAAAAGTATTTTTATGACCTGTAATTTCTCTGCGCCTCCCTTGTGTTTTGTCTTATCCATTTTGGCACACTTCATGTTGTAGTAGCTGTGTGATGAAGGTCCTGAGCCCAAAGGGGGAGGGTTTAAAATGTGACTGGGCCAACCCAATGTCAATTAAGAAAACGTGTTAATGGGCTGAACTATCTGTATGACTGGTTTGCCAGACATTAAAAAAACAAAACAAACAATCAAAAATAGTTGTGGTTGTGTTGGCCCAAAAGGCATGACGACCCACTGAGAAACTGCCCACTGACCCCTGCCACTGCACACTGCAAACAGATCGCCTGTGGAAAGGTTAGTAAGAATTGAAGAAAAGAAGGCAGAGAAGAGTCTGTTGTGTTTGAGTACAGACGGCGTGGCTTACTCTTATCTAAAATACTGGCTGAATAGTTAGATGATTTTAGATTCCAGAACAAGACTTCTTCTTTAGTGAGACTTGGTTACACACACTAACAAACAGACCAGACCAAGCAAATGGTAAAGAAAAACCTTTCATTTCTCCATAAGGTCTTTCAGTAAAGTTGTCAGACACTTATAATAACAATCTGAGCCTGACAGTGGCAAAAACAAGCACTTTTAAGTGGACGTAAATTGACGGTGCAGAAATGCCATAGGGATTACATTGTAGCAGCCTCTTTCAGTACTGGACCAATTTCATAAATTGTTGTCTCCACCAGTCACTCAGACATTCAAACATGGGAATATAGGGCTCCTGTTGAAAAAAAAAATCATGTAATTGCTTTTATTACATTTGTAAGAAAAGGTGGAATGTAACTTGACTTTATACTTCTATATTGTACTTTTTATTTCACTATAACTGCAGATTCAAATTTTTAACACAAAATATAATCAGCCAATAATTTTGAATATTCATTCATTCTTTCATTTTCCATAACCACTTATCCTGTTAGGGATCGCAGAGGGCTGGAGCCTATCTCAGCTGACCTTGGGTGAGAGGCAGGGTTCACCCTGGACAGGTTGCCAGACTATCACAGGGTTGACACATAGAGACAGACAACCATTCACACTCACATTCACACCTATGGACAATTTAGAGTCACCAATTAACCTGCATGTCTTTGGACTGTGGGAGGAAACCGGAGCACCTGGAGAAAACCCACGCTGACATGAGAAGAACATGAAAACTCCACACGGAAGGGCGGTTCTTATTAAATTATTGCTTAAGATACCCAATAATAAATTAAAGTAGAACTGATATAATATAATGAAAAGTGAGGAATGAATTAATAAAACACAGTAAAAACAAGAAAAGTAAATTCAAAAAGTAACCGGTTCAAGAGAAAGCAATACTGAAAAACTGAGTTTTCAAGAGAGATTTGAATAAAGATACAGAACTGGTCTGCCTGATCTCCTCTGTCAGGTCCTTCCAGAGTCTTGGGGCCTTGACTCTGAAGGCTTTATCTATGTTGTTTTACTTTATTTTTATTTTTAGGTGAGCCAGGCTTCACGAGGAATTGCAAACAGACCTCTGCTGGAGGATCTAAAGCTGCATTCAGGCTCATAAGGGCTTAGTAAGTCAGTGATATTATCAGGGGCTAACTCCACACGTGCTTTAAAAGTCATCATTAAAATTTTACAATACTTTCTAAGATGTATGGGTAACCAATGTCAATGCTAAAATAGGTGTTACCTGGACTCTGCTGTTAGATTTGTGAGTAGTCTTGCTGCAGCATTTTGAACAAACTGAATTCTGGCGAGGTTGTATTGGGTGAGACAGGAATATTGAGTAGGAAATAGAGTTACAGTACACTAAGTGGGATGTAACAAAAGTTTGGATGACAGTTTCTTGATTCTTAGCAGACAAAAACAAGACTTTTAATTGAGTAAAATTTTGCATGCAGGACAGAGTATTTTTCACACTGTGGTATAACTACTTTAACTGAAGTAAGAAATCTGAATACTTCTCCCCCCGTGACTTTAGATTGACAGCACCTGAGGATGACAGCAGCTCGGGTCTTATTTCGGCTCGTGTCTCATCCAAAATAATACAATCACACGCAATCACAGCCTCAATTGCTGCCCACAGATTGAAAGAGGTCTTGATGGAAGATCAGAATAAAGGATTGCACATGGGCTGTTAATACGAGGGAAGAAGGGAAGGGGGAGGGGGTGAATATGCACAAAGAGGAAACAGAGAAAAGAAGGAAAGAGGCTGATCCAATTGAGCAAAACAGACTGATGGGGACAGCTAAGGACACACACACACACACACACACACACACACATTCACACACACAACCAGAGACGAGGCGACTTGGAGGTATATTAAACTGGAGGCCATTAGTTCTAAGCCTGTGGCCTGAGGCCATGCCGTGCCGAATAGAGCCAGCTTTCATTAGCGATGCTGGGTTCAGGGTTGCACCGACACATATTTCCCCCTGTTGCTCTTTTGAAGTTTTCATTTATCAAGAAAAGTATTCTCTGTTGCAATAAAAGAAAGGCAAACTTCAAGGGGACCAGAATAAAAAGCGAAGTTTGACCCCCATCAAAGAACTCATTTCAGTTATTGTATATGCTGTTTAGATCCTCCTCGGCTCACAATGAAGATCACCTAAGCGTTAAACTACGACTCTGCTCTGATGTGGTTACGCTTTGTCTGTGGGTTTTATGAGCAGTAAAGCAGACAGGAGGTGACAGCTCAGTGCTGCATCCATCTCTAAGGTTATGTTAATGAATCTCACGTACAAGTGCCTTAACGTACATCTGGGTGTTGCACTGGAAATCAGAAGCACCTGTCCTTGAGACGCCGTGTTACATACAGTATGACCTCCAAGAAACACTATAATAAAATACAGTGAAACGTTTCTGGGGGAAGGCACCATGAGAGCTCCTTTAGGAGGGAAAATGATCTAAAAATCTGAAATCTCATCACTGTCTCAGGCTGCCTTCAGGCGCTGCTTTCTCTCAATGAAATTACACTTTATTTTTCAGTATAGTGTGCTCTAACGCTGGAGGAGCGCTGTCACATAAATGAAATATAATCATAACTGGCAATAGAGGGTTTTTAAAAGAGCTGCTGGAGACTTGAACATGAAATATAAATACTTACTAATACCCCTTAATGTTTATTTAAGTGTCTAATCAAGTGTTATTTAAAATAACTTTTGGAGTAATGCCTGCTTCTTTTGGACTTATAAGGTTATTCCCTGATGTTTCTCAAAGGTTGGATAAACAGAATTAAATATCTTAAATAAAGGCGAAGTAACAACATTGCGTGGCCACATAGTTTAGCGAACAACCCACAGAATGGATTTTACTGTTCACTGGGTCCAGCTGAACACTCAGGCAAAAACAAAAAATATTCCACTAACGCCCAGTATACACTGACTAATTGATCCTGTTGGCAGGATTTCAGTGATACTTTACTTGTAAACACGGAGGCTGTTATACAGAGCCGGCTGACCTATAGGTCATGTGTATTTACCAAAGAGGAAATATGAGGGGAAGATATCTCCCTCCAGGTTTGACATGTGCAAGACCTCAAGATGCAACTATGTTTTAGCAGCGCTCCTCTCACACATTCAACCGCCTGAAGAATGTATGATAGTGGAGATAAGTCTGAATGGGTTGTAAATACCAACGTAAGTGTTGTTTTGTGGTGCAGCGCTGTATATATGCATTACCTCCACTTAAATATGAACTTAAATATGAACTGCAAAGGTTGCTGGCTTGAGAGTACTCCTGCTGCAGCAAAGCCTGTGAGCTACTTCAGGCAGACAACTCCAAAGTGATGCTATATTAGAGGCTATTTAGGCTCTCAGTGAACTGTCCACCCTTTTGATTTGCTAAGGGACTGTGGAAAAATTATCATGGGGGGGAGAGGCAATCAGAGAAAGAGGAGGGTTTGTGTTTTTTCTTTCTGCTAGAATGAAGGTGAAGTTTACACGAGAGCAGAGGAGGGTCATTTAAGGTGTTCTCATCCCAGATTCATTCCTCCCTTCTGAGGTTTACTGCAAAAATTAATTATCATCGGATCTTTTACATATCAGGCTTTAGCATCATCCGATTTCACTCATATTTGGCTTTATTTTATAATATTCAAAAAAAAGGAAAACAAAGAGTGGCTGGAATATGTGAACATTCACCATATTGTGTTTTTTTTCCCCTTTTAAATGGGAAATATTCCTTATTCCCTATTCCTTCCTTAGTTTCTGTCATATATATGATGTTACAGTGTCGGGTGTCATATCAAGTGTGTCCAAAGTTTCAGAT
This sequence comes from Cephalopholis sonnerati, assembly GCA_019142605.1. Taxonomy (NCBI): domain Eukaryota; kingdom Metazoa; phylum Chordata; class Actinopteri; order Perciformes; family Serranidae; genus Cephalopholis; species Cephalopholis sonnerati. The sequence goes on along the minus strand of JAGQAX010000021.1, from coordinate 14,490,252 downwards.
AATGAGTTAAACATATGTAAAAGTAATCCCTGTGAGCAAAAACAAGCTGACGTCAGCTCCTGACAGATTTCTTTACATGGTCATCTACTCCAGGAATGCTACTGCAGGTGTTTACATGACATAGCCTACACTGCTACATGTAGCTACATGCTTCATGGAAACATGTTATCATGGTTGCTGATGTTTGAATTTTGCGGTATGGCTCTGTTCTGGGGCCTCTCTGCCTTCCTAGGTCTATGAAGAGAGCCTCTTCCATGTGCCTACATGGAAAGCCTAAGGCAGAGAGAGCACACCTGTCTGCCCTTCCACGTGCAAATGAGGAAAACCTGAGGTAGACAGAGCACACCTCCCTGCCCTTCCATGTGCCTACATGGAAAGCCTGAGGCAGAGAGAGCAGCAGCAAAGACCCCCCGGGAACAGAACAGAGCAGCATCAATGACACACAGGAATGACACTGATAAGTCAGACACAGCATGAAAAGGAGGAGCTGGGGTGGAGGCGGGTTGCAAAGCAGCTTGTAGAGGAAGCAGCAACAGGAGGCAGGCCAGAGCAGTTTAAATAGGGCACCCTGAATGAGATTTGCCAATTCGTTGCATAGAAAGGAATCATGTGATCTATCAGCTGACTCCCTTCCATCAATCAGCTGCTCCATCAGTTGATTGGCTGTTTGAGATCAGCTGATGTAGCTGGGATGTGAGCTGAGCTTGACATCGTATCCTGTCTGAACTAACGCTATGCTCCATTTGTTTTCACAGGGTTTTATTGATGATTTTTCACGGTAGAGAGTGCTACTCTCTGTAACAGTCATTACCCGGGTGCAGAGATGCCAAGATATGGAACACCTAGACATGCCAGCTAATCAGAGTAGACGGGACTTTTTCAGAAGGAGGGCTTAAAGAGATGGGCGCCATATCATAGTGTTTCAGAGAGTGAATACAGGTGCTCCAGCACAGACAGTATGAGAAAATATTAAGTGGTTTTTGGTGGTTTAAGCATGTAAACATGTTTTAGTATCGACCCATAATACAAGTATGAACCTAAGGAGCACAATATGTCCCCTTAAGTTAAGGCTAATGTCCAGTAACGCTAAGCAGAGTCTTGAGAGTTCAGTCTTTAATTCTGCTAAAAAACACAGACAGCCATCACTGCTGGTTTTCTGGCATTCGGTGATTTGGTTTGGCTTGTCGTCTGTCATATTAGCCTTTAGGGCTAACTGACTTGGCCACACACATATTTTGAGCTTTAAGTATAGTTCTCCTGCACTGTTGTTAAAGATGCAGGACTGCAGCGACTCTTTTTTAAAAGGTTTATTCTTCACTGAGATCCTCCTGATCACTGCTTTACTCCACCACGCATAAAATGATGGTTCACCCCAAAATTAAATACATATTTTTCCTCTTACCTGTAGTGTTATTTATCATTTTAGATTGTTTTGGTGTAAGCTGCCGAGTGTTGGCGATATCGGCCCGCAGAGATGTCTGCCTTCTCTCCAGGATAATTGAACTGGATGGCAAACGGCTTGTGGAGCTCAAAGTGCCAAAAAAATACTTTACAGTAATGGCTCTTTCCTGAAATCATGACCTGGTTACTTAAGATCATCCACAGACCTTGTTGTGAACAGTTTCACACACCTGTCAATCATTTCATCACACAGGAGGAAGCAAGAAATATTGTACTATGTGACAGAATAAACCACCAAACTGAATATAAAACACATGACATTAGATCCAACTCGACTGAATGTAACAGCAAAATACTGAAGTGTCAGTAATAATAACCACAAATAGCATATATATACTGACTGGCCACTTTATTAGGTACACCTGTTCAACTGCTCACTGATGCAAATAGTTAATCAGCCAATCAGGTGGCAGCAACTTAATGCATTCAGGCATGTAGACATGGTCAAGACGACCTGCTGAAGTTCAAACTGAGCATCAGAATGTGACTTTGAACGTGGCATGGTTGTTGGTGCCAGACGGGCTGGTCTGAGTATTTCACAAACTGCTGACATACTGGGATTTTCACACACAACCATCTCTAGGGTTTACAGAGGATGGTCCGAAAAAGAGAAAATATCCAGTGAGCGGCATTTGTCTTGTTGATACCAGAGGTCAGAGGAGAATGACCAGACTGGATCAAGATGATAGAGCAACAGTAACTCAAATAACCACTGGTTACAACCAAGGTCTGCAGAAGATCATCTCTGAATGAACAACACGTCGAACCTTGAAGCAGATGGGCTACAGCAGCAGAAGACCACACCAGGTGCCACTCCTGTAGCTAAGAACAGGAAACTGAGGCTACAATTCACACAGGCTCACCAAAACTGGTCATAAAAGATTTGAAAAGCATTGCCTGGTCTGATGAGTCTTGACTTCTGCTGCAACATTCAGATGGTAGGGTCAGAATTTGGTGTAAACAACATGAAAGCATGGATCTATCCTGCCTTGTATCAACGGTTCAGGCTGCTGGTGGTGGTGTAATGGTGTGGGGGATATTTTCTTGGCACACTTTGGGCCCCTTAGTACCAACTGAGCAACGGTTTAAACACCACAGCCTACCTGAGTATTGTTGCTGACCTGTGTCCATCCCTTTATGACCACAGTGTACCCATCTTCTGATGGCTACTTCCAGCAGAATAACGCTCCATGTCACAAAGCTCAAATCATCTCAAACTGGTTTCTTGAACATGACAATGAGTTCACTGTACTCCAATGGCCTCCACAGTCACCAGATCTCAATCCAACAGAGCACCTTTGGGATGTGGTGGAACGGGAGACAAATCTGCAGCAAATGTGTGATACTATCATGTCAATATGGACCAAAATCTCTGAGGAATATTTCTAGCACCTTGTTGAAACTGTGCAACAAAGAATTAAGGCAGTTCTGAAGGCAAAAGAGGGTCCAACCCTGGTACTAGCAAGGTATACCTAATAAAGTGGCCGGTGAGTCTATATAATAATACAATATGAGGTCAATTTTTCTGCACACTGAGTACTTGAATATAATACTTCACATCGGTACAAGTATGGATGCACAACTTCTACTTGTAATTGAGTATTTTCACTTTTACAGTTGTTACATCTGGTTCCAGATGTTAAGATAATGTGTTCTCGTTCATAGTTTTTACTGTTATTATTTCCTGTTTGATTTTGTCACTCACCTGTGTCTCTCGTTTCAGATACCGCACTTCCCACCCTAGTGTGTTTTCCGCCTGTGCGATTACCTTCCCGGCCCTGATTAGGTTCACCTGTACCTTATTACCCTGCCTCCCCTGTGTATTTAGTCTGTGTGCTCCCCTTTGTCTATGCCAGCTCGTCTTCACTGTTTTCAGTAAGCACTGCAGCATTTATTCCTCGTGTGTTCCCAGTGTTACTCGACCTGCCTCTTTATTTTGACACAGTCTCTTGCCTTGCATTGTTTGGACACCTTCGCCTTCTTTTTTTTGACTCACTCCTGTGTACCTACTCTGATATCTTCAGTAAAGACTTTTCAGTGTGTCCTTGAGTTGTGCTTTTGAGTCCCGCTGTTGTAGCCGGCACTCCCTGATAACTGTGGTATCTCTACTTTTATTCAAGTAAAAGATCTAAATTCTTCTTCCACCTCTGCCGGTGAGGCAGCAGCCCCATGATCACAGAGCTTGTAAACAAAGAGAAGGATGTATTAATGAGTAACTACAGTTAAATCACTGATAAAATGTCTTCATATCTTATAGGAATAGTTACCAAAGCTGCAAAGATCACCTCTACAATGACGATCGCTCTGAACTTTATACCGACCTCTCCAGCTACAAAAATAATTGTTGTTGTTTGAGTTGTGTTTTTGACATTGAGGTCACATAGATCTTACCCAGGAGCGTGATGATGCAGCCTAAAATAGCCAGGAGGGCGCCGGTGCTCAGGCCAGTGGCAGTATAGGCCACGGCTCCACAAGACAAGGCCACGCCGTCGGAGTCGCAGTCACACACTCTCACTGAGAGTGTGTTTGTGCTGCTGAGGGCAGGACTTCCACTATCCACGATCAACACAGGAAGCCGGTATATAGGCTGCTCCCGTCTTTTGAAACCACCTCGCTTTGTCAGTATGGACGCTGTGTTGTCTGCAAAGAGCAAAAACACACATTGGTGAGACTTGTTAGAGAAAAGCCTGGAGAGCTGTGTTTAGTCTGCAACTTTATAGGCTTCAAATGAACAATGAACAGCATATATATGACTAGCAGGAGGCTTAACTTGTATTCTGTAATGATTGCTGCGCTTTGGCTCTGCAGTTTGAAATGATTTTACAGTATTAAAAGCAGGAATGCCAACAGATGGTGTCATTAACACAATTCATTATATGACACGCTGTGGTGTCTCTCCCTGGTCTTGCCACCTGTTGGCTAATAACAGCTTTTGTTTGATGGTAAAAATCTTATATGAAATCTCAGCGTATGAGAGAGGCAAAGGCAGCCAGAGGAGAACAATATGCCGTTACACCAGCTGAAAAAAAAAAAAAAAAAGCCATTTCATGACAGCTTCTTCAATAGATTGAAATGCACTTTCAAATTGAGCAGTCACACTTGAAATGTAGATTTCTCCTTGAAGGACAACTCCTTTGTTTTTTTGATTGATATTCAGATTGCTGTTTGAGTCCAAGAACAAGGTAAAAATGAATATAGAGATGGGTTCTCTTGTAAATGCCACATTAGTCAAATCAGCAAAAATGTTCTCACCGGTGAAGACAAACACACAGTCTGGTTGGCAACAACTGCGATGGGTTAAAAATAAAACACTTGTATTGTTAAATAAATACTTAATAAATATATGGTGTTAAACTGGAAACATTTGGTGGTGCCTAGCATTTATCCTCAAGGGACAAAAAACACAGGAAAGTAAAAATAACATGTTAAGGTGTTAAGGTAAAATTATGTTAATACCAGATTGTCGTCCTTATGTCTGCTGAACAGGAGTGGAAGTACTATTCTTTTATGAAGGTAAAAGTAGCAGTACCATAGCGTAGAAATATTCTGCTGCAAGTTATAGTCCTGCATTCAAAATCTTAAGGCCTGTGCCCACACAGTGTTTTCCTCAGCACCGACTTTTTTCTTCAACTGGTATAAAGAGGAGTGTCTGCAGCCACCTAGAGATAAATGATGTCCAGTGACATCACTGCAGCTCCTTTATCTAGGCTACTGCTTTTCTTTAACCAAGCTTCTGCAGCTTCTTTAGCTAAGCATCGGTGGCATCTTTAGCTAGGCTACTGCTGCTTCTTTAGCTAATCTACTGCTGCTTCTTTAGCTAGGCTGGTGCTGCTGCTTTAGCAAGGCTACTGCAGCTTCTTTAGCTAGGCTAATGCTTTTCTTTAACTAAGCTTCTTTAGCTAAGCATCTGCAGCATCTTTAGCTAAGCTTCTGGTGCTTCTTTAGCTAAGCTACTGCTCCCTTTTTAGCTAGGCCACTGTTGCGTCTTTAGCTAGGCCTAAGCTGCCTCTTTAGCTAGGCTAGTGCTACTGCTTTAGCTAAGCTACTGCTGCTTCTTAAGCTAGCCTTTGCTGCTCCTTTATCTAGGCTACTGCTTTTCTTTAACCAAGCTTCTGCAGCTTCTTTAGCTAATCTTCTGCTGCTTCTTTAGCTAGGCTGGTGCTGCTTCTTTAGCAAGGCTACTGCAGCTTCTTTAGCTAGGCTAATGCTTTTCTTTATCTAAGCTTCTTTAGCTAAGCATCTGCAGCATCTTTAGCTAGGCTACTGCTGCATCTTTAGCTAAGCTTCTGATGCTTCTTTAGCTAAGCTACTGCTCCCTTTTTAGCTAGGCCACTGTTGCGTCTTTAGCTAGGCCTAAGCTGCCTCTTTAGCTAGGCTACTGCTGCTTCTTAGCTAAGGTTCTGCTGCTTCTTTAGCTAGGCTGGTTTGAAGTGGGCGGGTCTCAGTCAGAAAATGGTGACATCACATGCTTCCTTGCAACAATCACATTTTAGCTAGTGTTAACTACTCTCATTGGAAGAGAGTTGGCAACACTGGTGGGCCGTTTGGACACTGTCAATCAAATCAGGCCAGATGATTTTGAGTGTGAAACTTTTAATAAATAATACCTTTTTTTTTTTTTTTTTTTTTAAAACCTTGATTGATGCTCATATAGTCAATATGATGTTTTACAGAAATACTCAGTAGTTTAAGGTCCAGTGTGTAGGATTTGGGAGGATGTATTAGCAGTAATGGAATATAAAATGATAAGTGTTTTTTTTCTATGTGTTATCACTTGAAAAAGAATCATTGTGTTGCTTTACAGTGAGCCGTTTGTATCTTCATAGGGAGTGGGTCATCATCCATGGAGACCATGGATGCCATTTTGCACCACGTTTCTACCGTGAGCCAGAAGGGACAAACGAAACACTGGCTCTAAATACAACCATTTGCGTTATCATGTTGGCCATGGTAGTTAGCAGCCCCCCCCGTGACAAGAGCCTGAATTCTGCCAGATAATTGCTCCCTGTAAAAATCCCTCCTAACATCTGGAGAGAAAACGTTGAGCACACATTGGCAGGTGCTGGGCTAGCAGCCCGTCTGTGACAAGCCATCCAGCGTTGGAGAAACACTGATTTGTAACGTGAAAATGCTTTCTTCAGTGTTTTTACTGGTTCTGCTCTTTTGTTTTTGAAGAGGAGGAGACCTCTGCTGATAATTTGGCCCCGGTAAAAATCCCCTGAACAATGAACAGTGGAGGAATTCTAACTGGGAGAAGTTTCAACTGGTTGCTATCTGCAGTCCGTCACTATTAGATGCCAATAGCTCTCTCTAAATCTCACATACTGTTCTTTATTCAGGAGCACTGACCACCACATCCCTCTAAAAAACACGACAGGCCATTATCATGAGTACAGGCTACAGATACTCAACATACTGACACCAAAGACAAGCTTTCTGCAACAAAGCTATCAGAAACTGTCTCCCAGCCAAGTTGCTCTTAATCGGCAGAGAGGTGACCATTAAACATCCAGTCCATGATGTAACACTGGTCTGCACTTACACGGATTACTGTGGCACAACCTGACTGCCTCTGAAAGGTACCATGGCAGCTTTAGCTGAGCTCAAACAAAACACTCAATGCAGGGCATTTACCTCAGAGAAACGATCAGCCTTGCATGTTTTTTAAAGCAGTGGGGACTCATGAAGGAGCTGTGCACAATTCTCATGTGTTTTTAAAGCTATATGCAAAGTTTTCCTATATGAGAAGCTAATTTTCTTCATCCGCCCACTGCTTTGCGTGTAGGTGGAGAGCAGATCATTATGGTACAAAGGCAGTTTTCAGCCTGTGTGTTGAAGTTAAAGTTATCCTGTGATCAGGGTACGTGGAGACCCTGCTGTAGAGGATTGAGGCACAAATCTCAGATGTGCTCCAGTTGCAGCAGAAAGTTTGTTTTTGCATTCAGTTTTGACGAACAATTACAAAGAAGAGGGCAGCGAGGGCATTGTCATGGCAGAATTATGGTTTCATTTGGCACGGCCGGGCACGCCGGGAGGCACCAGTTACTCTGTACTTCTCCTCCTGAGTCAGATTGCAGAGGAGATTGTGTCCTGACGCAGGGCAGATATAGAGAGCCAGAGTGAGCAATGGCCAAAGTGTCAATTGCATCGCTGCCAGGCTCAATTCAAAGGAAGTAAGCAGCAAATAGACCGTACCTAACTCGACCAACACCCTTTACAGACTCCAAAGGCCATCGGCAATTTTCTCAGGGGAGGTTTTGATTTAGCAGCTGGATGCAACAGGGTTGATTCGACACATGGAGCTCTGACAAGGACACAAACATTTACTACATGTTTAAGTTTATGTTGGGCCCCAGTCATCCATATCAGTATCACTTGCCTACCTGTTTAACACAAACCAATACGCATATATATACACACAGACAAATCTTCACCTCAGTAACAACCTCCCCCTTCTGCCCGTGACATCAGCGGCCCGACCTCCTGCTAGGACCCTCCAAACTACAACAGCTCACACATCTGAATATAAAACTATTAATTAATCAATTAATTTATTTATTTTTCATTCCTCCTTTACTGTTACTACCCAGCTGTTTTCATATTTTTTATATCATAATGTATTAATAACAACAACAACAACAATAATAATAATAATAATAATAATAATCCTAATAATTATTATTATTAATTCGTTTGTTTTCTGTAGCCGCTTATCCTGCTGGGAGTCGCAAGGGGGCTGCAGCCTATCCCATCTGACATTGGGCAAGAAGCGGGGTACACCCTGGACAGGTCGCCAGAGTTTCACAGGACTGACACATTAGCCCCTTTTCCACCGCAGGAACTTTTATCATTTACCTGGGATTTTGAAAAAACTTGGCGCATTTCCACCAAAATTACCCGGGAAAAAACTTTCCCTCAACCCACAACTTTCCCTGAAAAAAAGTTCCTAGTAGGGGGGTAGGACTTTTCAGATTACCCAGAATTCTTGAGGGGCAGGGCTGTGTGCTGAAGAACGCTGATTGGTGGAGCACACACTTGCAGCGTTCCGCACTTCCCTGCCAATGTGTCTGCTAACTTTATTTCATTGCTACAAGCTTCACTTTGTTTGTGTTTTGATCATTTGGAAAATGGAACAAAAGAAGAGAAGCTATGAGAAATGGTTGTACGACAAGTTCCAGGCTCTTTTCTGCGTATTTGCTGAGGAAGAAATTCAGCGAGACTTCGAGCCAGCAATTTGAAAGGACCGAGGAATAGCCGACAAGCTGGCGGAGCTAAATTTAGGGCACACGCCGACACAAATTTGTGAAAAGTTGAAGAAACTTAAGCAAGACTATAAGAAGCATCGGGCGTTCGCAGTTGTCTTTGCGAATAACGCCTGTTGTCTTTTCTGTGCAGATCGCATGGTTATATATGCGATGTAGTAAAACACGAGGAACAACAGAATAACTCGAGCGTCCTCCATCCTGGCGTATTTCGTTGCACAAATAATGATGCAGGCTTGTCGGTTGCCGTTTATGGCGTCATCGTGCTTGTTTGGCCTTCAGCTTCTTCTTAACGCCACCTACTAGACAGGACGTGTAGTGCAGTTTCTTTTACCACTCCCCCATGCATCATCAGCCTGATTTGGATAAATTCTCTGGAACTTTGAGGTGTGGTGGAAACGCAATCCACACAGATTACCAGGAATTCTTTTACCGGGTAAATAAATTCCTGGAAATAAAAGTTCCTGGAAATGTTGGTGAAAAGGGGCTATAGAGACAGACAACCATTCACACTCATAATCACACCCACGGCTAATTTAGAGTCCCCAGTTAATCTACCCTGCATGTCTTTGGACTGTGGGAGAAAACTAGAGCACCTGGAGAAAACCCACACTGACAGAACCAGAAACTCTCTTACTGTGAAGCCACAGTGCTGACCACTACACCACCATGCTGCCATTATTATCATATTATTATTATTATTTAGATTTAAACGTGTTTTTTAATTATATAATTTTTTTCCTCTCCTTACACAAACATACCTCTATGTGCCATATTTAACAAATTTTCCCAAATTTAACTGCTTCAGCAAGATATTATTATTATTATGGCAATTATTGCATCAGTTTTTTTTTGTTCTATAAGTATGTATATTAGTATCATGTTAAGTTCTGCATGTCACCTTGACTTTTTTTGTGTGTGTCCTTGGATATTTTTCCCCAGTTGTTGTTATTTTATGTTGTTAACAATGAAGCACAGTTATGACTTGATCTGTATGCAGGTCCTCTGGGCCAGTGTTCTCTGGTTTTTACAGCATGTAACTAAATAAAATTTTCAGTCATTCAAAAAAAAAGAAGACATTTAGTTTGGTGACTTCAGGGCTTCTCAAGCAAGTTAAATTTAAGACTTTTAGGACCACATATAATACAATTCAATACCTGTTTGAAAGTATTTAAACATGATGGAAAACCGGCCTTTTCTTATGTGATAAGAAAAGGCCTTATCTTATCACATTTGTAAGTGCTCTAAGCCAGCCGGTTCTACCAATCATTTCCTTGTTTTAATCACTGTTACTGTTCATACTGCCCATTAACAAAAACTCCCTAATGAGGTTTCAGAGTAATGAGGGACAAAATCCACAGTCACTGTCTTGTGTTAAAATGTGTTCAGAAGTCCCTTAAAAAGACTGTTATTTTGGAAGATACAACTCAGACTGTTGAAATTTCACATTAGCTTCAGATAAACCACTTTATATCTAACAACTCATGTTTAAGGCTTTTGTGAATTAAATGTAAAAAATGTTTATACCTTCAAAGGCTTTTTTTGTTTGTTTTTTTTTTAATTTAAAGAAATCCAATGCTTTTAAAGAAGACCCACAGATCAGAAGACCACAAAATAAGAGTAACACCAGGTACTTATAAGGAATGACACAGACGGTTGTCGCACCTTTGTTATCTCTCAGGGTGAAGTTGAGGTTGCCGGCAACAGGTGCAGCAAGTGCAAAATAAAAGCGATGCCCTTCTTGAGGTTCGTCCTTATCCACAGCACTGATGGTCTGGATCACCTGAGGACAACAGGGACAATAACAAGACATTCAAAATGAGTTACCTTGGTGGTCTTTATCCAATCTCACCGGCTGATTAGCTGTTAACTGACGCTATAAATTGTTTAATGTGTGCGTGCAGTGAGAACTATTGTATCAGTTTATGAAAAGCATTGTCCATGCATCACTTTCACTTTGTCATATATTTATTTACACGCTGGTATTAATCTTTCTTAAAAGGCCGCAGCCGTGCAAGTGAACTGAAGAAAATCAACTTGATTCTGATTGATGGAAAAAATTTGTTTTATAATGTTTGGCTCTGGTTTTGTGTCATTTATCTCTTCAAGTACAGTAAGTGCTTATTTGGCAAGAGCCTGGCATCCTCTTATGGATGAAGTGTTTTGTTTTGGGAAGTAATTTCTTCCGAAGCAAATCATTGTCCAGCAACTATTCCCTCTGTCCCAGCTCCTCAGACCGTAACATCCACTCAGTGAAATAATGGTTCGACCCAGAAAAAAACAATGAGTTTTTTGGCCTTACATAGTTCTTTTAGGCACTATCAAAAATAAATTAGGTTATATATTTTCTTTCAACTGACCACACAGTTTTTTGAATTATCAGCCTCTACCAAACTATTGAAACATCCTATTATTGTAAACATGCATCTCTGCTTAATGGTGGTGATGTTTGATTACACTAAAAGTAGGAGAAAAAAAATACACTTTCTAGTTAAACATCTGTTTTTTTGGCAAGAGCCACATATAAAATCCAAGAAATAAAGCATGAAACATTAAGATTTTTTAAGACAAATAACAAAATAATAGTCATTAAAACAGTCTTTTGAGTGATGGATCTTCTTTTGGTGTTTTTTCTCTTGTTTACTTCTAATTATTTTTCTTTAAACTTCAGTTTGGGCACACTCTTTGGGCAGGAGTTGCACCACCTGCGGTGATCAGAGTGAAGTCAATTTTCACATTTTTAAATCATTATAACCAATGTTATCATGTATTTTTACTGAAAAAGTCTAAGAATATATTATAAAGACATCAAAAGCACTATGATAAAACTAACTAATCATACTGACTAGAGTTTATAATCAGAAAATGGTGTGTCCCGTTGCCATTTTGAAGTTTTGTACAGTTCTCTTAGCAATGCTTCACCAATAATGCAAAACACCAGAAGAGCGTGTCTTTGAAAATTAATACAAAGTCATCAGACTTTTTAGGGAGTGTTGAATTAATATCATCCATCATCCAGGTCAGCCCTCCGCAGCTAAACTACAGTAAATAAAAAAGAAACAGTTATAAAACTCCACCACATACAGGGAACATGCTGAGAGAGATTTTTCTGCTGCTGACTTCCTAGAGTGAAATCACCTCAAAAGGTCTGGTTCTGAAAACTGCTGTGCACCCTGGGAATGTTTTTTAGCTTACTGTGTCGGTCAGTTGTTTGGTCAGTCAACAGATTTTCCCAACCCTTTGGTGGCCAAAGTTTTTGCCCTAGGAGGCTGGAGTTTGGCATGGAGGTCAAGTGTGTGTGTGAATGTGTGTGTATATGCTCATGTCAACTGGCTAAAAGGTGCATAAGTTACAGATTTGCCCACAGTTTTTAGAAAGATTGGGTATGAGCCACAGGACAGCTGATTTATTCCAAATGGCAAAATGTGACACTGGGTGGTCAGCTGGTCGTCTAAGTCTCCCCACCTTTTGGCAGTCAAGTCAAGAGGCCCATATTTGGCGTAGAGGTTGCAGCTATTGCAAATGCTGGAGATGTTTTAATTCCGCTGACTTTGTTTCCAAACAAAATATGACGGCTAAAAATGTCAAAACGGCTCAAATGCTTGACAAAACCATAAAAGGAGCTCTATGCTAAATTCAGAACATATGAGTTGTCTGGAAATAGTTCTCAACATGGAGGTGACTGAGCCTAACGGTGCTAACCACCTACACAGTGCTAAACAATGATGTTAAACTGAGGGAACTGGAGGGTGTGCGCTACACTTTAACGATGACACTGTCCTTATATCATTGGTAAATACCGTATGAGCACAGTGCAAAGCGACAACAATGGGCTAGCCAGTAAGATACACACATGCACTAACATACACATGCAGCTGGACCATCTACCACAACAAACCACAGAGAGGCTCGAATTACAACACAAACCAAGTAGGTATAAGTAGGTATAGTAGGTGGAGCAGCTACATGACGTGCCCACGTTAAGTTACACGCCAGGCCACGATTAGCCCCACTCGCTCCTTGACCCAGAAGTGGAAGTTCCGACAAAATTGCTAAGTTAGCACTTAACTAGCTATGAAGTATTATGTTAAAGGCGAGGCTGTTAAGGTTAGGGTAAGGGTAATGGGAAGTAACGTGAATCACATCTTCATGTATTATGAATCATAAAGTAAATCACTGCTACATCAGGTCTCATTTAGTAACTACAGTGTAGCATTATAGCATTGTTGGTGAGTTTATCTTGCTCTAGTGGTGGGCGCGATTTTAACTTTTCCAACAAAATATGATGGCTCAAAATGTCAACATGTGCTCCATCGCTTGATAAAACTATTAAAGGAGCATTCAGCATTCAGAGCATATGAGTTGTCTGGAAATAGTTCTTAACATGGAGGTGACTGAGCCGCAACCTGCAGCTAACGGTGCTAACCCCGAGACGCACTAAACAATGATGTTAAACTAAGCAAACTGGAGGGTGGGCACTACACTTTCAACAACGACGGCACCCAAATATCAAGGTTAGAATTCGGCGCTCTCCCCGCCACGGCCCAGGTTCGATTCCCGGTAGTTACCTAACCGGTTAGGTAACTACGCCGATCTTCTGATTGGTGGATGACCCGCTCTACCTCAAAGGTAGAGCGGGTCATCCACCAATCGGAAGATCAGCGGTTCGATCCCCGGCTCCTCCAGTCCGCATGTTAAAGTATCCCTAGGCAAGATACTAAACCCCCAAATTGCTCACCATGGCTGTTCCATCTGTGTGCTAGAGCTTGTGAATGGTTACTGAGTATCAGGTGGCACCTTGTATGGTAGCCTCGGCCACCAGTGTGTGAATGGGTGAATGTGACTCAGTAGTGTAAAAAGCGCTTTGAGTGGTCAGAAGACTAGAAAGGCGCTATACAAGTGCAGGTCCATTTACCATTTAAAGACCGTATGGGTGCAGTACAAAGCGGCAACAATGGGCTAGCCAGTGTGATCAGCATGTGCAGCTGGACCGTCTACCACAACAAACCACAGAGAAGCTCGAATTAAAACACACACTGAGTAGGTATAACTACAGCTGCAGCAGCTACATAACCCACCGTCTAGCTACATGGCTCGCCCAGTTAACTTACATGTCAGCCCAAGATCAGCCCCATTCGCTCCTTGATCCAGAGGTCGAAGCCCCAATGAAATTGCTAAGTTAGTGATTACCTAGCTACAAAGTGCTACGTCAAAAGAGAGGCAGTTAAAGTTGGGATAAGGGTAATGGGAAGAGTGACATCTCATTACTTACAATGTGAATCACATCTTCGTTTATTAAGAAATATAAAGTGAATCACTTCTACATCTGGTCTCATTTATTCACCACATTGTAGCATTATAGCATTTTTTGTGGGTACTAGTGGTGGGCACAATTTGTAGGGGTGTGTTGTGTAAGCTACAAAGGTAATGTGTCTACAGTTATACATGTCCCACACACAGACAGGGATAGCCTGATTTCATTCTCTGCTCAGGACGACATTACTCTATTATATCTTTACATAATAGGTTTGCTGCTTTATTAATGCTCTGAGTGTCGCACAAAGAGCCTTTAATGGGTTAATAAATCTTACATTCTTCTTACTCTAATCTCTAAAGCACAGTCACATATACCTGTTTGTGTATAATAAATAAATCTAAAGTCAGGTCAGTCCTCTGACTGCCGTTATTATTTAAAAATAAATGCATATGCTATGCAGTCAGGCATTTCAACTTCATTATTACAAGTATGAAAATGACTCATGATAAGAACTGCTCTTGCTCGAGGCGATACAAGACAAGCATTCATATCTGTGAGTTAAACAAGTGAGCATCATTTGTTTCGGCCCACTTTATTTTGCCTCTGAACCCGGGACTAAACAGAATCTTCCTCCCTTTCATTATATAGCAGTGTTGACAACTATAAATAATGCAGGAAATCAGATTACTAAATAAACCAAGTTATTTACACCCACCAGCATGTGCTGTAATTATTTTTTTTTTATTCATACAAATGTGGTATCTGAAAATCAAGTTATCTCTTTAAAAAAAAAGCTTTAATTTTCTTGTGTGCAGCAGCACTTAGCTCCGACAAGAAGAGGGGGAAAAAAAGGAAATCTCACTCGGTACATGCTGTACAGGAGGAGCATATCACACACAAACATGCCATATGGACGACAAATGATAGCCACCGCGACGGCCATCAAAGTGGGAGTTACTGCAGCAGTGTCCTTATAAATTTAGATCAAGCCTCCTGAATCCTTTGTAGGCAATCTAGAAACTCAACCCTGTGACAACTCACACCCGTGGACGGGATCCAAGAGATTCTTAAAAGCAATTCACAGTAAATTATCACATCTCCCAGCCCCACGTCAAACATCAAGACAAAAACAAAATTATAAAAAAAAATAAAATAAATAAAAAGGGGCGAGGAAGAGGAAAAAAATAAAAGCCAATGATCCATCAGTGCTGAGACATGGATTATCAGTTGTCAGCTGTGATTAAATGCTGCTGGTTACAAGCTGTCAGGTATTAGGGGTGTAGGTGGTAAAAGACATCCTGCCAATTATTAAAACTGGCAGGCGGGGTGAAAATTCATGAATATTTTACTCTGTTTCTTAACAAAATTAAAACAGTTGCTCTTTCATCAGCAAAAGTAATCACAAAGTATGCTTTTTTTTTGTTTACTGTTTGGTATTGCAGCGCAAGTGGAATTTATATGGGGAGCAGGACTGCAAAAAGGTTATCTGCTGTAGTTGGAGAACATTTGAGATGTGTGTATATACAGACTGAAGTGATGTTTGTGTCAGCACCACATCAGTGACACAACCACTGAGCACCTAAACATGCAGTGTGTGCATGCTCGGCTGCATATCATGAAAGCTGCCATTGATTCTAGGATCATAATAACTCACATGCCTCTTACTCTGTTATGGAAATTTCTCATCTGATAGAAACCTTTCTATGTGGTTCTTACAGTGACGATGAATCCTATACACAATTTCAACCCTTTGATGTCCTTTGAATATTGCAGATGGATTCGGAGCTTATCTCTAGGAAGGTTTCCATTCCTCTCTGCTGAGGGAAAGGACTGTAAATCATCCTTAAATCAAACACTTTGTAATGTATAATGCCTTTCATTAGTGTGGCTCTGATGCAAGGCGTTTCAGAGAACCTTTGCTGGGGAATTCTCTAATGGGCTGAGTAGCAGTCAGGAGGAGAGAGGCATGGATGTAGACATAAATTCTGGCTGAAAGACATTAACGGCAGCGGCAGACTGGTGCCTGTCGCAAGGCAAGACTGAGGAGGCCTATGAATCACAGAATTAAAGGTTTTTTGAGTTTACACATGGCTGCACGTCAGATCAAAAAGGATATAAAGGACAAAGGTGTCTCTGTTTGTCGCTTTGGAGGAGGAGGAGGAGAGTGTGCAAACAACAGCCATGCACACACATTTTCATACACATTCAGTGTCATCGCAAAATATGCATTAAATTTTCAACTTTTATCTTAAGATGGTTAATAAACTTGCTTTTAACTACGCATTTGCATGCACATGATGGCTGCCTCACGTCACCTGCATCCGTTTGGAGCGTTGGTTGTGGACATCTTTAGAAAGGCGAAATGTACGCAAGATTTAATACATAAATGAACAAGAGAAAGACACTCACCACTGTCAAGATACCTTACACCTTTGGTTCCTAACTGGAAGGTTGCGGTCTGAAATTGGTCATGAGTCCATTCTGAATAAACCGCAAGTGACTCGCGAATGTTTTCAAGTTTGCTAAAAACACACTGTATTTTGAAGTACAGTGAATTTCTGGTGCAGAGCTTTTATTTTGAAGTGCTGTTTGCTGCTGTAGAGTAAGTGACTAACAGACAGCACGTTGACAGAGAAGGCAAGCTAGCTCTACGACATGGCCAAATGCAATTATGATAATGCAAATATATTAAACTCTGTGGACCTTGAAGTAATGACTGAGGAGAAATCTGGACTCTGTGACCAGTTGGGAACCACTGCTTAATACATCATCTATGATGGCATGATGTCACTTCCAGTGATCCACACTGATTTCAGAATTAACAATAAAGTAACCTCATCGAGTGTTGCCGCGTTTATTGTTTGCATCATGCAAATCTGGACGGTCTGCACAGTCTTCTCTGGTGTTCTCTGGTGTGATTAGTGTGTAAAGTATATCTTCGGCCTTAAGGTCTACTGTGTGGATTTAGTGGCAATTAGCATGTGAGGTTGCAGAACTGAAACTTCTCCTGTGTGCCCAAAAGTGTAGGAGATCTAGTGTGGCCAACCCGAAATGCAAAAACATGAATGGCTCCATCTAGATCCAGCATTTGATATGTCTGTTCTGGGCTACTGTAGAACAACATGGCAGGACTCTGCGGAAGAGGACCCACTCCATATATGTAAATACAAATTATGCACTTCTTAGGAACAAAAACACAATGATTGTTAGTTTCAGGTGATTGTAAACTAATAAAAACATAGTTATGAATGTTTTACTCTATTCTTGTCAACAGATGCCACCACGTGGTTCCAAGTGGTTTCATTGTCAGCGCCACTGTCGCAGACAATACAGCTGCGACCATGGACACAGCAGCTCCTTTTTTTACTGTGTGTTTCATTTTTACTATTGCTCTTTTTGGACCATAAAGTTAAGGCATACTTAGCCTATAACTGCCATCAGTTTGGGCTATTATCCCAGAAAGAAGACACCGGTAGTGACAGGGAGAGTGAAGCAGAAGCAGGGGAGGAGAGCTGGGCGACAGGCCCAGTTAAAGGGTATGGCGAACTAACTGCCACTCCAAACCATCCTTCTTGCAAACATACCATCCCCATGTTGGTGAAGATCTTTAGTCATTCAGGTCATGGTAATCTTATGTGCTACATCATAGGCAACTGGACTTGCTTGAGTTTCTTGAAGACGTTTCACCTTTACAATGTAGCACCTAAGAATGCGATCCCTTTCCAACAAGATGTGCGAGCTAAGCGTGAGGGAAACATTACAGTGAGGTTCAAAGAACTGTTGCATCCTGATTCTGTCTGAGACATGGCTGGACTGCAACATTACCGATGCTGCAATTAAGCTGTTTTCTTGTGCCGAAATTGAGCTTTCATTTTCAGGGGAGACCGTACCCAGTGGCAGACAGAGTTGCATTGTGATAGCAAAACTTATAACAAACAAATCTAAATGCAGATGGTGTCATTTTTCCATAGCCATGACATTTTAAAATAAAATTTACTTCATAATGATAACTTAAAGCAAAAAAAAGGGATATTTTCAGTTTCAATATAAGGATGTCTGAACATTCAGGCAAAATAGCCAAACAGTTTCAAAACTGTAAAAAAAACTTTTTTGTTGTATAAAACAGTCCCTCCAGGATCTCGCGGCAAAAAAGCTTGAATTTGCGGCCAATTTTGTCAAAAACTGCTATAAAAAAATGCATCATTTTTATCTGATTTTTTTTCGGGGAATTGCGGCAAATGACAAAAATTGCAAGTCAGGAGAAAAAAAAAGTGATTTTTTTTTTAAAACTACTGCCTCCAAAAAATAAGTCATGTAATCACTTGCTATAATATTCATACTGAATATTACAAAACAGCTGCAAATGTTCTCATCTTCAGTTTTATTTAATTCGTTTCAAAACATGGACTCCAATAATGTTGCAAAAAAAATCCTGAGTGAATACTGTAGCTCTCAAACCAGACAATGTGACTGTAAAACAACATGTAAGCTACATCTTCTGTAAACGTAACATTTTAATAAATTCAACACATATTGTATGCATTTAAACAAAGTGCAAATTCTTATGTCAGTACAAAGTGTTTCTCCATACTGCAATGCTATTAGCACAATTTGATGATGCGTCTGGTGACGTTTCAAATGATGTCGCATGTGGGACGACTTTCGGTCAGCCGAAAAATGGGGAAAATCGAATTGAATTGGGTTAATTATTGTGATTGCAAGATCACGATTTTCTGGAGGGACTGATAAAAGTGTCTGAAAACAGGGATTTCTGAGATGCTTGACCTCTTATATCAAAACGCTGACCACAATACTGGACTTTGACGCTGATACTAATTTAAATATGTGGGATTTTAAAGAATCTGATAATGATTTATTGGTCAATAGTATTTTTTCTCAATATAAACAGATTTTTTTCTTTTTCAAAAATGTAAACTGTGACCAAAACACATACTAAGTGGGACATTTTAAAGTTAAAAAATCAACTCATCAGTGCTCTGTGTTGGACAAACTATGTAACTGCGACACTGTTTCTAAATGGCCTGAAACTTAGTTTGGCATTTCTCTACCATATACCATACCAGGTTGCACACTCCCAACCACTACATGGTACATCCCTTCCATGTTTTCTATTAATAAAATGTTCTTCTTCATGATGAGAGGGACTACTTAGCTTGTTGAAACAGTTGTAATGTCATAGTGATGTCATCAGCGTGAACATTGAAGAGGCACTTCTTATGAAAGACTTTGCTTTATGGGAAAAGTAGGATCTAGTGTTTGATACTAAGGACTAAAAGTCAGGATATCTCAGCATCTACTGCTTCAGCTTTGACCATTATTTTTTTTAATATGTCACTAACAAGTGCTAAATACACAGAATACCCCATCAAGGTAAATATCACAGTAGAAACCTCAAAAGATAATTAAAAAGAAAAAAAAAAAGAATAATTTCTGAATAAAATAAAGATTTTTTATAGCTGAAATTGTTTCATTTTTATGTAACTATCCTGTGAATCTTCCCTGATATTTATCTACAGCTAACAATGCTAAATTATCATCCTACTTATCCTATATACAAATACACAGTTAAGACATTTAGCGATAACGCCATAAGACTGTAAATAAGAGCTTCTACAAACTCTAATTACAGCAGAGGTGACTGAGCTCCTAGTGTTGCATGTTATTTCACCTCATCGTCAACTAATATGTGAAAATAAGGGACTTCATCACTTATTTTAATGAAGTACTGAAGTTAGAAGGCGCTGTCAAAAGAACAGGTGACACCAAACAGCTGAAATGTAACACTTGTGAACAGCAGTCTAATGTATCGCACATACATCAGTACTTGATCTCTGTGCAGCGACATTAAAGTTGAATCTAAGTCTAATTTAAAATAATAATGGCATGATCATTCAAAAGGAGCGTTACAGATATGAGCAGGGCTGGGTATCAAACTCCAAAACTCTTCATGGAAATGTAACTGTACCACCATCACGTACTGAAAATTCCTCCTTAGTCTCTTTGACCTGAAGAGATAAAAACTTTGAAACACTTTTCTAACTTTGTCCATATTCCAGTTTGTTATTTTATCAAATGAATAAATGGATTAAATATTGAAACTTAATGAATGAACTGAAATGTCTTCAGAGCATTTAGTATCAAAACAATTAAGTGTCAAATTTGGTATTGAGTACTTGGACAGGGCAGCGGAAAAGGTGCTGCCAAAACTGCAACAGAGGAAGAAAAGAGTTATCAGTTTTTGGCTGGACGGCAGCAAAGCGGATACTGGCCCTATAAATGTGAAGGAAAGCCAATGAGGTAATTATTAGTCTCCTTTTCCCAGCTGTTTGATGTTTTAATATAGTTTTATATCACCAGCTGGCACCCTGCATTTGTGAACGCAGCTCAATGCAGTTTGGTAAAGTTGGAAAGACATTCAAAGATTTGAATGTCCCTGTATCATTGTTGTTGAAACACAAACGACACCTCTTTGCAACTGTAATAAAGCAGACAACAAGCTACAACCTCATTTTCATCAAACGAGCCGTCCTCCAAGCCGGACAAATAACGCTGCTCTCTATGAGCAGTCCTCTGTGAGACAAGTGTGCAGGGACCATCTACAAAGTGCAACACTGAAAAGAGATGCCACAAAAACATTCAGTAACTTGCCTCTTAAAAAGTGTAGTACGCCCCAAAATCACTTCTCACATCAATGGTCTCCTTCTGGTCACACTACAACACTTATTTTGGAACTAGGATTACCACTGCACGGTTGAATGCCTCCGTGAACACATCTAGTTGCAGCTACAGCAGTTGCAGAAAACATGGAAGTTTCACACACATCTTCACCCAGCAGCACAGATCTTTATACTCGGCACAGTTTTAGGTGGACACCCAAGATTAGAATCATTTTAGTATCCAAACCAATGTCTCTTCTTCGGTTTCTGAGTTATGCCTGAAAAGTGTTTTTACAGTATATTATGATGTCACAGTGAATTTGACCTTTGACCTTTTGGACATAAAATGTCATCACTTTCATCTTTTTATGCTATTAGACATTTGTGTGATTTATTTTATAATAAGTGTATGAATTCTTGAGTTATGGCCAAAATCTTGTTTGTGAGGTCACAGTGACCTTGACCTTTGACCTTCAACCACCAAATTCTAAACATCCTTCATCCTTGAATCCAAGTAGATGTTTAAAGAGACTCCCTTGAGGTGCTCTTGAAATATTGTGTTCACAAGAATGAGACAGACGGGGTCACAGTGACCTTGACCTTTGACCACCAAAATCTAATCAGTTCATTGTTGAGTCCAAGTGGATGTTTTTGCCAAATATTTAAGTAGTCTCAAGGTGTTTCTGATACATCACGTTCACAAGGATGGGATGGACCACCAGAAAAGTGTGTTTTTGCATAATCTGTGGGACATTTATTATCTTATTTTCTACTAATGTACTAGTCACCAAAATCACCTCACACAAACATGATTATTGTAACTCCTAAATATTTTGCTTGTGAGCAAAAAAAGAAAAATGTTTGCTTGAGCCAGTTGAAGCTATGGTAATAATAATAATGTGGTAGTTTGTGTAAATGGACTGTGGTAAAGTTCCCTCCATCTAACCACTGCCTAAACTAGTGGTTCCCAACAAGTGGCTCTCGGTCTAAAAGTGGGCCGCGAATCCATTCTGAATGGACCGCAAGTGACTTGCTAACATATTACAGTAAATTTCAAGCACAGAGCTTTTATTTTGAAGTGCCATTTCCTGCTGTAGACAGAGTGAATAATGAAAAGTTACTTAACAGATACAGAAAACTAGCTGGACGTCACAGTCAAATGCAAGTATGAATATATTAAACTCTCTTGACCTTAAACTGATGACTGGACCCCGTGGCTGGACCAGTTGAGAACCACTGGCCTAGATCTCCCCGCTCCCCTCTCGGCTAAACAAATTTTTACTGGCTTTTGGGCTGTTGCTCAAACTACAGGCTGTACTTGGGTATTTTCTTATTGCCTACGTCCCATTGACACCACAGACACAAAGAGTATACAAATCGATAGAGAGACAGACCCGCCGCCCCCTTCTCTGTGTCAAACTCCAATCAAACGTTAAAACTAGGCATTTTTTAAACGGACAACTTCACATTACATCACCTACCAGCAGGTGCGTATATTGGTCAAGTGTGGTGGTGTGCATACTAGTAGTTTTAGTTTTTCTACCTCTTGAGCAAAAGCAAATGCCACGGTCCTTTTTGTCTGAATTCTCTGGTTATGTAGCACCAATTTCAAAAGAATTTGCGTCTCTCTATTGCATCTATGGAGTCATAGACAGCCCAGTTTTATGAAAAGACTTTCTTTCTGGCAGTGAAATACCTCTTTAAATGGAAAAAGGGTTGGATATCCAATCTCAATACATATACAGTACTGACTTAAATGAGTGCATAGCACTGAAAAAGTCACATATCAAAGTCTTTTTCATGACAAGTTTTCTGACCTTAAACAGAAAATTAGCCATTTTCCAGTAGAAGACATTTTAATTAGGCAACGTTCACTATTGAAAACTAATGGAATGAGTAGTTCAGCATATTTTGTTACATGAAAAAAAAAAAAGTTTTCAGGGCTATTTACTATGTATATTCTCCACACTGAGGTACACCAAGGTACTGGTATAAAACTTCATGTATAATAGTGAGAGAGACCTAGATATGAGCTTCAATTATAATCAAAAAACACTTCTGTCCTTAATCCAAAGCCAAATACCGAGTCTGTTATTTTTTGATTGAAGACTTCAGTCTGGTAATTTGGACGCACATTTCTCCAGACATCGTACCACCTGGATGATTGAGCCCAACCTTCACAGACCAAATACTGACTGTTCACTAACTACTTCCACAAAAACATCCTGCCAACTAAAACGTGTGTTCTCACCGGCGTGTGCAGTTAAAACAATCAAGATTTAATCCTCCCAAACACCTGAAGTATCTCAGTGAACTACGATGACCATGATTCATTGCACCTTTGACACAAAGCATATGCGAGCTGCGGCGTGCCTGTGCTGACTCTCATTGGAGAAACAGTTAGAAATGCGGCCTCTGTAATGAGGAGAGAAAATGTCAGCTAATGTAGCATGGCTAGACTGAGAGGCTTTGGTGTGTGAAAAATCTGAGAGATAACGAGCTTGAATAACACTTTCCCCTCTTTGACACCAGCAGAGTAAACACTGCATTTTTAAAAATTTACTCCTTTACTTCTCAAAAATCTAGAGCATAAGTGTTGCATTGTATTAAAAGTGTAATTATCAGATAGTCAACCGGATGAGTCACACAGTGAGATCAAGCCAGCCACTTGAAAAGTTGAACTAAGAGTATAAATAAGCATTTCATCAAATAGGTGGCACACGTTGCCATGGTGACAAGACAGCTGTCACCAGGGGGTTTGTGTTGACGAAGGAAGGAAGAGGTGGCCCTGCGTTTTTCACACCCTTCGTATGACATCGACGCCCTAAACATCACCCACATGTCACACCCATAACTTTGTGCACCAAAGGATGAACAGCATCCGCTCACACATCCCACCCTGCTGTCATCACACACACACACACACAAACACACACACACACACACACACACACACACACACACACACACACACACACACACACACACACACACACACACACACACACACACACTCTGTTCTCTGAATCAATATGTACCATTCGACAAATGTCATCTTTCAATCTCTTTTCATCCTTTATAAGCCTGTTCTCTCATTTCACTTCGATTATCATGATGACTGCATGTTTTGTTGGCATGATCCCGACAAGCCTCAGGTCAAAGTGATCTCCTGGTGAGATCTGAGATTAAATATTTTTCTATGTCCCCGTGTTTTTATACAACAGAAAGTATGCTGCCACACACTAATGTTTTGCATGCCCCTTTGCTCCCTGATACATTCATCTTTATCTCCCACTTTGATTCAACACCTGTAATAAACTGATAATTTAGATGAAGACTGGAGGTGTGAACTTTTTTTCTTGTTGTTGGTGTGATTGATTTGAAAGTTGAGGCAGTAAAGTGGAGCTATTAAGTGAAATAGTTTTGATCAGGGTAAAAAAACAAAAAAAAAAACCACTAGACAAACAAAAGTTTCAATCTGTTTTCTGTCTGTGTGTCCACAGGTTTTAAATCCACTGTAGACTGTAAAAATAGTGGACGTAGCCACTGTGATGTCACCCATTGGTTTGTGGACTCCAGTTGTGAAGCCTCGCGTTCAGCATTTCGGCAGTCGCCATCTTGGTTTTTTGGAGCCAGCAGTGATCATATTTGAATGAGCGGCTGGCGCTGTTGAGGAGCAAGAGGTGGATCTGACTAGGAAGCCGAGAACACTATTGCCGGACAGACTGTCACTCAAAGCGGCCCGCTCTTAATCATGCTTAACTCCACGCAATAAACAAATGTAAACAGGTGGGTAACATAAAAATCCCCCCCCGTAGACGCTGTGATGAAGGGGGATTTACTCATAGAAACTAAAACTGTATATTGTACCAGGCTGTAAACATGTTTATTTCTGCTGTAAAGTTTAGTACTTTAACATCAGAGTCACTTCTGGAGCCAGCCTCAAGTGGCCATTTGGTGAACTGCAGTTTTAGGCACTTCTGTTTGGCTTCATTTTCAGCCCTGGATTGTGATGCTTGATAAATATGTGTGTTCAGTGTTCCAGGAATATAAGAACCAAGTTGATGGGACATTATGAGCAGCGTTGGGCGGTAACATGTTACCGTATTAATACTTTTTCCAGTAGCAAGTAGTGTAACTCATCGCTAATGAAATTTCAATAATAACATTACAATTACTCCAAAACCAAACAACTCGTTACAACATTAACTTTTGTTATCACATCACTACTGACTTAAAATACCAGTCACATCAGCGGCCTCGTTTTTGTAATTGTCGCGCTGCGCAGGCACCCCACACAGCAGCAAGCTAGATGAAAATGATTACTTTAGCAGCTGGAAATATTCCCATTACTTTGGAAGAACACTGTTGATACAGGTAGTTCACTTAAATTCTTTCCACTGTGAAAGCCGCAGTTGGCGGACGCAGACGTTGGCTGTAGCCCTACACTGGCTAAATAACCAAACTGGATTTTAATGGTGGACAGCTGCAGCTACAAAGAAGTGATGAAGCTTGTGGCTGGATATGTTGTGGATGAAATGTTGCTCCATTTGTGACTCTCTGTCTTTCGGGCAGAGATGTGAGAAAATACCGGTCACAGGCAACAGAAACCCTGAGGTAAACAGAGGATATCTAGCCTTAGCTCGATCACCAGTGATTACCCTGACATTCACACAGAGACATACATATACATTTTCAGGGAGATACGCAAATACCAGTTTTAGGGGGTGTAACAGAGAAGTAACATAACCAGTAGTGTAATGCATTATTGTTGGCAGGGAGTAATAAAAAAAAGTATTATAATTACTAATATATTACATTTTTAGAATGATGAGTCCAACACTGAACAATATTTATCTTTTTAAACATTAATGGCTATTTTTAACTCCTATGATTATCATTTGTCTTAGTTTTTTTAAGGATAATAGTGCTCTAAGTTTTGGACCTATAGCTGTCATACAGTGGTGCAGACGTGAGTGAGCATTTTAGCACTCACTGTTCCCTCATCTTTAAGTCAATGGGTTTTTTGAATGGGCTCTGGATAGATACCTAAAATAAGGTCTGTCGTTACAGTAAATACACTTGTAAATTTTATAGCTTTCATGTATCTTAAAAAAGGTGGCTGCAAAAAAGTGGCTAAATGAGACTACAAAATGTCATCACACCAAACACGACTTTACCGCCTTGTTGTGGTGATGATGAAGTCATGCAACTGTAATATAGTTCGTTTATGGACTAACGTGAGATTTTTTTCTTCTAGTGATTGCATTTATGCTGCAAAAATCATAAAAGTGGTGTTCATTTGTGCAGATCATCTTGCTGAACAAAACGTGTAAGTATCAAACTTTTACTGGCGACAGAGCTTAGTTTCTGCAATAATCCAAAATCTAGTGGGAAAACTGGCTTTTTGTTGAGGTAACCATAGCGATGTTAACTTCTAGGTTGGCCCACAAATAAACATCATCCCTGCAACACTGTATAACGCTTTGGAGAATACAAACAGGAAGTAAAATGTTGCAGTGGGGTACAACTGTATTTGTTAACATTCAGGTAAACTAAAGTATGCTGAATAAGCTATTAGCAGTTCCTGTCTGCACTGTACCCATGGATGTACCAACAAGTATCATTAGATTGCTTTTATACAAAAGAAAATTTTAAAATGTGATCATTCTCAGGCAGAGTCTGAAGTTACTGTACAAGGAGCATCTTTATTTCTATGATTTCTAAGTGGATTTATTGATGTTTATTTGCAGTGGACATCTGCGATAACGATATCCTGAAGAAGTCTAAGTCACACTGAATTAAAAATATGTGTATGATGTCTTTGTGCTCAGATATGACAGAGGTATGACTCAGAGAAATAGCTGAGTTTTAATGCAAATTACAACAAAAAAAACCCCAACTTGTTTTTCGAACATCTTGAGAACGTCTCTTTCACCTCTGGCGGTTTCTTCGCCTCACATCTCTCCCTTCACGCCTCCCCTTCAACTCTCACAGTTTGAAAACCCCCGTTCTGGACTACCCAACATTCATGACTCTCTGGAGGAAGCTGAGCCTCCTTAGGGATGCTGCAGGAGTGCAGGGAGGGGCAGGGGAGCAGATTGGGGGCAGCAGAATGCCAAGTCCACTCATGTATGTAATGGTTACACTGAAGTGATTGTACAACGTGACCCCCACAGCCCCCTCCCTGCCATCCCCACTGCCCCTGCCCCCTCCACCCCATCATAATATCAATTAATATTATGGCAGAAGACAGACGCACCGATGATCCGTAACAAGTGGCATCTCCAGAGAGAGCCAGTACCACGAGACGGCCTTAATTAGGCCTGAAAAATGGCAGGTTATTCCATCCCTACACTCCCTGTTATTCTGTGCTACAGAGCCACAGAGTCAACCCCGGCCCCAACTGGCAAATGTTATTATTTCATCTTTGTCGCAGCTGTGAATAAGCCAATGGGCGTGACAGCCAGTGGGCGGCCTAAGATTTTTAACAAAGCCTTACAGTGAAGCAGACGCAGTTAGTCCAGCCAACTGTTCTGTGCTGCTACGGCCGGACATACACTACACAACAGGAGCATTTTAATTAATTAGGAATCAGGGAGATGGTGGAGTGCACATCTGACAGGTTATGAGTCCACCCAGCCTGTCTGCTAACAGAGAGCCAACACCTAGTTGTAATTCAAACTGGGTTTTGCATTCAAATGTCAACCTCTCTCCTTCCCTTTGCTCTGCATGTGTTTTTGGGTGTAAATTTCATCATGAAATTTCCATTTTGCTTGCCCTCATTATTCAGTCTGAAGGTGCAGTCCCACTGGTGCACTTCAGTGTGGCCTAAACAGAAGGCTGTATTTGAATGGGATTTAATAGAAATTGGAATTACTGGGAAAATATTAATGAGAACAAACACTTCCTGTCTGCGGGAGGCATTCAATCTAACAGTCAGGTGAAGGGGATGACAAAGCATGTGTGAATTTATCATAAATAAAACTCAAATTTACATGTTTATCAAATCAACTGAAATTCACAAATTTGTACGATATCAGCAGTGATTTTTAGATATTTTACAGATGTAAGAAATCACACGTGAAAACAACAATCTCACATATAATATTATCTGTAAAACACATTGCACATACAACAAATTCACATACCTGTAATCACATGTGAATTTTGGTCTTTAATTAATAGAAAATTAATAGGAAATACGTTAACAGGACAAAAAGCAACACAATAAAGACATGGTTTATTGAAAATATCACACTTGAAATATGTGAATTTCAAACACTAAAACATGAATTTCACTTGTGTTTTTGTGGGGTTTTTTTGTATTGATCATATTATAAAATGCATGTCCTTATTGCTTACTAAATTTTAAACTCAGTCCTCATTTCATTATAATTGTTTATAATATGATACGAATTTTACATGGTATTAACCCAAGTGATTTTCAGATATGTCACAGGTGACATGTAAGAAAACATGTTAAAAAAAGGACTTGATATGTATGTAAATCACATTGCACATGTCAATATTTCAGGTTTGGTTTCTTGAAAATTTGACTTGAAAATTCTCAGTTGCATGAAGCATCTTAGGGTGCTTTCACACCTGCCCCGTTTGGTTTGGTTAAATTGAACTCAAGTTCATTTGCCCCCTAGGTGCGGTTCATTTGGGCAGATGTGAACCAGCAATCGCACTCAGGTGTGCATCAAAACAACTGGACTGAGACCTTCTTGAAGAGGTGGTCTCAGTCCGGTTACAAATTAACTCTGGTGCGGTTCATTCGTGGTGAGAACGTGTTCTGACCTCGATCTGAATCAACTGCAGTCACATGACACATTGTTTGGGTTAAACATGAGCATGTTACAGTCCTGGAGGATTATTAATGTGCGCCTCCTCCTGTACACCTTAATATGCACATTCAGCACATCCAATGCATCAAAACATTGTTTTCTAGCTGGAGCCGCGCCTCGATTTCAAACTGTATGCTTTGACTCAAATGAACAATGACAGCAATATAGTCCACGATGACCAGCGCTAAAATCAACCTGCGTAGTTGTCCCTCCATTGTGACATTAGAAAGTGTCACAATTATCTTGCAAGTGTACTCTTCTTCAACATTTGTTTACTTCCCACATGGAAATTCTGACTGATCAAGACCAGCTTTCTTGCACAAGGGACCTGATCTGGTCCACTTATAAATGCTGCCGTGAGAACATGAACCAACTCTAGGCAGTTATGTAACTTTGTAACAAAATTACTTCCTAATTCAGACCAAAGCAAGACAACTCTAGGTCTGAAAACCCTTAATTTAAAATGGTCTCCTTGGGAAAAAAATGAGTTCAACAAATTCCTCTTAAGTTCTTTCCTTTCCCTTAAAGTTTTCATCTGTTTTATTTTTTTTTTTAAAGGGCTAGAGTTTGGGATTAAGCAGCATCTAGCGGTGAGGTTGCAGAACTGAACTTCTCCTTTGGGCCAAACGTGTAGGAGAACTATGGGGGCTGTCGCAAAAACACAAATGGTCCAACTATTGCCAGCATTTGGTTTGTCCGATCTGGGCTACTGTAGAAACAACATGTCAGACTCCGTGGAAGAGGACCCACTCTGTATGTGGTTATCAACGGCTCATTCAAAGGTAATAAAACCACAACAATTCCTGGTTTCAGGTGATTGTGCACTAATGAAAACATAGTTATGAATACTGTATGTCATCTCTGCCAATAGACACCCCACAATCCAACACATTGAACCTTTATTAATTCCTTAAAATCTATCAGACATTGAAATATCATCCTTACAACAACTTAAAGAAGAACTTGGAAGAAAAACCTAAGAAACCACTACTACTACTGCTACCTCTACTTAACCTCAACAAAGTACACTATGGCTGAGAATTTTTGCCAAAGAGAACAAAATTGTTTTAAACAGTGTTTTTGGAACAAACCTATAGATACACTAACTGATGAGCAGTTGCTCAGCAGTAAGTTTATTCATTGGCCAACGATTTGGAGCACTCGACACACGCAGCTGCGCTCTCCCTGCTGTCCTGCACTTACTAATTGCACTTCGCTTCTTTGCCACTGGCTCCTTCCAGTCTGTTACTGTTGACGTTCTGGAGTACATAAGTCCACAGTATGCAGGATTGTGCATATGGAGTCTAAAACGCTCTCAATGGTCTTGTGAACAGCGTTGGGAAGTTTCCCAACAGAGCAAAGCTAGATGCGAATTTTTCTCCAGGGCTGGATTCCCAAAATTGTGAGGAGTCCGTTACATTTGGATCAACTTTACTCTTTAAAACATGTTTCCTCTTGGCGTGACATCAATTAGTGTGAGTTTTTCAGTTTTCAGTCCAACTCAGCTTTTCTTTCCTTGGATTTTTGGACATAAGAGCCTACGTTTCAATGTTACAATACAACAATTTACATTAAACAATACATATTTAAGCTGTAGTCTTTCCTAATTAATCAGAAATGTTTGATGTAACTGTCTAAAATAATACCTGAGGTGAAGTCCTTATCAGAAAAACTTTGTGCTTTGTGCAACCAGCCCGGACATTTCATATCTGAAACATATTTCCCAAATGAAAACATGAATTTCACTTGTGTTTTTGTGCTTTTTTTCCTCACCATGTAATAAAATCAACCACATGAGAGACAGATTACATTTTGTACCCGGTGCTTGTTTGTATGTATGTCTTTAAAATCCTCTTCTTGATGTCTGTCTTCAGTGTGCTTGTTTTAAATCTGATTGTTGAGTCCAAGTCTGCCTTCATGCAAATCTTTAATCACTGAGCACTGTCTCTAAATTCATCTGTCAGATACTGTTTGGATGATTTCACTTCTGTTGAATATAAGGGAGGGAAAAACATTTCCACACACAAACTATTTGCTTGTTAAAACTAGCTCGTAGCCACAGCAGCTCATTTTATGACTGCACCGCTTTAAGACTGTATGGACGGAATTTGAATGCAGCACGTCTCCTCGCTGGGTGGATGAGGACAGAGGCCTCCGTCACCAGCAGCTCCTCGCTTTTACAGCAGAGTAGCTCCTAGCTACACCTAGGGGGGACCTCACAGCTCAGCTATCACTGGCATTGAGTAAGCAATCTGTCTGCTTCAGCTGAGTAATTACAGATTTGCTGTACCTTTTCCTGCTGATGATGCTGTCATGGGCCATGGCTGTTGCTATGTCCTGGGGGCCGGTTTGATTGTTGGGGAATTACTTTGTTTCAGTATTGTCATAGGCGGTGTGCCGTAATTTATCAGGCGCTGGTGGGGAGAAATGTACAAATTATCTGTTGAATTTGAAAGTCAGGGTGTATTGATGGGTGATAGATGTTTGCTGGGGTTGCTCTAAATCTGATATCACTGAGCAACAACACTCATCTCAGGATAAGTGGCAGCATCATTAACCAAAAATAGACATTCAGCTGTGGTAGAAATGCATTCTTCAATAATGATGGCAGCTAACGCAGAGGCAATGTTTATTCCAGCAAATACTCTGCACCCTGAGGCTAGAATCTGATTAATTAAATTTAGATTTAGCAATACCTCGAAATACCTCAAGGTAGGTTGAATTGTATGTACTGAAGTTTATTTGGCTTTTTGGGGATTTTAAGTCTGAACAAAACAAATAAGAGACAAACAGAAAACATAACACAGCAAGCACCAGCCCCAGAAAGCTTCACCTGTAAGGCTACACAGTGTGGTCATCATGCACACTACAAACAAACAAATGCAAACATGAAATATTGTCTCTCATTTCTGCAAATGACATCATTTGCTATTTTTGCTCACCCTCCCGTGAGCACGCTGACAAACAACTCCGAAATATGAATGCAAATAACATATTTAAAAGGGCCTAATAGCCATTTTCCAATACAATGCATCATTCTGATCAATTGTACTTATTCAGGTCTACACGCCTCCTTTACCCTTCGCCTCTGATTGTATTTTCCAAATGCCAAGAGCAGACGGATCGCCGCCGCAGACACACAAGTCATTTAGCAACAATGAGGCCAAATGCTAAGCACAGGGAAAATGCGATGCACGGCTCCCTTTCTCTCCTTCTTTTCCTGGATCACCAAATCTTCAGCCCTCAAATCTCTCCGGGTCCCTTTTCGTGATTTTGTGATACATTTTCCGGCCCGCTGCCCTCCGTGGCGATCATCTAATTACACAAAGCTTCAGAACGGAAAGTCAAGCCGAGGCAGAGCAGCACGAGGTATCATTTTACGGCGTGATATTATTTTGGATTAAGACCACAGGCAGA
The DNA here is from genome assembly GCA_019142605.1 of Cephalopholis sonnerati. NCBI lineage: Eukaryota > Metazoa > Chordata > Actinopteri > Perciformes > Serranidae > Cephalopholis > Cephalopholis sonnerati. Next base: position 14,458,328 of record JAGQAX010000021.1, on the reverse strand, counting down.
GTCAAGCACTGTCATTAATTTAGTTGGCTTTGACAGTATGGAATGAGAGTTACATCTCTAATGAACGATAACACCTACAATACCTGCTATTAAATCTTAAGGATGTGTCTCATACTAATGATGCCGTCTCCCTGGGATGACCTCGAGCTGTGAAGTGGATATGTGCACAGTGGACTTGTTTTGAGGAACAAGAAAGAGTTTTAATGGCTTTGAGAGTCAGCGGGCTGTCTTTGTGAGTCAAACTTCAAGCGAGCGTGGGGAGAAAAAAAGGAAGGGAAGCTGGACCGACCGCAGAGCTGTTTCTGGGTCTTACCTGTCCTGGCATGGTGTTTTCACAGAGGAGGGTTTCATAGTCTATGGCAAAGACTGGTGCATTATCATTTATGTCCTGCACTGTGATGAGAGCGATGCCTTTTCCAATTTGGGTTGGGTCCTCTGAAAGAGAAAGAGAGAGAAGAGAGTCCCTGTTCATGTCACAGCTTTCAGCAAACTTTCTTTAAAACACTTTAATTCTGCCTTAACTTCGCCTTGGTGCACTTGGCCAATTTATGGAATATTGATCTTTCTCATGTGTTTTAATTAATCACAAAGAAGGCGGAAAAAAAGTGCTGCTGTAATGAAATATGCAGTGTGCCTCCAACAGCTGGCGTCCTTACCCGCTCTGCTGTGGATCAGCCAAAGTGATTACACTCGACGCCGGCTTGTTGTCGGGGAGAGGCTGCGTGTGTGGACGAGCCATCTTGCACTGTGTGGCTTCACGCCTCTGTCTGCCTGACACACACTGATGGCTAAATGGCTGCATCTGAGTGCAAGATGATGATTTAGCCTGGCGTCGCCGCCAATGCCGGCCAGAGATGACGCGGTGACATTCGGGCCGGCTGATTTGATGGTGATAAAAAGGACGCGCGGAGCCTCGGGCCACAGGCTTCTTGTCATTGCCGTGGTCAGGCCAGAGCGGATGAAATGTGAGTGACTGCAGCTCAAATGCACAGCATCCCTCAACCAAAGAGTCCCTGCACTCTCTTCAGTTACAAAGAACCTATTTACTATAAATACTGTCATCAGGCACACGGGGCAGTGGATTTTGTAGCCAGTCGGTGAACTCAGAGATGTTTTCAGCTGGAAACAGCGCCCGACTGTCACTATGTGTCAGAAGCCAGTACCTCATGCATGAGGGACTGTTGTGACATTTCATATGGCTATTATTATATGCTGCCTTTTCTTTGTTGCTATATCAGGCGAGCGCTCACACCCGGGAATCAACCAAGTAGTGTGCTGTGTGCTGTTAGATGTAAATAAAAACACATCTTTGAAGTAAAGAGTGATAAAAAGGTTTTGAAGAAAAATGAATACCCTTCTTCACACAGTGTTGAGTGTGAAGATGTGAGAGCAGAAGCGCTGACAGGCTAGTTGTCTTTTTTAACTTATACTGATGTGACGCAGCTGTCGAGAATGCTCTGCCGATCCTGTGCTGATAATTGTTGGCCATTGTGTTTGCATGATGGAGGTGGAATGATACCAAGGCTGGAGAAGGAAAAATGAAAGGCACTCGTGTCCTTCGAGCCATTGAGAGATGAACAGAAAGGCGGACAGCACTTTTTCACATCACATTAACATAGTTCACCCGTGGGTGAGATCGCCCACCCTTAGTCAGCATCTCGTCCCCACGGCTCAGGGACAAGTGGAGGTCAAAACGACCGTCCTGCACGTGAATTAACATTCCCCGACAGCCCTACAACAACCCCAACAACTGGGCTGCCCTCTGCACAGAAGGCTACGGGACATTATGAGGAGGATAACAGGACAGATAGTGTCACAGGGAGAAAATATATGAAAGCTTAGATCCTAACAATTAAACTGACCATTCGCTAAACCCCAGTGGAAGATTTCTGAAATCTTAATAATTTCTTAAAAAATGGGTTGTACAAAAGCAGGTTTTCCATCTCTAAACATCAACCATTGATTTTGCAGGATGAAATGACTAATTTAGCAAACGTTAGCATGTTATTAGTTTGGTTTTAACTTGTTTTGAAATGAGGATCTTGTATGTCAACGTAGCATTTTTTCTGTGTGCCAGCATCTTTTTTATAATTCTTCACAATGACGAGGGAGTGCATGCAGCCGGCTAAAGAAAGAGTGCTGCACCCAGCGTCTTCTTTCAGAGTGCTCTGGCTTTTTTGTGCGGCTGCTCCGAGCACTTCTAGTTGAGAATCGATGAACTTTTCAGACAGACACTGGTCACTGGTTGCTGGTCACTGATGCTCCTTTAGCTACTGTCTGTCCCGAGCTGCATGAAACTGTCACAAGAAAGGCAGAAGCCCATCTGTGGGAGCAGATCAGCCGGGCACTGAATGTTGCGGGTCAGTGCTGTGCTTTTCTCACCATACACGTTGTTGTCAGCTTGTTGATAGCTTTGCAGCCAGTCCTCTGCTAACATAGTGTTACAGTAGCTACCTACGAATGTGAATGTCAGCACTGGGATTAGCTGCTCCCCAGTGCCATGCCACCACTCTCCTGCCAAGAAAAACACTATGTTGACACTCCTTCTAGAAGGAGTCTTAAATATGTACTCGTTTAAGGTCAGAATCAAGTTTATTGCCAAGTAGGTTTTCAAAAGCAAAGAATTTTCCTTTGTGTTCTGCAGCGCCATATTGAGTCTATATATCATTATTGATGGCTTAATGCATCATCTTCACCAGTTAAACAAACAGCATTGCTCGTGTACTGCAGTGCTAAGCTAGTTAGTCCTGCTGTTATTAAGTAAGTTTAGGGAAAAAAACTTGAGCTCAAACTGTTACTTCAGTCAATCATATTCCTGTTTTGCTGCAAAGTGAAAGTTTGTTTGCTTCTTTAACGTTACAAGAAGGAAACTTAACTCTATCTGGTGTATCTGGAGTGTGAATTCCCCTAAATCCAATAAAGAGCATGACAGAGCTGCCAACATTACCATGAACTCTGAAAGCATCCAGGATAAAGTGCGACAGAGTGGGGAAACACTACACAATTTTAAAGCATATTTAACATCACAAATAAATGTAGTTAGCTAATGAAATGCTCCGTGACCTTGGAAGTAACACTTGAATACTATTGGGGTGGTGAACCAGTTAGCCGGACATTATAGCAATTCTAGTGTCATGGATACCACACATTTTAATTAACTAAATTTCAGAACCTTTCCATGACTTTTCAAGGACCTATATTGATGTTTTTTCTTGCCCCATTTGCCTGTCGTTTTTTCAAACATATCAGATTCAAACTTTTTTTGGTGGGCGGGGCTTAGCTGGAGGCATATTCTCCACAGACATTAGCTGGTGATAGCTAGTGAGTTGTGTTGGCTTGGATTAGAAGATGGAGGAAGATGATGCGAGTGGTGCGTTCAGAAATACTCATTCCGAGCGTCGGAGCACACTCTGGCACAAACAACATTTGGAGCGCGGTTAGAATGTACCGTTCAGTTATCCAGAGCACCGCTCTCTCGGAGTGACACGACGCTCTTTCAGCACTCTGTCTGACGAGTCGGAGCAGCAGAGCGCTAAGCAGAGTGAATGTGTGATTAACTTAACCGTTTGTTAATTCATACAGAAATATAACAGGAAGCTTTGTGGTTTCTGCCAATCTTACAAAAGGGGATGACACTTTAATGATTTCCTGCATTTTGTTTTGCTATCAAAACTAAAGTTAGCTAAAGCGCTAAAAATGTGAGCATGACAGAGAAATCCAATATTCCTCATAACACCTCCCTCATTTTTTCGCCGAATGTAGTGAGCATTTTAGATGATCGCCTTTGTCCAGTCCTTTCGTCTTATCACATTTAAACAAAGCTGTCTTTGTTTTTGTTGACGGGCAGTGGTGGCTGGTATGTGATGAAATTTAGGTTTTGAGCCATGACTCCTTCTATTCTGGCTCCCAATAACACAACAAGACATTTTAAAACTCCTATGTAGCCTACAGCCCTGTGGTGAGTCCTGTTTTGCCTCCAGCTAATAAAATTATGTCATTGTGACATCAGCCCTAAAAGGGTCTATATAATTTCAGTTAATCGTCATACATGAAGGTAGAGATGCAGCGCGGGGCGAAAATTAAGAAGCATACGTGATGTTATACAAATGTCACACACCGACACATTAGAGCTACACTATGTCCTCAGCTACAGAAAATATTTTCTGTTACATTACACTGAAAGTTATCCCTGAAAGGTTACTGAAACAATGTCACAATACGAAATTTCGTGACTTTTTCAGAAACTTTCAGTTAATTTTACTAATTTCTTGACTTTTCCACATCTGGAAAATGTGACTGTGAGATTCCATGACTTTTCCAGGTTCACATTAAGCATGGGAACCCTTTGGCTCACGTTAAACACACTGTTTAAACCTATCCTTACACTTTTGCCCTTGTGTTTTAACTTTTGTAAAACTTAAAAAAAAAGACAACTCTTAAAATGCTGAGTATCACCTATAACACAGGCCCACTTGGGATTTAGCGAGTGGTCAGCTCTGACTGGTGCGACAGGTTTGAAAGTGTGTGCCGTGAGTAAACTTACGGGTCTCGATGGCGAAGATGGTGAGGTTATGGATCAAGTTGACCTCTCTGTCCAGAGGCTTGGCTGTGCTGATGACCCCACTCAGAGCATCCACGTTAAAGAAGCGCTCCAAGTCTGTGTTCCTGTCAATGGAGTACCTGGGCGCAAACACACAACCACACACACACAGCCGGCATGCTTTAAAAAATTGCTTTTTTATAGTAGTATTGATTTGACATTTTACTGTTCCTTCTACTTGTGAGAAAGGATTATGATATTTTTCTTCCATCAAACTGTGCAGCAATCACAGTGAATATTTTCAGCTGATACCCAGAGAGCTTTAATCAATCATCGATGAACTGTGTTCACACTTTTTGCGACATATGAGATGTTTTTCAATCTACTCTCAAAACACAAATAGTTAACATCAGTGCAGAGTTTAAATCCAGACGTGCAGCAGGAACTTGGAACTTCATAGCAGGAGTGAAACAAAACCCTATTAAATTTTGATCAAATTGAAGTGTGTCTGCTTGTCCCTCAGCACACAACACTGATCAAACCCTTTCAATACACAGCAACTCGTATTTCTAGAGAAAATTACAACTTCAATTAGCCTACATCCAAAGGGTATTATTGCAATGTAATTTGACTCTTGTGGCTGCATTAGTTCCACAATAATTTTAATTTCAACAGATGTAGTGAAATATATTGCAGACGCTGATAACAGTCACAGGAGCAAAAAGAGGCAATTTACAGCTACAATGGCGCAGTAATTTGATTTTCTGATTAAGATTACTAACAATCCTAACAGACCAAGCATGAATACCATACAATATTCATTCAATTAATGCAAAATAGGTGGTAGGGTTCTCGAGAGTGACACCGCACAGACTGGCAATGTGAGTGCTTGTTTTGAGTCACAAATGCCAAGACACAAGTGTTGAGCCTTGACCCTCCTGCAGGAATGCCCTTCTCTCGCTCAAGATGGCATTTTACTTTTGCAAATGCTGCACTCCTCGGCCCCCCACCATCTGGCATTGTCTTTCTGACAGCCACATCAGGGATATTCGAGGGTCTATGGATTCTGTGTTTGTATTGGCGGGTTATGAGACATTGGGCCCTCGGCCACAGACATGCAACACACACAGATTTTAAGTTGTTAGTTGGGCCGCCCCTTTAAAGTCGGGGATTAGAATCATCAGTCGTCTGAGATTGCTACAATATGAGCAGTCTTTTTTTTGGCTAGTCAGTGTGCTAGGGATCAAAACATCTCCAGATTTTGCTCTTGACTTTCACGCTACTCTTTGGCACAAACAGCTGCCGGCACGATGTAGCCGTACGGAGGAGGGGAAACACTACAAGGCTCCAAGATAACATTATCTTCTCCCCTCTGCTTAGAAGTAGGTAATTCACAGCTCACAGCAACTTAATATGACAGTCTCTGAATTCTGTTTGATAACTAGTGTTGGAAAAAATGTTGTTGCACACCTCAGGTCGTTTGTTAGCGCAGTTAGCTTGTTTAATATATTATGTGAATGCTGCTGTCACATTAAACGTCCTGCTGAACCTCATTCAGACTTCAAAACTTTATATTAGAAAAGCAGGAACACATTGTAGAGTACTTGTACTGAACAGCTAAATCTGATTTGACTAACATAATTAAACATAAGTTAGGTACAGCCTGTTTTTGTTTGCAGTAGTTAGCATCTCTCTGCAGTTTTGCGTCTTTTCGTAGATTTTTGTGTCTTTGGTTCTTTGTCAGCACTTTTTCTGTAGTCATTTTAAGTCTCTTTGGAATTGCTTCCTGTCTCTGAATTCATTTTGTGTCTCTTTGTGATTGTTTTTCCCCCTTTTGTAGTTGTTGTGAGTCTCTTTGGGTCTTATTGCAGCTGTTTTGCAACTCTTTGTAGTCATTTTAGGTCTCTCTGTTGTCATTTTTAATCTCAATGTAGTCGCATACATCTCTTTGGAGTCATTTGAATCTGTTTGTAGCTGCTTTGTGTCTTTTTGAAATTGATTTGTGTATTGTTTTGGGTGTCTCTATAGTCATTTTTAAATCTCTTTGTAGTCATTTTGTGATTGTTTTGTCATGTAGTTATTTGTAATCATTTCAGTCTCTTTGTGTCTCTTTGCAGCTGTTTTGCAACTCTTTGTAGTCATTTGTTTTTCTTTGTGATTGTTATTCTCCTTTTCATAGTCATTGGGAGTGTCTTTGTGTCTTGAAGCAGCTGCTTTACAGCTCTTTGTAGTCAGTGTGAGTCTCACTGTGATCCCTATACATCTCTTTGAAGTAATTAAAATCTGTTTGTAGTTGCATTGTGTCTTTTCATTGATTTGGGGTTTTATCTGTAGTCAATTTAAATCTCTTTGTAGTCATTTTAAATCTCTCTGTAGTTGCTTTGCATCTCTTTGTAGTTATTTTGTGTCTCTTTATGGTTGTTTTGACATGTGTTGTAATCATTTGAGTCTCTTTTTGTCTCGTTGCAGTTGTTTTGCATCTCTTCGTAGTCGTTTTGTGTGTCTTTGTGGACTTTCTGAATCTCTTGGTATTCATTATGTGTCTTTTTGTAATACCTATACATCCCTATGCAGTCATTTGATTTTGTTTGTAGTTGCTTTGTGTCTCTAGTTCTTTTATGTTTCTTTGTAGTCACTTTGAATCTCTTTGCAGCTGTTTTGCATCTCTTTGTAGTCATTTTGAATCTGGTTGTGGTAGCTTTGCCTCTCCTTGTAGTTAATTTGTGTATCTTTGTGGTCGTTTCATTTCTTTCTAGTCATTTTAAATCTCTTTGTCGTCAATTTATATCTGTTTGTAGTTGTTTCGCCCCTTTTCCTTGTTATTGTGAATCTCTTTGTAATCTTTCCTTGCTGTCGTTTATGTTTCCTTGTGGTCATTCTGAGTCTCTTTCTGATTGGCACATGTCAATTTGAGTGACATTTTGAAGGGGAAGGCCCGCCGGCAGGGTTCCTGCAGCTTAAGGCAAGTCAGACCTAAGACTTTTAAAACATTTTGATGCCACTTGGAATTCAATATAAGACCAATTCACATTGCCCTTGCGCCTGTGCCCAGTGGGCTCCTTTAGGCAATACACCCATATGTGTTTGCAGATAATGTTAAGTAGGCAGAATTCTTCTTTACTTGGTTTGGGAGCTTTATTCCGAATTCTAAGACCACAGTTTACTTGTTGAAATGGCTAAGAGATACATGAAATAGCAGGTGGACAACTTGTTAGTACCTGATGGCATTGTTGGTGGTGTCTGGGTCGTGAGCAGAGACTCTCCCAATTGAGGTGCCCACTCTGGCGTCTTCCGGAACAGCCATCTTGCTAAGCGGTGTGGAAAAGACGGGTGGCTCGTTCACATCTTCCACCGTCACCTTGACTGATGTTGTGTCGCTAAAAGGGCCCAAGCTCAAGAAGTTGGAGTCAATATTCCTGTTTGTGGCCTCGATTCTCAGAGAGTAGCTGCTCTTTGTTTCAAAGTCCAGAGGCTGGAGGAGACAGAATACACAACACAAGTGAGAGATGTTCACTTTTCTTGTCAAAATAAAAGAGGTGGCAGAAAATGTTCAGTGTTTTGTTGGAAATGTACTTGAAGACTACACTGCTGTGGCTTCTACACATTTTCAGCCAGTCAAGGGCAAACAAACACTTCGTATATGCATTAATCTGTGAATCATTCTTCCAATCCAGAGATATTGATCCAAATTAAGGATGTGGATTTTAAAGACCTATTTCTATTTAACGCATACTGAGATTTAAACAAAGTCATTTGCTGATGGAATATAGTTACTCTGTGCTGAGAAGGCAGTAATATTGATCTCAAGAAAGACACACAACATGGTGAAAACATTCAGAAATGAATGCTTTTGAGGCATCTTGTCATTTTGTCTGGCTTATCGAACTCTCCATTGCAACATATAATATACTGCAGGAGAACATTGATTTGACACTTTCATTGTCAGTGACTCTCACTGATGTTGTAATTGTCTGAGTTCAGTGCAAAACAAACAAAGGGTCAAATTGCCCCATCTGACAAGTATTGCTATTGTCCAACAATGGCTCTCCCTCTCCCACAAAAGAGCTGCAGCAATGAACTGTCACATCCATGTGGCCCGAGGAGCCCATTTCAACTCCTCTGAAACCATGAAATGTAAAGTGTGAGCCACGAGCACTGGCGCATCCAAAAGTGAGGCAAGAATGTGCAACAAATTTCCTGTGTAAATGAGTAAGTGGCTTTGTAACACATTTAACTTGATATGTTTTATTTTATTTTACGTAGGTGGATATCAATGATAGTATTTATAGCATCTTAGTTCCCATGGTGAGAGGAGTGTTTTTTAAAGTCCCCATGAAATGAAAAATACATCCTCCCAGTTTTAATCCTGGTCTCTGTGTTAATTGATCATTTATGTCTTAGAATATACCAAATATATGTTAAAGAATTCAGTGTCAGAGTCTTTTTACGTCAAAATGCCTGTCTTTTCATTTCTGAAAAACCTGTTGAAATGCTTCCTAATGTTTGATGACTCATCCTGCACTCAGGGGCTTTTACAAAAGGTTATCCAATCAAACGAGACCTTGGGCCACCAGCTAGTCATACCGGTGATATAAAACCACACTTCTCTGTTTGTGGGTTGCAGCAGCTAACAGAGCAATATGGAGAGAGAGAGAGAGAGACAGAGAGAGAGAGAGAGAGAGAGAGACAGAGAGAGAGAGAGAGATAGGGAGAGATGTGTGTTTCGGATATCAGTGGGCAAAACCTTTGTTTTCATCTCCAAAACAATGTTGCTGAGGTCTAATTCACTCAGCTCACCTTTGTCCTTTCTCCTGATCTTACAGCTTAGAAGATGTATGTGGAGCCAACAGTCACACTAAACTCTAAACCCACCCACTTTTAAGCAGTGCAATCAAATGCGACAGCTTTGATTTGAATACCTCTTGTAACTGCACACCCTTCAAATATTCCTCTTCACTGGGGATTACGTCACAGTACAGAAGCTAAAAGCGCTCTAATTTCCTTTTTACTGGGACTTTAGGTGTTAAGCGAGATTTATACCTATACGTCGAATCGATGCTGTAGCCTGACGTGCACCGCCCCAGAAATGTGACATTGCCTCAAAGCAGACCTCCTGTCAACTTTTTTTAAGCTCAAAGCATTTCCCTCAGTGGAAACGTAGCTTTTATTTACTTTTATTTCAGAGATAAAAAAAAAACCAAGAAGACAATAAACCTCCACAAAATAGCATTTTAAGTCATGTGTGTGATTTATCCTGGCTTCATATGAGCAGAGAAAATCTCCTCTAGTCACTAGGCTAAGTTACACAATGTAAAATTAGGTTTGGCTAATAACGTTAGCATTTTACATTTGTTTGGAAAACGTGTTTAGTATAAGACAGTTGTTTTGTCAGTGAGCCTTGTGAGTTGTAATTGAGATAATTTTGTAACGTCACCTTTCTTAAATGTTGCTGTTGGCTTCATATGAGTAGAGAGAAGTCCGCTAGCCGCTAGGCTAATTCATACAATGTAAAATGCCATAGGCTTGTGCTAATAACATTAGCATGTTGTATTTGTGGGAAAAATGCATCCAGCTAAAGACAAGTGCTTTGTCTGTGAGTGCTGCGAGTTATAGTGAAGCCGATTTACTAGCACTTGTAATTGAAATTGTTGCTATTAAGCCATGTTTAATGTGTGTTTTGAATCAGAACCCAGCCAGAGACTAGTGTTTTGGAGGTGTAACTGCAGAGTGACACAGACACACCACCGCACAAGTATAAATGCTCACAGCGGTGAAGGCCACGTGCAAAGGCTACGGCGTGGGGTCCGCATAGAGGTGATGCACAAGTGTAAATTCACCTTTAAAGAGTCTCTCTTTCCTTTGTCAATCCTTACAGTGGTCTCTACACTGTCTTGTGGTCTGGAGCTGTTATGGTAGAAAACCTTTGAATGGCCATGGGATGTTTACCTCGATCAAAGGTGCTTGAGTTGGTCAATGTTGATTTGTCTTTAGTGATTATCACTTAAAGGTGCACAAGACGTATTGAAACAGGGGAAGGTGGGTAAAAAGGAGAAAAGGAAACTGGGGAAGGCTTTGTCCTAATATCCTCTAGTAAACAGGCTTGTGAGATGGTATCATTATTTTTCCTTCTATTTATTACAACTAAAGAATGCATCAATTTTTGTGCGGGCACTATGTTCCAGTGTACTGGCCAACTCACCACAGATCCAAATAGGCAAAAGTTTAAGTACAAGGCTGGAGGCTTGATATTTCTCTTGCTGCCAAATCCCATGAAAAGACCAAAACCAAAACGCTTGAGTTTTTCCCAAGCCCATTCAATCATTCTGAAAACTGTAAATATTTAAAAAACAAGTCACAGATATATAGTTTCAGTTCCTGAAACAACAGGGCACTGTAGCTCTTCGAAGATGTTACTCAAACAGAAGTAAATAGTGCATTTCTTGGAGACTATTTTCAGCTGCCGATTAATACACATTTGATGCTCTTGTAAATATTTACAGCTGCAGGACAGTGTATGTGGGAAGGACTCAGAATACATTTCAGTGTCCAGGTTTGAGGTAATAAAGTGCACATCACCCAGTGTAACAGTTTTTGGACAACAGTGGAGCTCTACAGTACAGAGATTCAGCTGTCAGGCTTCACAGTCAATACCTGTTAAAGACCTAATATGATGATATAATCTTGCTTGTTTGCACAAATGTCTTGCACTGATCATCACCAATACGTCAGTATCTGACCCAACAATTAAAAAACAGTGATTTTGTAGGTATTCTTAATGGTATTATAGAGTCTGTCATTACCTGGAAATGATAATGTTGATGACTCATTCTGCACTTGAGGGCGTACACTAATTTTGCGTCCAATCAAATGCTTTGTCAAATTGTTATGTCTCTGAGCCGATTTTAGTCTCGGTGTTTGGCACCAGTATCAGTGCTGGTACGTCGCATTCAGTGCTGGTACCCAATGGTACCTTTATTTGTTACTTTACTCTCTCTGTAACAAAAATGAAATTTTTCAGCGAGCTCCGTCAACAAGCAATTCTGCTCTGCTGCTCTTTTCTAATCACAAATAGAGCGTCTCTGTCTGTGTGTCTGCTTGCTTGTGTGTGTGTATGTGTGTGTCTGCTCGTCTCTCTCGCTCTGTTTAGAGACAACTAACAACATCTGTGGAGTAAGAACATATTCTAAAAAACACAACCGCAAACAGCAGCGATACTAAGCTTTTTCTAAAATAAAATAGAAAACAAAATAGACCAGAACTATCAGCACTGCGGCAATAGTTTTGGAAGGTGGCTGAGCTCTGTCTCCAGCTTCCTAGCTTCGGTGCCCTTTGCAGCACTTCTGCCTCCGTTCTGAACAACAGCTCCTTGGTGTTTTGATGTGTCCATTGCAAAGCGTCCCAAGGCTGAGAAGCCAGTGATGGAGTTCTGCTAGCAGCTGCCCGGCTTTAGGACGCTGATGCAATTCAGTCAGTACCCTTAAAAGTACCAAAGTCGTAACCCAGCCCCCTCCCCCATGACTGTAGGTGCTTTCACACCTGATCTGTTTGGTTCAATTCAATCGAACTTAAGTTTGTGTGTTGTTTGTTTGGGCAGGTGTAAACACAGCCATTGTACTTGGGTGTGCACCAAAACAACCGGACTGAGACCACCTCTTCAGGAAGGTCTTAGTCCGGTTAGTCCAAACTCTGGTGTGGTTCATTTGTGGTGAGAACGCGTTCTGACCTCGATCTGAACCAACTGCAGTCGTGTCACGCATTGTTTGGGTTAAACATGAGCATGTTACAGTCCTGGAGGTTTATTAATGTGCGCCTCCTCCTGCACTGCCTTAATATGCACATTCAGCACATCCAATGCATCAAAACATTGTCGCATTTATCTTGCAAGTGTACTCTTCTTCAACGTTCTGTTTACTTCCTGGATTTCTCCCACATCACGCAGGCATTTGATCTAGTCCACTTGTAAATGCTGCCATGAGATAAGGAACCAACTCTAGGTAATTATGCAGCTTTATAACAAAATAAGTCCCTGATTCAGACCAAAGCAAGACAACTCTAGGTGTGAAAGCACCCTTTAAATTCTCACAGTTAACAACTGGCTTACAGAATATATGAGCTAGCCTGAAATTATGGGTTGTTGCTGTGTTTTTGGTTGTGCTAACTCCCCATCTTCTTTCCCCCCCAGGTCAAGCTGGTGAGGGATAAAGCTGTCCCAGCCCATGGTGATGGGACATAGCAGAAGCATAACACAGACCCTCCCCCTAATTGCACTGCCTTAGTTCACCCAAGTGGGTGTGAGCTAACCATTGTCTGTCAGCACTGTTGCCCCATTTGCACTTGCAGCTTGGCTAGCATTAGCAGGCACAATTTTGGTTCAGCTAACTCCATGTTTGTATGTTACATCAGCCTGGCTACTACTATCTATTTGATACCATGACAAGTCCCTTCCTACCTTCCTGTTTGCACAGGAAACATGTAAATATGCAGAATAACATGGCACTCTGGTCGCTGTTTCATTGGGACTTAAATAGGATAAATTCATTGTTGGTTTAGGCCTTTCAATGGAAAAGAATATACAATATCGGCAGCCAAATGCCTCATTTTTTCAATATGAAAAAAGGCATGATATTGTGCCTTTATATTCATTCATTCATGTGGATTGGCCATAGAATTTTTCAATAGTGTAGAAACACATTAGCCTCCAGACACAAAAAATAAATACATTATTGAACTTTCACATTCAGAGTTGCCATTCAGCAAGAAAGAACACGGCAGTATTGTGATATTGTATTTTTTTCTTTCTACGTACTTGAAGTGTAACTGTATGTGGAATAGTCACACCACTTCAATCAATATTTCAAGCAATATTCAATGCCACACCAGCTGCTCAAGTACAGGGCTTTAACCAACAGCCGGAAAATTCTGCCCTATGTCTCAGTGATTTTCAGGAGGGAGGGTGTCGCCCTATTTACGGGCAGAAAGTCATGCTACAAAGGCTTCAGTTTCTGACAAAACCAGACACTGTCTTCATTTTTTATCCGCTTTTATGCGCAGTACCTTCAGAAGGACGATGACCCCGTCTTGTGTGTTCTCGTCTGTTGTTACGTTGAACATGCCGGGCCCGTCGCCGTCCATGATCCTGTAGTCCATCTCTGCGTTGGAGCCTATATCAGCGTCAGCCGCTTTGATTCTGGCCACCACAGATTGCACCGGCAGCGACTCCAGCACCGTGTACTGATAGTTCTCTGGAGGAGGAAGGACAGGAGCGGATGCTGGTAATGGATGTGCTTATTTCACCACCAACTCACCTTCAAGCAGCTCAGCTTTTCTTATACCCCTTCAGCTTTGATTCGGCTGTGTGGCTCCTCAATAAATTCATGTTGCATAACACAGACAGGCAGCAGCAGTGACACACATGGAATAAAGCACTTTGCTTTCCCCTCTCACTGCAGTATAGGCAGTGGAGAAGGCAATAGAAAAGTAAAAATATGCAATTAAGAAAGCAAAGACCAATTTCAGTTGGCACTTTTCTGCAAGTATTACAGCTGGTAGAATATATTTAGCAAAATACAGAACCCTCTAAATGTTGTCTGGGTGTAATGGGTTATCCCTTGGACCAAAAAAATGAGAAGTAGGGAAAAAGAGTCAGTCGAGTCATGCTTAGATCCCTTTGGTACCTTTCACGGGATAAAATGTCCACTTGAAGATTCTATTACTCCGAAACTCTTCATTGTGTTCCCTGAGCTTTTGTCTGACCCTTCGGATTTAAAGTACTCTTATAAGAATAAAGAAGGGAATCATATTCATAATCATAATCTCTCCAATCACCATGGCAGAGCTCATTACCAGACCTTTCTGTGTTCCTCACAGTGTCTCCCTCAGCCACCGTCTAAATGCTAATCTGCCTGACATTGTTTGCCGCCATGTAATCTTTATAATGGCTTTTTAATTTGCCGTGGAATAGCAGCTCTTTAAAAGACCGAAGAATTGCTTTCCTCCCTCCGATTTGCCCCATGCACCTACCCTACCCTTTCAATACCCTACCCTTCCCCCTCCCCTCTCCCCAGCCTGTCCGCTCATGCAGCTAACCTTGGCTTGTCTTCTCTCATTTCTTCCAAGGACTAGCTTTGGCTCCTGGACTCTCTATCAGCTCTGATGTTTCATAATGGTCTATCGATTCTGACCCATGACCCTGCGACTGCGACAGCAGAAGCAGAACCCCAAACCCCTCCAAAGTCTCTTTCTTCCCAGCGTGACAGCACTGGGTTAAAACGGCATTGATGACTTGTTGTGCAAACTTGAACCTTTCTTTCCCCCCCAGGGGCCTGCAAATTGACTCTGCTTCATGGCAGTCCAGTGGTGAGTGCACCAGCCAGACAGTGGTTGGGCTATCAGCGGTAAACCGATTGCCGGGCGCTTCGGATTATCATGAGAAGCACTGCATGCCTTTGAATCTTAAAGCTCGGCCTGGAACCCATTTGCAGCCCATGAAATAGGCTGACAACAAAAAAACGGAGCCTGATTGATCCTGGTATCCAACGCCGAAGCAGCCCCCAGCTCTGATGAAGAGTAAAGCAGGGAGGTGCACACCTTGCAGGAAGGCTGTTTTTTAATTTAGTCGAAAAAAGACCAAATATTTGCTGAAAATACAAATGCAGTTACACAGATAACGAGAGCACAGTGTTAGGACGGCTGTTAACTTAACCTTAGAAAACCCAAGAGATGAAGTTTAATGGTGAAGGTTCAATGAGTGTGTTTAGCTTCTAAGTTTTCTGAATACGTTCTGTTCAGCTAGATTCTACCATACATTGCAGGAAAAGTGTTGCTACAGACAATGCAGCAAATTTAGTATTTTCTCGTGATTTATTTTCAAGGGTGGAATTACATTCCAGCCTTGCATACAGTACAAAATATGACCTCATTTGGTTCTCTGAGTTCAAGTGGTTTTTCAGCGATAATAGATCTTTAAAGCCCCATTTAGCTGGAACAAAACACATGCAAATGAAGCAAGGAGCTGGTGGTTTTATTCTGATTGCTGAGTAGCTGTTGAAAACATGGCATGTACTGTACAAGACAAGCTTAATTGACCCCGGTGGGACAATCAGGAACAGGAGCCTTACTGTGAGCGAACCGAGGCGGGTTGTCGTTGACATCAGTAAGCGTGACAGTAACGGAGGTGGTGCCGGAGAGGCCACCCATCTGGCCCACCATGTCTTTGGCCTGGATGACGAGCACATACTGGTCCCTTGTTTCACGGTCCATGTTGGGCAGAGCTGTTCTGATGACACCTGAAGAGACAGAGACAGAGACAGAGACAGACATCCTGAACCCACGGATTAACTCAGGTACCCGTTCATCAACATGTTCCACATGTCCATTTAAATTGATGTTAAACAGGATGTTATAACAGCTTTTTCAACTGTTCATCCATTACTTTTAGCTAAGGGACTGTTGGCTATTTATGAGGGGGGAGGAGGTGGTGCAAAATGTCAAAATATCTTTTTTAAAACTGGGGTGGGACTTGTGTTTTTTCGGCTTAAGGGAGGGGGCATGCAACTTCAAATGGTTGTATACTGGGGCGGCAGCAGCTCAGTCCGTAGGGCCGGGTTGGGAACCAGAGGGTTGCCAACTCAAGTCCCCATTCAGACCAAATAAGAGTTGGGAACGGTAGCTAGAGAGGAGAGCACTGCCAGGGTGCCCCTGAGCAATGCACTGAACCCCCAACTGCCAGAGGCTTGGACTGCACATGGATGGCGGACCCTGACATCTCTCCATTTAATGCATGTGTATATGACAACAGGGTGGAAAAAATTGAATTTCCCCTCGGGATTAATAAAGCATATCTTTACTTCTTTTAAAATACCCTCTGAACCCCAAAATCTGCTGGCTTGAGAGGCATGTTTACTTTAAAAATCACCCAAATTACAGCATTTACCACAGTCAGAAACAATCAAAAGAGAAATTAGCCTCAGATTTTGAAATTATGGACGATCCTTGAACATATCATGCGCAATGAACGCTTCTGTCTGGAAACATGACCAAACCAATCTTGAATTAGTGACATTTTATAAAAATAACTTTATCCTTCATGTCTCATTTAAAATTTTGCCCCCCCCAAAAAACTGCTTGCACCAGATTTTGTTAAAAATAAAATTCTACGCTCCTGCATCCATGACAGTAGTGAAAAATCAAGGCTTTTGTCAAGTCCGGGATTTCGTTTTGTTCTTTTAACCTATAAACATCAAAGGGTACGTTTTTAGAATCTAATAATGTCTGCCATGTCAGGTGACTGATATTATTCTGCTTCTGCTGTACAGTGTTTTTGGAAAAACAGTCATTAGGCTGATGTGCACATTTTGCTAATGGCGGCTGTGTGATGTGTAGGCTTATTACATTTTTCCGTTAGTTTTGTGAAATAGGATCAATGATGGGTGGCTGTCATGCACCCATATTCTGCTGAAGTGCACACACATCTTGTATGATGATGGGATTTGTAAGGAGGATTTACATTTTGCTTCACAAACCAGCTGTTTGTTTTAGTGATAATGTTCACTCTGGTCCTGTTTGTTCGTTGCACTGACTCTACATTTGGAGTGAATTGTTTAAAAAATATGGTTATTTGTGATGGAGGGAGGTTAATGCGTTTTCCCCGAGTCACACAGGGAAGCTCAAGATAATTCAAACCCAAGTCAGTCCCTTTCTCTGATAAATAAAGAACAGTCCCTAAGTGTTTTAAGCATTTATCCAACAGTTTAAAACTGTTACACCTGTCTGTTCGCATGCTAGTTTTCAATCTATGGACATCATATTTTAAAATCAAATCATAATTTCTTTTTTTCTGTTTAAACTCTACACTCTTCCACAAAGATAATCAGTGTTTTACTTAATATTTGTGTTTGTATTTCTACTCCCTTTTGTAGTGAGGACAGCTGGAAGGAAAAAGACAGCAATACTCACCGTACATTAGGGCGCACCACTACTTTATAGGATGCACATTACTACTTTTCAGCATCTTGTGCAATATTATTCTTCAATACCATGTTCACTTGTCAGTGTAGTGCAATATTATTTCATCAGACATGTGCAATAAATAGATTTATAAAGCGCCTTTCTAGTCATCAGACCACTCAAAGTGCTTTTTACACTATGAGTCACATTCACCCATTCATACACTGGTGGCCAAGGCTACCAGCCAAGGTGCCACCTGCTACTCAGCCTTAACACACTCACACACCAATGGAAGCATCATCGGGAGCAATTTGGGGTTCAGTACCTTGCTCAAGGATACTTTGACATGCAGAATGGAGGAGCCGGGGATCAAACCGCTGATCTTCCGATTGGAGGACAACCTCGCTCTACCTCTGATATCATATTCAATGTCACAATGATTTTTTTCCCACCATTTTAGTTATTTCCACCATTTTAGTTCTTTTTTTTAGGAACTCTTGTACATATCATACTCCTATTGTTACTCTATTAGGCACTGGCTTTTGCTTCTGCTCATTGAAAACTCTTCTATCTTTTATAGTTGTATATTTTTGTAGATATTTAAAACTCTAGTGTCCTAAAACTGGGCCCAGTGCGTGACCCTGACCTGGGGAACCCACTGGCTGTGAATTGTTAAAATTGTGGCTACTGTACTTAGTGCTAGTGTAATTTGAAACACTCCCTGGCACCAGAATGTCCTTCTGGATAAATAAAGTTCTAATGAATTGAATTGTGTTATTTTCATCTATATTTTGTTAGTTCCTCTTCTTCCAAGATGAGATTGTTGTCAGAAATGTAGCCTATTTCACTGCAAAACTTTAAATGCCTCCAGATTCACTGCAAGAGTTGGTTTTTAATACAAATTCTTACAAAAGCTTTAACAGTACCAAACAAAAAGTGAATAAAAGACATCAACAAAATTACACTTCCTGCCCTGATATTATTTCAAGTACCAAGCTAGTTGACAAGTAGACCAGTCAAGTACTGTAAGGCTCTATTCATGTCAGAATGGATGATCTAAAAATATGAATTCAGACTAGAAAATCCTGTTCACATCCACCCTTCAAGGAGTGATAACAGGAATACATGACTTAAGGTTAATGGGTGGATGTCCATCATGGCTGGTAGCTTGTTTACACAACAGCAATGAAGTGTGACTCTTCCGTGCCCCCAAATGTGCTGTCACTCCAAATAGTTTAGTAGTCTGACATATGATGAGGTTAATGTTAAGACGCTGTCAGAAAAGTGAGCACATGCAAGGGGACATTTTAGCCGCCGGGGGAGGCATTATCTGTCTGTCCTGCTGTCATGATTGATCTGTCATCAGAAAAGGATCAGAGATGTGACAACACTGGCATCAAATGACTGGCATTTATCTGTTTGCACCTGAGCCTGCAGCATGAAACAGCCACTGTTAAGCCAAGATGTGGTACACATGCACAAAGTACTAAAAACAGCTCACAGAAAAATCTTTCCATTAATGACATTTTTCTAAATCTGTGTTTTATCTCTGGACTACAAAGATGATAAATCTGGAAAAATGAACGCCACACATTTAAATGCAAAGAAAGTGTCCTAATCCCTCAAAAGCAATCACTGTTGCTTTCAAAGTTAATGACTTACCACACAATGTGTTTCATTCATTAAATGGCACTTATTAAAGATTCATACAGAACATGGGAGATTACTCATTAGGAAACACACAAAGCCACAGCACACAGTTCCTGAATAAATGAATCATTTTTTAGTTGCTTTATCGCATCCACAGCATGATGAAGCAGATCAAAGCCGAGCTCCAGCTTTGCGTTAGCACCTGAAGAATTTCTCATAATCCTTTAAATTACACTGAAATTTGACATGTAATTGAGGTCCAATCTCTCGAGGAAGGAAAAAAAAACACTATTTATTTGCTCATTACATGTATTGTAGAATCTCAATCAGCTCTGCCCTTGACTGTGTTGTTTTCAGATGAGGAATCACCAAGAATGGGTTTATGACGGATAAACTGTCATCACTAGCATGATTAAGGTCCGCCAGCTCTTTTTTTTAAATTTATGATTGACATTTTACTAAAATAAGGTAGA
This sequence comes from Cephalopholis sonnerati, assembly GCA_019142605.1. Lineage (NCBI taxonomy): Eukaryota > Metazoa > Chordata > Actinopteri > Perciformes > Serranidae > Cephalopholis > Cephalopholis sonnerati. Next base: position 14,438,720 of record JAGQAX010000021.1, on the reverse strand, counting down.
CAGGAATATAAACAAACATAAACAAGAAGTAAAGGACAATATAAAAATATATATCTTAAAAGAGAGAACTAAAAAACTGACTAGCAAAAAATAAGAATAAAAGTGAAAAGCACAAATAATTGAGACCATGTAAGTAAGAGCATGGGTGTGTGTGTGTGTGTGTGTGTGTGTGTGTGTGTGTGTGTGTGTGTGTGTGTGTGTGTGTGTGTGTGTGTGTGTGTGTGTACATGGAGGAGAGCTAAGCCATGGGTTTGTCTTTAAAGGCCATTGATGTAGTGGAGAAATCTTTCCTTTTTCAAATGATACCATCCTATCCTGCCCAGCAGAGAGAAGGATACTCGTTCATATGCCTCCACCCTAGCAAGCAGATTATTCCGTCTGTGATTGATGGTGCGTGACCTGACTTCCATTGTTGGACGAGCAGTCTCCTACATGATAGCGGTCTGGACTCGTTCAGCATTCACCTTATTCTTTGCCTGAACTAGGGATCTTCTGCATTGCGTGATTTTATGCTCTAACTCCAGTTTTAGATGGAAAGTGCGATACTTTGTTTAGTGTTTCCGGCTTTATCAGCCTCTACTTGCCACAAATCTGTTTTAAAGATTAAAAATACTGCCATCAACTTTTAATAGTTTTTCAAATGAGGTCAACATTTTTGGGGCTGCTGGGTGTGTGAGACCAGCTGGTTGGCATAACGTTACAAAAGCACATTCTGATAGTGTTTTAGTTACTACGCTTTCAGTCAAAAAAAAAAAAAAGTTGATGTTGAACATTAATACAGATGGTGATGATGATGGTGATGCTATACAGCTGGTTGGTGTGACTAACATGAAAGGCTTAGCCAATGCTAATAGGGTACTTCATGTTACTGTTTGCAAGAGGCTAAAGCCCAGTTCAGACCAAAGATTCGCAACAAAACAAGTTGAAACAGGCAGCTACTTGCTGTGCACCATTCTGCAACATTCTAAAAAAAACCTGCCAGTTCACACCAATGCAACTAGATGAGATGGTGTATCATCTCTATGCAACAACTCTCTGTACTTCCGTTCAAATTTCCAGCTTTTCAGGTTATTTTGTGGCTCAATATAATTTGTAGCCTCTTAAAATATGAATGAGGATAGTGATAGTGAGTTACTGGATACAGTTACATTTGTAGTAGTGATGAAACCCTCCGCTGGCGATTTGACCAGCTGAGTTGCAGGTGACACCATCAACCCGCTTGAGTCGAGCTCAGACGGTCAGTTCACACCGCTGCAACTTTTCTCTGCAATGTTCTGAAATCTTGTCGCGAAATTTTTGTCTGACCTGGGTCTTACACGTAAACAGTGTATGATAAATTCTTGAAACTCCTGATTTCTATGGCGCAGAAATCATGGCTCTGTATACGACATGAAAAAATCTGCTGAAAATTCAGCTTGCTAAATTCTGTTAGCAGTTGTTTGGTGGCTCATAGTGAAGCCATCTTCAAAAAGAAACACTACAAAGTAATTACAAATGTATATAATGGGATTTCAGGCCATCTTCCTATGTCGTGCTTCCAGTCACTGATAGCTGACGGATGTGGTACTGTGAAACCATTTGATCGCTACAATTCATTTACTGTTTCAACGCCAACTAGCGCTGCTGGCACTAAACCAGAAGAACGACATCAACTGCATCAGAACCAGAAGACAAAAAGCGGGCGGGGTAGCAAAAGTTGAATAAATAGAAATAAACAAATGCAGAAGTGGACTCCCTGATCTACAGTTCTCTGGATACAATCATGAACTGATATCCAAAAGTCCTGGACTTTGGGGCGATCCCATATGACATGAGTGTACCTTTGTCAGGGCACTTCTAGTACCTGGGGTCAATTTTAAGCTTAGCTCTATACAATAAAGAAAACGCCCAGTATATTCTGTTCATAGCCTTAAAATAAACCCAGTGCAAATATCATGTGACATGGACTTTTTATTAACAGTATGTTGACCCATCTCTTTTGCTGTTATTCAGAAATCTGTTTCCCACACAGTTTTCAGTGAAGTGATGGTGCTTTATCTCTGTAATAGCACAGAGTAATAGAGCAATGCTTCATGACCTCCACCATAGCTTGAGACAATAAAAGAGGGAGCCTCTGTATTTTGGGGGACCGAGGGAGTTTTAAAAGTTAATTTCAGCAAACTATGAATTTGCACAGGTCTGCCACTTCTTAACTTCAGTTATGACTCTGAAAAACACCAGTGCTATTTCTTATACGGGTGCTAAAAGTTAATGTGAAATGCTTAGCAGTGGAATGAAACTAAGTACAATTACTCTGTACTTAGGTATAAAATTTGAGGTACTTAAACTTGACTGAGATCCAGTACTTTTACTCCACTAATTTGCCTGACAGCTTTAGTTTTCAGATTACAGATTTTTCATACTATTCCTGTCCAGTGAAAACCATGCATCTGCAGATCTGGTGATTTTTAATTTGAATGTTTCTGATTACCTGGACGATTAAGTGCTTTTCTGAGCAGCAGTAATTAAAATTAACACAGCCTTTAAGTGAAAGTACCAATACCGCACTGTCAACATACTCCACTACAAGTCCTTCATTCAAACCCGTACGTCATTATCAGCAAACTGTACTCAAAGTTTTTAAACGTAAAGTACATATTTTGCAGTGAAATGTTCCCCGTCAGTGTTTCACTGTCATATATGATGTTTTTGGATTAAAGGTCTAGTGTGTAGGATTCACAGTAGTTGCATCTAGTGGTGAAGTTGCAGAACTGAAACTTCCTCTGTGTGCTAAGCATGTGGGAGAACTATGGTTATGGTAAGAAACGCAAATAGCTCACACTGAATCCAAATGTCCACCCTCTGGACTCGTAGACTGAGCACCTGCTGACTTCAGTTGCAAGTACTATCATGAGTTCATCACCAACACATAAAGTCTGCAAGGGCAGAGACTGCAGGCTGCTGATGGAGACCTCGAGACTGTTTTAGGGTTGTGGGGGGGCTGGAGCCTATCCCGGCTGACAGTGGGTGAGAGGCAGGGTACACCCTGGACAGGTCACCAGACTATCACAGGGCTGACACATTTGGAGTCACCAATTAACCTCACCTGATGCGGGGAGAACATGCAGACTCTGCACAGAGGGGCTCCCCCACCCTGGGTTCAAACCAGAGACCCTCTTGTTGTGAGGTGACTATACTAACCACTGCACCATGATGCCTTGTTGCCATGGAGACATTAGAGTGATGATTACAATCACTTTTACTGTCGTCATATTCTGTCTGCTCATCTGTCCATGCAGATAAAATATAAATCTCATGTATAGAGTTGTTTTGTGAGTGAACAGGATAAGTTTCTGTACAACATACAGACTGCAGACATTCAAATACAGATATATTTGTAAATTAGGACTGAGCTATGACCAAATAAATCAAGTAGGCCTGTTAGTAACATCAGTAGATCTTCTATTTTTGTTTTTCGGCCACTTCTCTAGCCTATATATTTGGCATTACACTCCGCAGCCTATAGCTGCAATAGTACAGTGCATTCTGATTCCCTTCTACAGCCTAAATTTCTACATATTTCTGTATCATGATGTTGCTGAATGTTATTTCTTGCCTATACAATTCAAGTATTGTTTTATTAGGATGCAGTAACTTTTTTACATACATAGAAGTTTTGTTTTGGTGGTCGACAATTAAAAAACAAACCAAAAAACACCAGCACACAGCATCTGTATGGCAATGAATTGTGGGCAATTAAATCAGTGAAGTGCTGAAGTCGGTACCCCAAGGGGACTCTCTGGAAGTCTGCAGAAAGTCCACTTCAGGCCCCTTGTGGACTTGCTGAACTAGGGATTTGGACAGTCCTAAGCACTCTTGATGAGAATGCACCTGCAAAGTCCATGAGTCTGCAAGTGCGATGAAGTCCGGACATTTGGATTCGGTGTTTAGTGTGTCCTTTCTGAGCTACTGTATAAACAACATGTTGGACTCTGTGGTAGAGGACCTTATGTAGATATAAACGCCTCATTCTAAGGCAACAAAAACATTAATACTTTTATTTTCAGGCAATTATAAACTAATGAAAACATAGTTATGTACATAATATTTCATTTCTGCCAAAAGACGCCCCCAAATCCTTCACACTGAACCTTTAAACATCTACAGCAGTAAAATACAACCTACACATTAATGCAGCAGCATACTAATCCAAAAACGTTATATATAATAGCAATACACTGAAAGGGGACATTTTACTGCAGAATGAGTCCTTTCATTCTTCATACTTTAGGTGCATCTTACTGCTAATAGTTACATACTTTTACTGAGGTAATGTTTCCAATGCAGGACTTTTACTTGTTTTGGTATGAGTACTTTTACTTAAGTAAAGGATGTGAATACTTCTTCCACCACTGAAAATGCGATGTACATCAACCTTTCCTCTGCAAACCAAACTGCATGCCTAACCCCTCATTTTTCTTTTAATATAGGCGAGCATTTCTTAATATATAAAAACCGGTTCTCACAAGACTAGTACAACTGCAAACACACACACTCTCACATACACACACACACATAGTATTTGCAATTCCAGGAACAAAGGAGGAAAGACAAACAAATCAAGAAAAGTGGGTCAAAAGACTTCAAGAGAAAAATGAAGATGCCTTTTGACCGTCAACCGCGGGTGTACTTGAAAATAAACAATTCCATTAAGTGTTTAATTTTCTCTCTCTGCCATCCTTTATTAATGTCATTACAGTCCCTCCAGCTGAAAACTGTTATTGGCTGCTCTAACTAAATGGCTCAGTTAGCTAAATTATAGTGAGCTGTCCACTTTCTTTTCTCCAAAGTCACTGCCAGTGGGCTTGCAGTGGGATGACGGTGGTCAATAAAGCAATAATCTTTTGCCGTTGCTCTGCAAAACATGCCATTTCATTCCTGCATCGAATAATGAACAGTGGGACGTTGTCATGCAGCAGTGGGGGAAAACAAGGCTGCCTTTCTCTCCTTTGGTAAAGCCTCAACGACAAAGTCAAAACATGTCATCTGTTTCTTTTTCTTTTTTTTGATGCTTTTATGCTGAGAATTACAGGCATCTATGTCAGCGCTGTGGATATTCACCCATCTGCTCCGTTTATTCCTTGCACCCATCCTCCATCCATCCTTTCATCACTTCGCTGTTGCTTCTTCCAAAGTGTAAGCCCGTAGCCAATTAAAGAGCACCACCACTGCTCTGGTGCTTGCTGCAGCGTCACCTGTGAACCCTGTTTACTTGAGTTGCATCACAAAAGGTTACTTCAAGCCTTCAATCCAGCGAGGCCCCCATAAAACTAGCTAGACACAAACAGAACAAAACTTTTTTTTTTTCTGTTCTGTACTCTATACAACATCACCAGAGGGACAAAGCATGCATGTCTAGACTTGAAAGAGGCATCTTTAAACATTCGGAAGAAGCAAAGCTGAGGAGGTAGCTGGATAATGGCTGGATTATAATAACAGCTGTAACGGATGGCTCCTAAAAGGTGAAATAAACTAGAAAAAGATGTTAAGCTTGTGCAGCCAGCAGTGAGACAAATGAATGGTCTCACTAAACCATAGATAGGCTTCACACACAATTGATATACTTATTTAATATCAGCTTGGTGTGTTGGAGCCTGAGAGATATTGGCTGTGGTTAATGATGCCATGAATCCTGATTCCAGTGTCTAAAAAAAAAAAACAGAGACATGTTTCTCATCCTGCCTGGCCAGAAGCACACATACTTCTCACTGAGCGACACTGCTAATCCACACGCCGATGTTGCGAGACTGTTGTTTGTCTGCTGGGTGCCAGCCCCCTCGCTCTCTATCTCTGTTACCCCGTGCGGCGCTGGTGTCATTCCTGGGGAGAGGCGATGATTAAAATCCTTCTGTCGCTATCACGGCACGGCCTCGCATTGTGCCGTGACTCCTTGCCTCCGGTGCAAGCCAGACGCATTGTAGCCGTACATTTATCTAGCTGTCTCCACACCACTGGCGGCAGACGGGTGGGCCATGCTCCCTGCTAAAGCCCAGATACTTGACATTTGTCTTGGGAAGAGGAAATAAAAGTGCAGACTTTGGGAGGAACCCTCCGGCTCTGCGTGCAGCTATGAGAGGTACTGATGAAGGTGATGAACACTTAAACATGAAGGGTGCAGTATGTGATTTGCCGAGCCCTCGGGCGGTCCACTTACAAAGAATAGATCCCATAACACAAAAACAGGCCATACAAACAGGGAATAAAACCTCCAGCCCAGGTAGTTTATTACAGAGTGACATTCAAGCATCATGCTCTAATCATGGGTCACTATACCTGCTCAGTGTGAGGAGGCCACAACACAGAGGACCCGAGTGTTTCAGACAACATGTTATAGAACACAGGATCCATTCATTTGTAATGTTAACGCTGAAAGGAAGTGCGTTCATCTGTGCACACATCCAGGTGGTGTGTTGTTGTTTGTGATTAGAATTGAAAAATTGCATCTCCCTCTCTATATTACAGGAGGCAGCCAGATTTATATCTAGCCTTCAGCTGTAATGTTCTCGATTTAGTGCAGTCGCCACCACAAGTACGGAGCCACAACAACACACACTTTTAAAGAAGGGAGTGAAGAAAAGCACACAAGGGTTTAAAGGAACAGAGTCTAGGATTTAGAGGGGTATATAGGCAGAAATGGAATATAATATGATAAGTATGTTTTCTTTAGTGGGTTATCACTTGAAAATAAGAATCAGTGTGTTTTTGTAACCTTAGACTGAGTTGTTTACATCTACATAGGCAGTGAGTCCTCGATGGAGATCGCCATGTTGCACCACCATGTTTCTACAGTAGAAAAGCACAGACAAACCAAGCGCTGGCTCTAGATAGAGCCGATTACGTTTTCGAATGGCTACAGTAGTTAGCAGCCCCTCTGGGACAAAACTGTCGTGTAAAAGCTCAATTTTTTTTTTCTTTTTATGGTGAAACAACTTTAATCATAGTTTTTACCGGTTTAAATCACCAGAATATTTTGAAGAAGAGGAGACCTCCGCAGATTAGTGGCCTGTCTCCGTCACGCTGAAAAGCATCGGAAAAACATTGATTCGTGACATTAAACAGCTTTATTCAGTGTTTTTACCAAGTAAGTAAGTTTGTTTTGGAGAGGAAGAGACCTCTGTAGATTATTCTGATCCCAGTATAAATCTCCTGTACATCTGGATCCTAAGTTATCAGAGCAAAAAGGTGAGCACGCATTAGCAGGCACTAGGCTGGCGGCCTGTCTCTGTCATTCTGAACAGCATCAGAGAAACACTGATTTGTGACACGAAACTGCTTTATTCCTTGTTTTTACTGGTTTAAATTGCTGGGTGTGTTCGTTTTGGTGAGGAAGAGACCTGTGCAGATAATTCAGCTCCAGGTAAAAAACCTCCTGAATGTCTGGATCTTAAGTTATTGGAGCAAAAGGTGAGCACACATTAGCAGGTGCTAGGCTAGCAGCCCACTTCTGACATTCCAAACGGCATCAAACAAACACTGAATTGTAACTTGAAACTGATTTATTCAGTGTTTTCACAAGTTTATATCACTCAGTCTGTTTGTTTTGGAGAGGAAGATGACTCTCTCTATAATTCAGCTCCTGGTAAAAATCTCCTGAACGTCCGGATCTTAAGTTATCAGAGAAAAAAGGTGGGTAGCTCCTGGTAAAAATCTCCTGAACGTCTGGATCTTGAGTTATCAGAGTAAAAGGTGAGTACACATTAGCAGATGCCGGGCTAGCCTGTCTCTGACATGCCAAACAGCGTCACACAAACACTGTTATGTAACATGAAACTGCTTTATTCAGTGTCTCCACCTGTTTAAATCACTAGGTGTGTTTGTCTGGGAGAGGAAGAGACCTCTGCAGACTCTCGATAAAAAACACCTGGACGATGAACACTGAAGCACTACATAGGGTTGGAGCTGGTGGCAGTCTGCAGTCCTCATTGTTAGATGCCACTAGTCCCCTTAAATCTTACACACTGCTCCTTTATAAAGGCCACACTGATATCTTAATCCCAAGCTGATCACAACAAACTGCCTCTTACTGACCTCTGTGTCAAAATTTAACATGTGATGATGTAATGATCACACAGGGACCGGACCTGGCCTTTTCTTTCATTTGAGCGCCTTCAGTTTAATTAGATTCTCAGGCTGAGAAGAGACAAAGCTTGGTCCGTCCGGGCGCCTCTCACCTGAGTGCCTGTCATATTCAGATGTCATCCTCGTGTCGCTCTGAGAGGCAAGCCGTGTCACATCTTAAATACCCCCTTCAGAGTGTAATTAATCCTCTCATTCAGGCACCTGGCGTTTTCTTCTAACTAAATTCTCCTCTTGTTATTCCAGCCATTGAGGCCTGTGAGCATGCATGCATGCTTAGCAGTGTTAATGTGCGCGGATAATTGTCTCTAAAGGACTTGCCATATCGCCAAGGTGTATGGAGCTGCAGGCAGCTGTTCAAACCTCCTTCAGCCTGCCATCAATTAGAACGCAGTCCTTAACACATTTCAGCTTCACCTTCAAACTAAACCACAAGCCATCAATCAATATATATTACAAATACTGTCTTAACTGAGCACCTTTAGGCGCCGCAACTTATGTATTTTGCCGACATTATGTATTGCCTGGAAGTTATTGGAGCTATTCAGGATTAAGTACTTTTCCCAAGGGCACCTTGTAGATTCAATTTGGGATTAAGAACCAGAGTAAAGAGACTTGTTAGACGGAAAAGAGCCGGGATGCTACCCACCTAACACCGGGTCACACAGATCCTCCTTCCCCCCCTGACCATTAGCCTTCTGCCACTTAATCGCTAGTGCAGTATTGCAGTGGGGAGCTTAGAGTGTATTTCAGCCCAGGCACTCTGTCAAAGTCACCCTCTGCTATGGCCCAGGCGTGAGCTGCAAATGGGACTAATTAGTAACTTGCAAAGACAGAAGCACAGTGCTCATCCCACAACACTCAATCCTGGTCCGCTGTCTGAAAAGCTGGTGGCTCACCCCCGGAGTGCAGTCTGTAAGATACATGGTATTGACAATATGTTAAAAACTAACAGTTAACACAAACAATGGGGTCCCTTTCACAGCCAATACGCAGGGCAGACACAGTATTTAACACCTGTACGGTTTAATGCCTTTTAAAGCTAGACTGTGATTCTTTAAAGAAAAAAATAACTCGAGATTTCACTTGGAAAAAAATCTGTTCAATGCGCTTAGGTGTTTTTCCTGCTACAGTCTTACTTAGTCTGGTATGACCAGTAGTTAATGCTAGTTAATATTAGCTACTGTTAGTTAAAGGCATACTATGCAGATTTTCCTTTAAAAGGCAATGTATAGACTCATACAAAAGTAACCCCTCTCAATCATCATTTATGACCCACTAAATGTGTGTGGCAGTGTGTTTACTCTGCCCTCTGTCTTTATTTTCCTTTTACTCTCAGATTTTGCCGTGTTTGGGACATTTCCGAGGTCGGGACTTTACAAAAAGGTAGCAAACAGGTGCCAATTCGTAAGCAGCAATGCATCCAAAATGAAGCCATGACAATCGTGGACACAATGCTGTAAAAATGCAAATAAAGCTAACAAGAATGAATCTGGGGTTGGCTATATCTTACTTGGTTCCTGCAGCTTAAGACGAGTTAAATTTAAACCTTTTCGGGGTGTCAGTAGCTTAATGGATAGTGCCGGCACCCCTTTGCTGCATGTCCCTGCTCTCTCTCTCTCTCTCTCCATTTCACGCTGTTCTATCTAATAAAGGCACCAAGGCCAAAAACATAATCTTTAAAAAAATAAAAAATTTAAACCTTTTTTAGGCTTTTTAAATGCCACTTTGAATGGAATGTAAGACCAATTTTACAGTCACTAAGATTAAAGAAATAAAACGTAAACCCACATGAATTACTTGGAATGCTTTCACACCTGCCCTGTTTGGTTCGGTCCAATCAAACTCGAGTTCATTTGCCCCCTAAGTGCGGTTTGTTTGGGCAGGTGTGAACACAGCAATCACACTCGGGTGCGTACCAAAACAACCACACTGAGACCTTCATGAAGAGGTGGTCTCAGTCCGGTTACAAACTAACTCTGGTGCGATTCGTTTGTGGTGAGAACGTGTTCTGATCTTGATCTGAACCAACTGCAGTCACATGACACATTGTTTGGGTTAAACATGAGCATGTTACAGTCCTGGAGGATTATTAATGTGCGCCTCCTCCTGCACTGCCTTAATATGCACATCAAATGCATCAAAACATTGTTTTCTAGTTGGAGCCGCGCCTCGTTTTCAAACTGTATGGTTTGCCTAAAATGAACAATGACAGCAATATAGTCCACGATGAGCAGCGCTAAAATCAACCTGCGTAGTTGTCCCTCCATTGTGACATTAGAAAGTGTCACATTTATCTTGCAAGTGTACTCTTCTTCAAGGTTTTTCTACTTCCTGGATTTTTCCCACATGAAAATTCTGACCAATCCAGAGCAGCGTTTTCACACATTGCATTTTATCTGGTCCGCTTGTAAATGCTGCCGTGAGAACACGAACCAACTCTAGGCAGTTATACAGCTTTGTAACAAAATTAGTCCCTGATTCAGACCAAAGCAAGACAACTCTAGGTCTGAAAGCACCCTTGGTGTGAAAGAGAGTTTCGCCCCAAATGTTGACTGTAACATAAACATAAGTCTTTTGGCCCTTAGTGGAGATGAACAAAACTGGGAAATACCTGGGGTTTGTTGGTGCTTTTCTTGGCAATTTTTGTATTTCTCACTCTGCGTGAGGGATTTCACCGCCATGACTCCCACTGCTTCTGAAGAACTTTTTGCATAAAATACATTGAGTGTTTCTGGTTCCGAGGAATTCAATCAATTATTTTAAGAAAATAGATGTTACCAATTACTTTGAGATTTCACAAAGCATCATTAAAAAAAAACAATAAAATGATACTTTTCATGTCTTTTTAAGACTTTTGAAAGATGGATTTAAGACATTTTAATACCAAGTGAGGCTTTATTTTTAGATTGATAATTTCAGTGCCTTGTATGACTTTTTAAGGATCAGCGGGAACCCTGGTTTTAACATGCCACAGATTGACATTTAAATGGTATTATCACAAAAGTAAAATAAGTGACTGATTCTCTTTGAAAATGCAGTGTGTCCTTAGTGTGTTATTATGCGGTAACTTCCACATGAGGCCTCAGCGGATCCTGTTCAGCAAAAGTTAGTCTCACTTTGATAGACTGACTCTGCAGAAAACTACTTTCATTGTGAGTACTATTAAAAAAATGATAATTTGTTGTTTGCAAAGTTTGACATGTATTCATTCTCTGCAACTTATCATTTGCAGTATTGTTACATTGGCTTGTATTTTGCTCAGGTTATTTCCCCCAACACAAACACTAATTACACTATTAATTCAGGGTCCGGCCAGCCCACAGATGATGTGTGTCTCCTCCAGGCGTCATTAAAGCAAGACTATGTAACTTTTGCTAAACAGCAGCCACTGTGGCAACATGGTACAAATAGCAAATGGCAAAATGCAGCAAAAGTTTAGAGGAATCACAGCATCAGTAAAATAACTCAGCACTGTGAGGTACACAGTAACATCTATCTAAATGTAGCTAACATTATCTCACATTAGCCACTGTAAACTACAGGTCATTTATTTTATTAATGTTATTTGTATAGGGAGAAGTATGTAGCATGAAATGATGCCACACACCACAGCATTTACAGCTGCTAATTTGCAATGCCCGTCCCTAGATGGGCCATTTACTGTAAATACATACAACTGAATAACAAATACACACAAGAGACGGTATGAAACCCAAACTCAACAATAAATACACACACTAGGAACAAAAAAGCTCAGAGCTGCACGAGAAAATACAGACAGAACAACATAAGACACTAACTATGATACATAAGCACCACCAGACCAAGTATGACTGCAGCAGCAAAACCTCTGATTGTATTGAATGGAACAGAATAGGTATTGAGATCTTTTACTTCTTTTTCTAGTAAAAGTGGCAATAATACAGTGGGGAAATACTCAGTTACAAGTGAAGGACCTCCACATAGACTGTATATAAAGATGGACAACTTGACAGCTCCCCAAAGTGAAGCCAAAACATCTCAATCATCCCCTTGTGGCTGGCTGCAGCATAGGTCATAACATCCGCCCCCTCCATGTTAGCAGATGGGACATGAGCCAAACTAAAAACTCAGTAAAGCAAACGTCAAATACATTTTCCCTAAAGATGGTTTCCCTTCTTTTAAGTAGTTCTAATCACCCTGGTGTGTGTTTTTCTGGTAAGTTTGGTTAAAACTAGTTATTTGATGCTGTAAAAACAGATGGTTGACGCCCTTGCACTTAGCCCCGCCCCTTTGTGATGGTCCATCAAGCTGTTGAAATAGGCATGGAGCCCACACTGTAACTAACTGCACTCCCTGAAGAAATATTTTCATGTTTTTGGAAAAATGAAATAGTGACTCCAGAGAGAAGCAGACAGAGGGGTCTACAGTCTGTGTTTGAAGGATATATCCAGGATGTCAAACTGACTCAGCAGCAACAACAGGTTAAAAAGACAAAGATGGTTAGAAGCTAAAGCCCAACTATAGGCTACAGATCACAGTGTAAAAGTGAACCACCACATCACTGCTGATCGCCACAGAAGACAATGAATATAAAGGGAAACTTTGCTGATATTACATACATATCCTAGATATTTTGCCTTCATTTATGTACAGTGGGAGGAGGCAGAGACACAGAGATGCATTCAAATTCTTACTCGAGTAAAAGTACAGTTAAAAGTATTAACATCAAAATATACTTAAAGTACCATAAGTAAAAGTACTCCTTGTGCAGAATGGACCATTTCAGAATAATATCTATTATATTGCTGGATTATAATTATTGATACAATATTTTGTACATCATTTTTATGTTGCACCTAATAAAAGTGGAGTTCATTTTAATTATATTATAATGAGCTGGGTAGCTTAATCAATATTAATATATCACATTTTGTTGGTAGATAGATTGGTAGAAAATAGAAGTAGCATAAAAATGGAAATACATTAGCACTTGTACCATAAAATTATACTAGAAAAAAACAGTACTTGAGTAAATGTACTTTAATAGCAGTAGTTAATGTACTTTGTTTCATTCCACCAATGGAATAGAGCTGTGGTGCGTTTTACTGCTCGTGAATGTAACTACTGTACAAGCAGATTTTGTGTTGTTGTAACTGACATTTCTACAAACCTTTCTAAATTCTTATGTGATGGAAAATCTGGAAAAGTAAAATGGTGTCAAGATGCAAACAAACACATGTGAGCGACTGTCACTCTACAGATCTAAGGATGCCATGATAGACGCTTTATGCACACTGACAGCTTGATACAAACACAGAACGTAGGCAGACTGACATTTGACGACATCACTGCATCGTGTCTCATCCACCATGCTGGTTGTCTCCCCGTGGACAGAATAGCATGTAGCAGAGGTTGACACTGGTTCATGTCACAGACTACAGTAGGAGAACACAGGCCACTTACAGTAAGGAATCATAACCCATTAAAGCTTTTGAAATATCAACCTTGGGGTTTAAAGAATCCACTTAGCTTAATGAAAAACACGTCAGCAAGTGAGGCTGTGAAAGTGTGAGCTCTGGTCATTGAGCTGAATGGCTCTAAGAAAAACATGATATGAGAGTAATGGGGACTTTATGGGGCAGACATGCTGTTTGAACATCACTTAAGTAAATGTCTACTCTCGCCCTAATTGGTATTGGTGTCATGAAGTCTCACTCCAGGCTCGTCGATGGGTTCAAGTGTTCTCGCAAACTTTGTTAAAGATCATTGAAGAGCCAGAGGCAAGTGGTCAAGTTTCTGTCAGTCCCTGTTTTAGAAATTACTGCTTGGATACAACGTGATAAATGAGGAGCCTTTTTACTTCTTCACAGGGATCATTTTAATTTATCTTGAAAGATAAAGTAGCACGGAGTGAGAAAAGTTTCATTTCCACATTAAATCATATCTGATACTTTGTAGGAGGAGTGTGTCCATGTTCCCTCAGCTCTATGTTCCCTCAGCCGTATGTTCCCTCAGTCCTTTGTTTCCTCAGCCCAATGTTGCCTTGACCCTATGTTTCCTCAGCCCTATGCTCCCTGTGCTGTATGATCCCTCAAACCTATG